>JAMPIV010020940.1:10000-292500 GCA_024509875.1 Oreohelix idahoensis
TGTAGTTTGTCCTCTTGCAGAAAGCCTGCACCAAGCTCTTGCAGTGGTGGTTTATGTTGCAACATGTTTTACATGATGAAGTTGCCAGCCCCGTGCACAACCTCATATTAGTCGCCTAGTACGACATGCTTGAGGGTGTAGTAGTCTCATTCTTCGGAGACCCCCGGGAACTACACATGGCTAAGAACTGATGGCATAAGTGGATATTGTTTCATTTTATTTCTCGTTTTTGTTTTGTTACATTTTCGATCCATACATGTCATCTGTAGCGTGATGTTCCCTGACGAAAACTTTTCGACCGTAACGTCTGCTGTCTTGAACTTGTTTCCGTGTAAGAATTCCCTTCATCTATTTCTGTTTCACCCACCGCAGGTATTCAATTTTATCGCAGTACTAGCAATAACCCGTCAAAATTGACAGGTTTTTAATATGCACCCATCATCATTTTGATCCATAATAATAAGTCTGCAATACTTTAAATTACAATTTTGTCTTGAAGAAACAATTAAAAACTTACATTTTAAGGTTATTTTTAAGATAATGATGAGCTAAATCCGTTTCCCGAATGAAACTGGACAGAAGAGTATCTTGATTGTCTGTTGATTTAATCTGCATCTCCGCACCTTCCTGTCTCCAGTTCATGTACTGTTTATCAATTGTGTTGTTGGCTTATTTACACAATCAAACTGTTCATGCACACCGTCATTTGCGCACATTTCTATTTTCGGGAGAGTACATATAATGGAAACAATACAATTATTGACTAACTTTCAACCACAGTTGCAACCCTTAGATGTGGTTGAAAGTTAATATACTCTCTCGAAAATAGAAAAGTGCGCAAATGACGGTGTGCATGATGTGACCGACCGACGTACTTACGGCGGGAATTATGGTATTGGATTTCTTGTGGTCCTATTTTCCCATTAGTTATTCACAGTTCGTATTCACACATTTCTATAGTAAAATGCGGCTGATTAAATGAGAGAAATAGTTGTTGGTGAGATAGATTAAGTGGGAGAAATAGTTGTTGGTGAGATAGATTAAGTGGGAGAAATAGTTATTGGTGAAGTAGTGTCGCGGATTGCCTCCCCTGCTTTGCAGTAGTGGTCTAACGGTGGCCAAAACGTAAGAGTATCTTAATGGCTCGTCAAATGTGTCTACCTTCGCACAAGATTATTCTTGGCAGAGATGTAGATAGAAGGGTAATGACGCTTCTACCTTAGGGGAGAGTTCACAAGATATTTTCAGAAGTCAAGAACAATGTTGCATTGGGCTGAACAATTGTTAACTTATATCAGATCCGTCGCCTTTTGTGAAGGATTTAAGCAATGGTTTTTAGCCCGTTCAAGCCCCCAGCTGTGTTAATTCAGCGAATTTCCTCTTATAATGGTATAGTTCCGTTTAGAGGTAAATATATGTCTAGATGCATTTATATATATGTATGTATATATATATATATATATATATATATATATATATATATATATATATATATATATATATATATATATATATATATATATATATATATATATATATATATATATATAAGTCGTGCTCTTACGTTAGCTTTCATATATGTAATAACTAAATCAACTATGTGTGTTTAGTCAAAATAACATGTTACAAATTTAATAGTGAATTAGTCTTTAACAGGTTAAAATAAATATGGAAAGATTGGTGAAATATAGATGAAAGGGTCTTCATAGAGACTTAATAGGGGAGTGATAAAAGTCCTTTTTGCTGATGCCCTTTAATCAGGACTTAACTGATCTATGTGAGTCCTGTCGCCGTGGTTTCCGTCAATTCGTTTTGGTGATGAGTACACTTCTCCACATATTTAGTCCAGTGTAGGCGGTCAGTGTTGGTGCTCTTCTCTCACACTAGCGACGTAGTAACGTTAGCACTTCAAACCGTCTGATAGTTCGTAACCGCGAACTTTTTTGAAAAAATAGAAAGGACAAATGCCTCTGTTAAGTACACTGAGTTGGAAGCTTAACAGGCACATCCCCTCGCTGTCCATACACCAATGCAAACCTCTCAGAAGAATTAAATTCTTGAGTACACAGCGTAGCAAAAGGAAGATGATTAAAAATCACCAGTACTCTTCTGGGTATTAAACTGGGAAAATGTGTCTGGACAGCACGATTAATGATTTGTGCCGGAACTAACATTAACAAGTTACATATATCTCACAAAATGATATGATACACTTGAGGCACATGTGATGTAATCATCACTCATCACTGCTACAGTCGGAGTCTGGGGTCACCTCTGCTGTCGGTTTTCTGCACGACTAGCAAGAAACAATCACCAGTGCTTGCTGTAGTGGTTCATGAATATCCTTTTTTTATATGGTGAGGTTGCTAGCCTCATTAGTAATCACCTAGCAAGAAAAATATGTCAAATTCACATTTAAAATAAATGTTACACATACCCCAAAAATTTGGGAATCTACAATCTCCTAGCACAGGTTAGAATGGACACGAGCAATTTAGGTTATATGCTTTCGAATCACTTGGCCTGAGAAATTCCTCTTATGACGGGTGTTCTGTGAATCACTTTGACTGAAAATATTTTGATTCCTCTTATGACGGGTGTTCTGCGAAACACTTCGTCTGGAAACATGCTCTTATAACAGGTGATCCAATTCCTAGGTTTCCAGTCTTTATATTTAAAGTCCTGGTCCCTTAAGTTTCCAGTCTTGTATTTAAATATGCGGGTTTTCTTGTAAGTTCCAAAGTTGCCCAAATACTCGATCTGTCACTTATAATTATGGAATTCTAAGTCCGATGTCTCACTGGCTTCTGGGAGTTTGCTAATTTTACGATGCGATGCAGTCTCTGATCTGTGTCTCTGGTTTCGCTAGATTATATCTCTCATTCTCAGTTCAAATCCCAGATTGTACTTCCCGGCAAACTTGCCAATGAGAACCAAAGTATATTCCGGCTCTCAAATCAAACCAACGGTAAGCTCTTTAGCACTATCTGGGTTGGGGTGTTTAAATTCACAATCTCCCCAGCGTGTTTTAAGATATTAAATTTTAAAATTCCATCGCATTACCTCTTTCAAATAATGCGGTAATATTTCCGCCAACTCATAAACAAATCTGTAAACTCTTTGATGGCCAGATGCTACGTTTCGCCTATATCGTCTTCCCAGACAGATTATCTGTAACAATCTCACAGGAATGGCCCGGCGAAAGCTATTATCTCATTAACGGCCGTGTTTCCGCACACCTCAGACGGCTCTGTCAGACAGACAATATTGGCTTCCTATTCATCCTCGTACGAGACCATATTGTGTAAACCAATATCGTCTCCTATCAAAGGTGGCCGGCGACTCAAAGAGATAAACGTATTACTGCTGACCGGTGATAATGACTGGGTAATGTTACGGTAGTACCACGGTTTACCTGGCGGAACGTAAATACGTCTGGGGAGTGGTCACAGTAAAAGAATGTTCAAGAGTGATCGAGTGTCCACTGTATGAAAGAGAGAGTGAAAATTTGTCTTCGTTACAGGGACTTTACAAAAACTGGAATTGCTTAAACTTGTTAACTTTACTTGGAGGAACCTGTTTACTTTACTGTCTACTCTGTAACATAGTGCTAACCTTTGACCTTTGGGTTATTAACTTTTTGGGTGTTTTTTTTTTCTCCATAGGGGGAGGGCACCTTTATTCTGCTATTTCATATGTATGTAAATCTTATTTTATTTGATCTTTCTTTAGATATTTGGTGTTGTCAAGTTTAATGATAATAAACAACAAAAGAAACTTAACTTTGTGTGTTGGTCAGACCCATACCCAATTAACCGTAGTTTTGTACGTTTGTGTGTCTTGTTGTCACATAGCTGTGTGTGTGTAGTTAAACTTATATTTTTATGTATGAGGAGGGCAAAGTTGTCTTGTACTAAATTATAGACGTATAGATAGGCTGGGATAGAGAAACTTACTCATTCCATACATATTTTGATCCTTAAACTATCACCCGTGAAATCTATTTCTCACACCTTTTTCTCACGTACTTATCAACATCCACTCTACTCAGACGAGACAAAAATAACTCACAACCTATCTGTACGACACTAGAAATGAATCAACTGATACATGATCGTGCTGGGGATAATGATGCCATTGTGTATACTAACAGTCTATGAATATGATCCGTGGTAAGAAATCAGGTTGGGGCTTCACTGCTAGGGTAAAGGGCAGAATCGTCGCCGAATATAGCGGGGCTAACAAGATAACAACTTCCAGCATGAAACTGGAGGTAGAGGCAGATACTGCAGTCTTAAGGTAGCTAGCTGACACTTCATTAACAAATGTAGTCATTATGTCAGACTCTCAGTCCATGCTTCGAAAGGTTCAAAATGGTTGGCTAAGGCATGAATGGAAAACATTCATAGAAGCTTCGAATCTGCAGTAGCTGGTGTAGATCTACTGTCCCGATCATGCAGTATACGCGGTAATGAGAGAGCTGACAGACTAGCATCAAGAGCACCCACAGTAGAGACACTGGATACGGATACGGGAGAAATACTGAGAACAATTAATGATCCCCTGTTAGAGAATGACACTGCAATAGATGAATCACCAAGGTTAAGACTGTTGGAATTAGGCATCAAACGTAAGGCTAGCAGAGATGGACGTATGAGAGGATGCATCCGTCGTCTATACAACCAGCGAGCTACAGGAACAGTTAGCATTCACACTTTTCGACATATAGTGAGGGAGACTGAACACCTATGGGTTTGCCCGGAATGCAATGCTATCGATTCTGTTCAACGACAACATTGTTCATTTGCGTTATAAGTCTGTGCACTGTTTCCCAATCACGTCTAGCAAGAGTTATCTTGTTCAAATGACTCATTTGTATGTGTTTGTGTACAGACTGTTACAGATTATTCTTAATTTGTGTTTACGGCTGTCGTGTACCACATTTTGTTCCTGTATTTTTACAGTACATTTTTAAGTGTTTATTGTAAGCTTTGTAGTACAGTATAATATTTATTTCCACAGTCGTGCTCTCCTTGTTTAGAGCTGGATATACCATAAATAACTCGTCTTTGTCACAGTCCTTTCTCTTAGTAAGACGTATTACTTTTTGTGTTGTTGTTTGTTTGTTTTTTCCATTTGTCACATAAAGCATTCGGTCAGATTTGATTTCACGGCCGATCGGGAATTGCTTCCAAATCGGCCTTCAAAAAATGTATTAATTTGTAGGGATCGAAGGCTGAAACTTTTTTTTTTTTAATTAATGTGTTTGCTACTTTTCTTTGTAGCACGCCCCTTTCAACCATCTACCATGTACATGGAGTTGTTGGTTATATCAGGACGTGTTTCCTTTATTGTAATATGTTTTTGTTTGTATTTATTTTATACTATATTATCTCTAGTCGGTATTTTTCCTTTTGTAGTTATAGTTCAACATGGTTTTTAAAAGTAATTCCAAAATATGCTATTTTCTAAGTTAGTATGTTTTTAATTTTCACTGGATGGTTTCTTTGGTTAATCTGTATGTATCTGGGGCGAGTCTTTCACGAGTTTGGACTACTGACTCAAATCCTTATTTGTTTTTTATATGTTAGCTTTAGTTTTTGTAATATAGTGTTTTATTAGCTTTTGCATTTCTGAAGGGGTCTTTGTGCCTATGAGATTTTCTACCCTCATTTCTACATTGTGGTTACTACAGTATGTCTTAATGTTTTGCCTCTGTTGGTCATATTTCTTGCAGTCCACCAGAAAGTGTCTAATTGTGTTTGGTTCTTGACACTCTTCACATGTGGGTTCCTCAATCATGAAATATCCAGTTCCAAGCTTGAGCCTCAGCAATTTTTTATTAATTGGTATTTTTAGTTCATCTTTTATTTGACATTTTTTGCTTGGTTTTTTAAGGATTTTATATGAGTGTCTTGCTTTTTTACTTTGGTCCCATGCTGTTATCCACTCTTTAGTTATTGCTTGAGCAATTAAGCTCTTAATTTCAAACTTCCCTAAGCCTACTTCAATTTTGTTATGGCTAGCTCTCCCCCCTTTGGCTTCTTTGTCTGCAAGCTCATTTCCTGCTATCCCCATATGTGATGGTATCCATGTTAGTGTTGCACTGCATCCTATAGTTTGTAGATATGTATTAACCTGTAGTATTTCCTCTATAATATCTGGCCTGCTACATTCCTTTCTGTTTCTGATAGCTAATACTGATGATAGGGAATCTGTGAGAATGGTTACTTTTTTTGGTGGATTTTCTGCAGCTATTTCTAAAGCTTTTAGGATTGCCACTAATTCTGCTGTAAAGATGGATGTATTACCTGTTACTTTGTATCTTTTATAAATTTTTAATTTTGGTATTGCTATTCCTGCTCCTAATTGTCCTTCTTCATCTTTTGACCCATCTGTATATATAGTTAGGCTATTATTTATATACCGTTCTATGTATTCTAGTGTTTTACTTTTTGCTGAGATTATGTCGTTAGATTTATTTATGATCTTTGTTAAGTGGGAGTCAGTTTCTAGCATTTTTAATTCCCATGGTGAGATCTTTGCTTTATACAGAGCACTACTTTTTATCCCATTAAGGTTGAAACGATGTATGTTATTACACGTCTTATAAATATATGAGCCAATTCTTAAACTCTGAGAAACTAATTTACAATCAATATACATACTAATGGCAACTTTAATACTATAGAAAAATAAATTTTATTTAAATATGCAATAGCATTAAAAATGTGTAATTAAACATGTGTAAATGTTATGCAAAATAATAAAAACATTAGTTGGTAATTGCAAAAAGCGTTAATATTTTTATTATTTAAACTATTTCCCTTCATTGCCAGCATAAAGTAGTTTCCCTTTAATTAATGTTATTGGCATGTATGAAATAAAAACGGATTCATTTTTTTTTTAAAATATGTTCTGTTATTTCTTAGCTGGTCATTATGTTTATACATAATGACCAGCTAAGAAATAACTTCACGGCGTTATCCAGCAGAGCATAAAGAGTAACTGCCTAATTTCAAGAAGAAATTTAAAGGAATAAAGATCTGTATTAATTACAAATAATCATCGTGATTTTCGTTTTAATCTGTATGCTGCTCTTTCTGTGGTTGGTGTCATGTTATATAAAACTCGATATGTGACTTCTCTGGCTTTTGGTGTGATGCTTTTGTTGTGAAGATCGGTGAAAATCTCAGTGTAATCTGTTATAAAGTAATTGTAACCTCTTTTAATTCTAAGGTGTAAAGATGGTGCTTGTAACCTGACTAAGTGTTTGTAAATTGTGTTTGTTTTCTGGTTAATTAAAATTTCGTGTCCTCTGATGGCTTGTTTGCATGTGTTGTAAAAAGGTGGTAGCGTGCCGAAATGATATGGGACATTGTTCTTTAGTGGTCTCAGTCTAGCAAGTCTAAGCCCTACGTAGTAATGGGCTAATGTGTGTTGTTCTGGGTCTCTTATTATATTTCCTACATGTTTGATTCGAAGTGTCTTTATTTTTGTCCCTATGTCCTGGGGGGAGGGGGAGGAGGGGGGGGGGCATTTGCCCTGAATCTTTTCTCTTGCATGAGTGTTTGATGTTTAATGCTAAATAAAGTGTGCCCAAAAGCAAAACGCCTAATCTCCTTGTTTATCTCTGTCACCGTATGTTGTGTGGGGTCAAAGACTAGCATTATAAATTATTTTTGGAATAATAAAGCAGTTCACTATTGCACTTCTGGAAAAAATGGTTGTACTTTGTATTTGTAGCGTTGTAGCGTGTCTGTGATTTTTGCGACAACGTTCTGCCATGTGACTTTGTGTGTGCGGTTTGGGTGAGATGGGAAGTATATACCGTACAGTTTCATGTTTGTTGTTGACGTCAAAAAAAAAAAATTAAAAAATTAATAAAAAATTTTAAAAAGCCAAAGGCATTTCTTTCTGAATTAAGTAAGAACATTTCTTAAATATGAAGTTAAAAGAAAAAAAGAGTTATTTCCCCTCCAAAGTAAAGACTTAAACAAAAGAAAACAGTTAAACACAAGAAAGCCAAACATGGCTATAATTATTTACATTTGTACAATCAGTTCTGGGTTTGGATTAGTTTTCTGCCCCTCTTATCCCCCCCTCCCCCAATCCCTTCAAACTCTAACATATTGGGGTTTTTTTAGGTATAATTGCGAGAATAAATGGGCATTGTACTGTTTCCCTTCAAACACTGCGAAGTTCCTTCATATCCGGACTAAATACTTAAATTCCACTAGCGGGGTCAAAAGTTTCAGTTCTACTTGTTTTGCACACTTAGGTAGGGAACTCAGCATGATAGCTCTATACATGTCCATAGTGCGTGGAATGTAAAACACTTATTCCTTGTTCAAAATTTATATTGTAGGAGTAATTGTACTACAGTAAAATAACAAATGATCTTCTGTCTCCTGTGTATTGGTGTTACATAATTTGCATTTTGGGATGTTTTTTCATTGTACAAAAAGTTTTTGCCTAATGGGTTTCATCCTATATAGTAGTCTAAAGGTGACTTCCTTTGTGGATGGAGCAACTGGTAACTCGTGTAGGCTCCTAACAATAGATTGATAATCAGTAATGGAATAATTGTACCCACGTTTTATCCTTGTCACTAATGATGGTTCTTGTAAACTAATGAGACTTCTGTATATGGAACGTGTGTTTTGTTGTAATAAAGGTGTGTTTCCTTTTTATTTCAAAACTTTACAAAATATGGTTAAAATAACTTCATTCAGAATCAACAAAATGAGTTCTGCCTGCCTTCTAAATGTGCTGCAGATGCTGAAAGGTTAAGACGTTTGCTTTAGTTCTTTCCCCATCATTATTTTGACGGGTATATTTACTAGTTATAATATTGTTATAATTCCCACTATTAGTAAGCGCATCGTCATAGTGCGAAATTCTTTTCCCAATTTTACATTAACCGGCTATCCATACCCATCCCCCTTCCTTTCGTCTCATGGTTGCTTTATTTTAGATCCGCCTGTTAGTGTCTTTCTGTCGCGCTCATAATCTTTTGTCACGCATGCGCTCTGCAATATTATGTCTGGCCCACTTCTTCCGTTGCCTCTGTGGTCGTCAGTGATGCCACAGCTGGGTATTTCTTACTAGATCTGGGTTTTTGGGCTTCCGTCTGGGTATCTGGGTAATTTTTTTCAAAATCTGCATTAATCTGGGTATATTTGACAATTGACATTTACAATGTATGTATATTCTGTGCACTGAGCATTATACATTATATGTATATTATAATTAAATGTCAAACATTATGTGCTATATATTTTTTATTCCACTTAAATTTAATTCTTGTTTTTAACCACGTCAATGACGTTGTTTTTTGACTCGTTTACATCAGCTCAAACTGGCATATACATTGTGTTGGGGAAAAAAAGCTATTACAAGTTTTTCATCAAACCAAAAGAGCCCTGTCTCCAAGATAAAATTGCTAAAGCGGAGATACTGTTGTCGGCTTTCATGGCAGAACATAATACTCCGTTTTCGCAAGCTGGTCATTTGATTGAATGTTGCAAGCAGATATTTCCAGACAGCCCAATTGCTCAAAAAATGTCACTGAAGCGCACCAAGGCTGCCTATGTGATGCAGTACGGCATTGCTCATTTTGAGCGGCTTGAAGTTATAAACATTTGCAGAAATCAGAAATTTTCTATACTCGTTGATGAGAGTACTGATATTTCTACGAACCAGATGTTGGCAGTCGTTGTGCGATTCTGTGACACAAAAACAAAAAAGTAGTTGATTCACTGTTAGACCTCATTGAGGTAGAGGATGGGACTGGTCTTGGCATGTTTACAACTGTTAAGAAATTGTTGAGCACGCATGAAATCCCGCTTAGTAACGTCATTGGTTTTGCTGCAGACAACTGTGCCACTATGATGGGGACTGCAAGTGGTTTACAGGCACATCTGAAGAAAGAGATTCCACATGTCTTTGTTCTCGGCTGTGTTTGTCATTCATTTGCACTTTGTGCAAATGCTGCCAGCAACCACCTACCATCTTAGCAGCGCAGTTTAAACAGTTGTTTCAGAAGAGAGCCTTGATCGTCTGTCTGATCAATGGCGAGAACTGGCATCGTACCGAAAAGATCTTGGACATCTAGTGGATGAGGATCCGCCCACATTCTGGCTGGACTGTAACAAGTAACAGATGCTAATAACCAGAAGAAATTTGATGTTTTGGCTGACCTCATGTGCACGCTTATGGCACTACCTCACTCCTCGGCATGCGTCGAAAGAGTGTTTTCGAAGGTTAACTTAGTTAAAACTAAACAAACCAACAAACTTTTGTGTGAAACAGTTTCCAATTGAATACTAGCCAAGCAAGCAAGCAGTTGCCAAAGATGGAGTTTGTCATAAGTTTAATCCTAGTAAATGCGTGGTTGAAGATGTGCGTGAAGGACGTTGTCGGCAGAGATATGCAAAGATTTTGGAACTTCACAATCAAGATTCCACGTTGTCAGTTCATGCATATGATCTTGACGAAGGAGAAGTTGTCGACATTAATGCAGAGTCTCTGACAAGTGACATTTTTCAACAGTAACAAGTTACAACTAACATTTTATATTTAATTTGAGGAACATTTTGTTAATGTAACTAATGTAAGTATATTACTGTTAAAATATCTCATTTTCAAGAGTTCATATATTGGGGTGTTATTAAAATCATTTTTAGTTAATTGTGAATTTTTGGTAATAAAAAAAATAATAAAAATGAAGAAATACATAAAAATTGATAGCACACAGATTAATTTGTGCTAAAGATGAACATAAAAGATTATGTAAACATCGTCTATCCCGTGTATTTGAGGTATAAAATAATCTGGGTATTTCTGGGTTTTTTTAAGAAGAACATCTGGGTTTATCTCTAGAACGTCCTCTTACGGGAGTGGCATACGCTGTCCTTACGGAACGAACGCTGTAGTTTGTCCTCTTGCAGAAAGCCTGCACCAAGCTCTTGCAATTGTGGTTTATGTTGCAACATGTTTTACATGATAAGGTTGCCAGCCCCGTGCACAACCTCATATTAGTCGCCTAGTACGACATGCTTGAGGGTGTAGTAGTCCCATTCTTTCAGTGTCTCTTCGGAGACCCCCGGGAACTACACGTGGCTAAGAACTGATGGCATAAGTGGATATTGTTTCATTTTATTTCTCGTTTTTGTTTTGTTACATTTTCGATCCATACATGTCATCTGTAAGCGTGATGTTCCCTGACGAAAACTTTTCGACCGTTACGTTGTTATGCCCCAACCAATGACAAAGAAGAATCTGTGAGAGAAGCAGTTTACACCAGACTACACGATATTATGGGTAAAATAAAGACATCACAATTTTAATGGGTGACATGAATGCAAAGATAGGTCAGACAACACCGGCTGTGAAGAAATCATGGGAAAACATGGGCTTGGAATAATGAATGAAAATAGGGAACTATTCACAAACTTATGTGCTTCAGATCAACTGGCTATAGGAGGAAGCATATTTCCACGTAAAAGAATACATAAAGCAACCTACATATCACCATACCACATAACATAAAATCAGATTGATTATATATGCATAAATAAGAAGTTTACATCATCATTACATGATGTAAAGGTATACAGAGGAGCAGATCTGGCCTTAGATCACCATCTTCTGATAGCAAAAGTAAAGAACGAACGAACAAACTTTCTTTTCGAAGGGTTAAGAATTGGGCGCGCAGGCCCGTCTAACATTCTGCCATTCCACTCTCATTTATCTTGTTTATTATATCCTTTCATTCCAAAGAATAAGAGTTGAGAAGAAGACGCTGGCGATGGATAGGACACACATTGAGGAAACCTGTTGATAGCATTACAAGGCAGTCCTTGTTCTGGAATCCTCAGGGAAAGAGAGGCAGAGGTAGACCAAAAAACACATGGTGGAGAGAACTGGAAACAGAGGTGAAAATGATGAGGAAAACATGGAAAGAATTTGAGCGGATGGCACAGGACAGGAAGACTTGGCATGTGTTTGTTGAAGGCGTATGCTCCTTGGGGAGCTAAAGAGTATTGAAGTTGATTGCGGTTTTGGGACAGAAGAGCCAAGTCATCAGTAAAATCCAGATCATCTAACTGTTTAGTCAGATTCCACTGGATTCCATTTCTGTTGTGTGATGTCGATGTTTTCATAACCCAATCTATTGCTAGTAAGACAAGAAATGGAGACAAGAGGCATACCTGTCGCACTCCAGTTCTTATCCCAAAGCGTTTGGTACTTGTGTCTTTATTCACCCACAGATTAAAATTGTTGAAATTTCGAAGCCAAACGGAGCACCGTACTTTTTGTTAATTTTTTTTTTCCTCTTCAATTCGCGCAACACCGTGTCATTCAATCGCCTGTCAAGGTCGTGGAAGATGAATCTCTTATTTTTTACTGTCTAATGTTAACCTCCGTTTGTTTTCCTCTAAGACCAGCTTTATGACGCAGGGGAGTGAAGTGTTAGAGACTTCACTACAGTAAGACCAGCTTTATGATGCATTGGAGTGAAGTGTTAGAGACTTCACTACAGATAACACCAGCTTTATGACACAGGTGAGTGAAGTGTTAGAGACTTCACTACAGTAAGACTAGCTTTATGATAGAGGGTAGTGAAGTGTTAGAGACTTGACTACAGTAAGAATAGCTTTATGATACAGGGGAGTGAAGTGTTAGAGACTTGACTACATGTGTGACTTTTTGTGGCGACATATCGGAATAAAGTTCTTCAGTCAGACCCGTTTGACAGTATCCTTCATGACATTACAGAATTTTGGCCTCCTCTTTAAATTGTGCTGCTACGAACGAACATGTGTATGTCCTGATATGTGCATAGCTTCAGCGATCCTTGGTGATCTGTTCCCCTCACGGTCCTTTTTAGGGCCTAGAAAACCCACAAAACTGCACCCACCACGGTCCTTTTTAGGGCCCAGAAAACTGCACCACGGTCCTTTTTAGGGCCCACAAAACTAACAAAACTGTACCCTGCAAGAAATCAACCGCATAGCTTGAATATACCCCAGCAGGGATTCATAGATTGCACAAGCTGTATTCAAATCTTGGTCAGAAGATTGCAAAGAAGCACTGGTCATTTGAAAACGCTGTAATACTTGATCCCACAGTATGATCATTATTCCTGTTTCTAACTTCATAATGGTTGAAAGTAGACCACGAGCCTGTTGACGACACTCTGCCTTCTGATCATTGTTATCTGAAATGTCATCCAAGACTTGTTTTATTGCAGAAAAGCTGTGTAAAAGTGCTTTTGTTGCATCTGCCCGAGCGGACCACCTGGTATGTGACAGTCTTTACACAAAGGGCAAATGGGACTTATTATGAGTACCGCCAGCACTTAATGCAGTAGAAAGGAGACCCCACCGGTAGGGAGAAGCAGAAAAAAAGGTGTACAGGCTTTCAACAAATCCAAAGAAAATGACTGCTTCCGTCCGCAAACAGTTAAGATAAAAATAATGAAGAGTCACACTAAGTCACCCTCTTATGCTCTTTCTCTCACAATTTCGTGACACCAAATGAAAAGGCGCTAAAGATGGCATAAATCACAAGATCATTGGTTTAACGCTCGTATTAGAAGATGACCAAAAAATTATGTACATATTTATTGGCGCGGGGCCCCTAAAAGCGCGGGGCTCGTAGCATATGCTACTTTTGCTACTACGTTAATCCGGCTCTGATTGTGTCAATATTTGACAAGGATCAGTGCGTAGCGAGGGGACCCTCCCCACCCAGCCCTCCCCACCCAGCTTCGAAAACAAATAAAGGATCAGTGCGTAGCGATTTCTTGCCAGGGTACAGTTTTGTTGGTTTTGTGGGCCCCAAACAGGACCGTGGTGCAGTTTTGAGGGCCCTAAAAAGGACCGTGGTGCAGTTTTGTGGGTTTTGTGGGCCCTAAAAAGGACCGTGATGGGTGCAGTTTCGTGGGTTTTGTGAGCCCTAAAAAGGACCGTGAGGAGACCAGATCACCAAAGATCGCTGAAGCTATGCACATATCAGGACATACACATTGTTCGTTCGTAGCAGCACAATTTAAAGAGGCGGCCAAAATTCTGCAATGTCATGCAGGATACTTTCAAACGGGTCTGACTGAAGAACTTTATTCCAATATGTCGCCACAAAAAGTCACACATGTAGTGAAGTCTCTAACACTTCACTCCCCCTGCATCATAAAGCTGGTCTTACTGTAGTGAAGTCTCTAACACTTAACTCCCCTGCATCATAAAGCTGGTCTTACTGTAGTGAAGTCTCTAACACTTCACTCCCCTGTATCATAAAGCTGGTCTTACTGTAGTGAAGTCTCTAAAATTTCACTCCAATGCATCATAAAGCTGGTCTTACTGTAGTGAAGTCTCTAACACTTCACTCCCCTGTATCATAAAGCTAGTCTTACTGTTGTGAAGTCTCTAACAATTCACTCCCCTGACTACCACAAGACATACATAATACTGTATTTTCTTTATAGCACATTCATGTGCTATGTTGCCACCCCTACCTGCGAAATGCATAATAGACAAGCCCCGCGCTCGTCCTCCCACCCCTACCTGCGAATTGCAAATTAGACTAGCCGCGCAGGGAAGGCAAATGTACGGAAGGCAGTGTGGTCATTGAATTTCACAATGGGTGAATAAAGACACAAGTACCGTTTTCTTTATTAAATTAATGATCTTCAGGGGAACTCAATAATGCCTCATCAATTTCCAAAGCGATTCTCTGTCTACACTGTCAAATGCCTTTTCATAGTCCACGAATTCGATGTATAGCGGTGAATTCCATTCCAGACTTTGTTCAACTATTATTCTCAATGTGGCTATCTGGTCTGTACAGGATCTATTTTGTCGAAAACCTGCTTGCTCTTCTCTCAGTTGCTTGTCTATGGACTCTTTTAATCTCTCAAGGATGATTCTGTTTAATACTTTTCCTGTCACTGATAGTAACATTATTCCTCTATAATTTGTGCACTCTTGTAAATTTCCCTTCTTAGGCAACTTGACCAGATAACCTTCCTTCCATTCTGCTGGTATTTCCTCTCTCTCCCAGATTTTGCCAAGTAGTTTGTATAATATATCTGTAGAGGTATCAATATCTGTTTTGATGGCCTCTGCTGGAATGCAATCTGGACCAGCTGCTTTTCCATCTTTCAGAAGCTTTATGGCTTTCTTTATTTCTTCTCTACTTGGTCGTTCACAGCTGATTTGTAGCTCCTCTTCTGCTGGCTGGATGTCTGGGGGATTAGTTGGAGATGGTCTATTGAGAAGTTTCTCAAAATATTCTATCTCTTCATTTGTTCTTGTATATTACTAAGCAATTTTCCATTCTTATCTTTTATGAGGCCATTTGCTTGCTTATATTATTTCCCTGTTAGCTTCTTTGTGTTGTACAGGTCCCTCATATTTCCTTTGGCTGCAGCTTCCTCTGCTTCCCTTGCCAAATCATCAATGTATTTCATCTTGTCTCTTTTGATGTTTCTTCTTACTTCTTTATTTGCTTCTATGTACACTTCATGAACCTTGGCTTTGGAGCTTCTGGTTTTGCTTGTTTAAATATGCTTTCTTGTTTTTCCTGTCTTCTATCTTACTAATGGTTTCTGTTGTTATCCATGCTTTGTGCTGATGTTCTCTTTTTCTCAGTACTTCTTCACATGTTTCGTTCCATATATTTATTACTTGTTGCCAGTGGTCTTCCGAATCTGTTTCATCTTCCAGCTGTTGGAGTACTTGATATTTGTTGGATACTGTGATTGAAAATTTTTCACTTATTTCCTGATTTCTTAGATATCCCACATTATACTGTTGTCTATAGCTATATGCTGTTGTAAATTTCTCGAGTTTTAATTTTGTTTCAGCCAACAGAAGATGGTGGTCTGATACAACATCTGCTCCTCTACATACGTTCACATCATACAATGATGACCTAAACTTCTTGCTTATGCATATGTAATCAATCTGATTCTCAGTTCTGTGGTCTGGTGATATCCATGTTGCTTTATGTATTCTTTTATGTGGAAATATGCTTCCTCCTATAGCTAGTTGATTTGAAGCACAGAAGTTTGCTAATAGTTCCCCATTCTCGTTCATCATACCTAATCCATGCTTTCCCATGATTTCTTCAAAGCCAGTGTTGTCTGTTCCTATTTTCGCATTTAGGTCCCCCATCAAAATTGTGATGTCCTTTCTTTTCTTATTGTCCACGACACTCCTGTGATCAATCTCCTCTTCTCTATGCCTTTCCACCGTGTCTCACAGAGACCCAGGATATCAATCCTGTAATTTGTCATTTCTGCTGCTACCTGTGCAGTTTTCCCTTGTTCACACAGAGTGCGAACATTGCAGGTGCCAAACCTGGAGATTTTCCTAGACGAAAAAAGGTTAGTCGGCAACCCAGACTCCTTTCGGCTAACCCAGGACTTCTGGTAAAAAGTTTTTTTACTGGATGGGGTAACCAGCCCCATGCCCAACCCTCCTTAGTCGCTTTTTACGACATGCATGGTAGGGTACAGTGTTACTATTCTTTGCTCCCCTTTCAGGCCCTGGTAAACGCAATCAGATGCAAGACAAATGAAAACACTCGATGAGAGGTCACAGCGATTGGGTCTAAAAATACACAGGGAAAAGAGAAAAATAATGAGAATAAATGCAGGAAATGATAACACGGTTGAACTTGAAGAAACACCAATACAAGATGTAGAATCGTACACATATCTTGGTAGTAATATAGACAAAGTTGGAGGGACAGACAGCGATATCAAAATAAGACTACAAAAAGCAAGAAGAGCTTTCATTGCATTGGGAAATATATGGAGATCAAGAGAAACCAAGTCCAACACAAAAATAAGAATCTTCAACTCAAATGTGAAGTCAGTCCTATTGTATGGCTCGGAGACATGGAGAACAACAAAGACAACAACCAAAAAGCTACAGACTTTCATAAATGGGTGCTTGCGAAGAATAGAGGGATTAAAATGGTATGACAAGGTTACCAACGTGGAACTGAGGACAAGAACTAGACAAGTGCCAGTGGAACAAGAGATGAGAAGAAGATGATGGTGATGGATAGGACACACACTGAGGAAACCTGCTGATAACATTACAAGACAGTCCTTGTTCTGGAACCCCCAGGGCAAGAGAGGCAGAGGTACACCAAGAAGCACATGGAGAAGAGAGCTGGAAGCAGATGACAATGGTGAGCAGAATATGGAAAGAACTTGAGATGATGGCACGTGACAGGAGGACTTGACATGTGTTTGTTGAAGGCCTATGCTCCTTGGGAAGTTGAGGGTAACGAAATAGATTAAGTGAGAGAAATAGTTGTTGGTGAAATAGATTAAGTGAGAGAAATAGTTGTTGGTGAAATAGATTAAGTGAGAGAAATAGTTGTTGGTGAAATAAATTAAGTGAGAGAAATAGTTGTTGGTGAAATAGATAAGAGAGAAATAATTGTTGGTGAAATAGATTAAGAGAGAGAAATAGTTTGACTCTTAAAATATGGGGAAGCAAATCGTGAAGGTTTCTTATCAGAAATAAAAGTTCCACAGTATGCAAGAGAGACAGAAAGATGAGTGTGACGAGAGAGATATGAGATATAAAACAATAGGACAAGAGATGTATGTGAGATGATATGCCATTAACATTAACTGCCGTGGAATTATACGCTCGAGTTTCACCTTTCTATGTCATTTAGTCAGTGTATATTTAATACACTCAATTTTATTTTTTAAACCACTTTTATATAACTTTACATGAAGCTTTATATATTTGTCACGTTTCAAATCTTTTAAGCCCAGTATCTCTCCATGTTCCACTCATCATAGAGAGCTGATATGTAGCTCTTATTTCTTGGTATATTTTAATATTTCAAGTTTTGATTGGACTTGACCCAGTCTGTGTAGGCCTACTTCCACATGATCTAGAAAAAAAACCTCAGTCCCTATTCATACAATTGCAGACTTTTCGAATACTTTATGAATTCTGATTACGTGCCCTCCTAATCGGATTATCTTTCTGTAAAGTATCGAATGCAGGTTCTAATGATAATGTTTGTACTTACAATATTGAATGTAGGTTCTGATGATGATGTTTGTACTCTAAAACATATTTTATTTCATGATAATAATTAGTTTGTACTTTCAACATGTTTTATTTCATGATTATAATTAGATACTGTGAATGTAAGAATCCTATTATATTACTTTCACAACGCTGAATTCCTTTAAATTGATATGTCAAATTGTGGTGAGATCAGTGATACAATTGATCAAAATTTCATTAATATTTAACTAAAGAGTTAAAAAGTAGAAAAACTATTACAAGCCTGTGTTTGTTGCTAGACATCATCACCGATGCCTGGTGCAAGCTGTATGTTAAAAAGTGTTCGCGCTACAGAAATTGATAAGCCTATCCCAAAACCCGCCCACGTTTTCGTCACTCCGTATTGAAAATTTGGAATCGACATGAAACAGTTTGCGCGCGGCATACTGGTTTCGCTTGGTAGAGCGATAGAAAAGGGGAGGGAGTGAGAGAATAAAACAAATGCTTTTTATGAATCTAAAAATAGACTAATGCATTGTATCCACGTCGCATAGTAACCGAGGTTTGAAGGCTATTGCGTAAGAAAGCTTTACCGTTTATTACCCGCCACTTCGTTAGGCTAGACAATGTAACTAAGATTCAAATAACCATTGGGAGAAGGGGAAATGGGGGTAGAACAATACTGAAAGTGAAAACTTAGAGTGACTTTAGTTATACAGAATAAAGGATGTTTAAAATGATAGAATTAATATAATTACAATATATCAAAGCCTCCATAGTCCTCACAAGAACTTAGATGTATCTTAGAGATAGAGTTTATTAATATTATGGTTCAGAAAAAGAAAACCCAAAATGCATAGAAAAAGACAAAAATGTTAACGACACTAAAGACTGACATAAAACTTATATAGACAGATAGAGCTTAGTCTTCTGGTCAATAATATGTTTCTATATCAAAATTCGCTCAATTAATAACTAAGATATTGTAGAAATATTATATATGTTAGTACAGTGTGACAAACAGACGATCGTTCTTGCTTATTTTATTGGTAACATTTTGGGACGCAATTTTGAAAAAGAGGTATAGGAGGGATTCAATTTGATTGGTTAGCACTAAGGAGGAAGGGAGAGGCAGAATTGGTAGCCCAAAAATAAACATAATTTTGTATTGGAATAGCTAAGGCAGACTGACCAATGGACTACGAGACACATAGTATGTTTGGGGTTTTGTTTTTTTTCAAAAACTAAATTCAAAATTTGGTAGTCGCCTAATTTCATTGGCCAGCCCAAATTGATATTAGCAAAAGCTCACAAGGCTCTTGGCTATTTGAATAGAAATTTTCGGTACTAATGCATGATGAGAACAGAAGTGTTGATTGTAAAATAAATACTAATCTAACAGTCTGGACAGAGGCAGAGAAACTTAGGCCATATTTGCCAGTCATCGTTACTTGTATTATATTTCATTGAATTTGTGGTAAGAATGATTTATTTATTAATATGCCTTATTAAAACTGCCAAAAAGCTAGATACTGCTATTGGGAAAAGTGAAGGACATGCCGGTAGCAAAAATTATTGAGTCCTCAAATTGAACTGTATTTGAATGTTGAACATTGTTATGATTATTATTATTATTATTAGATCAGAATATGTTAGCAAGCCTTTGTGTTCCATGAACACTCATCAACATGCCTAGAGCGTTTATAGTTAGGAAAAGAAGAGAAAATCATACAGAAGGAGATGTGTTTACTCCACGTTATTGTAGTGAAGAAAACTATGTAAAATTACAGTGGCGTATCTGCCATATGGACCTGAGGTGTGGTCACAGTAAGGTGAAGTCATATGAATTAGGGGCTGGTGCACTTGTATGCACACGAGGCTGACCCCATCCCATCATGTATAGATAGTTAATGGGAGTCTAAATCAGATATGAAAAGGCCAGGGTGTCTTTTTATTGCAGGGTTTTATTTCCTGTTACCAGCCGGTGACAGGAAACCTGATGAGATATATGTGAAGACAGAAAGTCTCCAGTGAAAGTTTATACTGTCAGCAGTTAGCCAGGAGCTTCTGTGAACTGATATATTCTATGCAGAGCAGTGTTGGACGTTTGCAACTACATAAAAGAATATAAGGTGATGTGCCATTAGCTGGGCCATCTGACAGTTCATCGGGATAAAAAGTGTTTTCCCCAAAATTAACTATAAAAGATAGGGGGCAGAATGACAACCACAGCTCCTCCTATAAATGACTTACACTATTATGTACTGAAGAACAGTCTGTGAATACACCTACAGGAACAATATAGTAATATTATTCTTATCGGACAAAGAGTCCAAATTTAGTTAAGCATTAGTTGTAAGATATATTTTCCTCATTTTCAAAGACCTGTCCAAAAGAGATTGCAGGACAGGCAGATTAAAATTGTACCAAAAAAAAGAATTAATGTTCAAAAATTTAACCAGACTTATTCCTTTAATTATAGTGAGTTATAGTGTGTTGTGTTGATGTACCATCATTTTCATTTCACCCCTAGACACTAGTCACATCAAACACCAGACATAAAATACAGCCTGTGTGAAATCTAAAGAGGTAGCGTTAGGTACCCTGAGAATTCATCATCATTTTCATCAACTATTAGACTCAGGGTCTTACATAGCTTGACCTCACACGGTTGACACTTCCACAGCAATACACCATTACTTTATAACATCATAACCTCTCCAGCAAATTAAACTTGCTACACAAATGTATGTGAGAATAAATGAATTCAGTATAAAAGATGAGAGAAAGGAAGGGCAGAATTTCAGATGGGCTGCATGCTCAACCGATTGAAAATAAAGTTTGTTCGTACAATCTATGTTCCACTCATGACAGCGAGGTGAAACTCTCTGGCAGCTCCCTTTCTTGGTATATTTTAATCTTTCATGTTTTGATTGGACTTGACCCAGCCAATTTTATATAATAACTAAAAAAAAACAATGTTCACAAAATAATTTTTATTTACCAAAGAAATGACCATCCACATTTATTCTACGCAACAATGTATAGAATATTTATTTTTTGCATTTTTTTTTTAAGGGCCTTTCACCACCATCACTCTTAAGCTCCCCAAGGAGCATAGGCCTTCAACAAACGCATGACAAATCTTCCTGTCCCGTGCCGTCTGCTCAAGGCCTGTCCATGTCTCCTTCATGCCCTTTGTGCCTGTCTCCATCTCCCTCTCCCTCTCTTACCCCAGGGAACCTAGAATATGGTCTACCTTGTTATGCTATCAGCAGGTTTCTTCAATGTGTCCTATCCATCTCCAACGCCTTCTTCTCATCTCTTATTCCACTGCTGCTAGTCTAGTTCTTGTCATCAGTTCCACATGAGTGATCTTGTCATACCACTTCAACCCCTCTGTTCTACGCAAAAAGAAATTTATGAAAGTTTGTAGCTCTTTGGTTATTGTTTTTGTTGCTACCCATGTTTCAGAGCCATACAAAAAGATTAACTTGACATCTGAATTGAAGATTCTGATTTTTATACTTTGCTCTCCATATATTTTCTATTGCAATAAAAGCTCTGCTAACCTTTTGTATTCTTATTTTGATATCATTGTAAGAAGATTTGGTAAAAATATGAAAGTGGATACATAAACCTCTTTTTTTCTTTACTTATTCCAAGCTACAGACATGAAGACAATAAACAAAACTACACAGCAACATATTTGTCCATATAGCTATTTAATGACTGACTATAATCAGCAAGTAAGCGACCAAAAAGTTACACACTTATTTATTTACTTGACAAACAATCATAATAATTAATATTACAGAAAATACGAGCTCATTAACTAAGTCTTTCAAGACAAAATAAAACCATTTACAAGAGCTTATAGTTTTTAGAACCAACAAAAATGTGATTACACTTATATATATAAGATATTTCACTGGGTCAACTTCTGAAGTAAAGGGCTTAATGGCTAGAAAACTAACTGAAAAGGTCCACGAAATCTCAGTTTTCTGACTGCATTCCTCACTTTCAGAAATGAATATCTCAGTTAACATTAACTGTACTCCTAAGTTAGTCTCTGCTGATAAGATGGATACAAGGGTTCCTGAGTTAATATTGCTGATATCATCCACACAAATACTGCTAAGTTACTACTGCTGATAAGATGGATACAAGGGTTGCTGAGTTAATATTGCTGATATCATCCACACAAATACTGCTAAGTTACTACTGCTGATTACTGGGATATACAGCTTTTCTTTTTCTTCCTGTCAAACGAGCTACCTTACATGAAGAAATGCACAACAAATACATTTCAATGTCTGCTAAGACAAGTAAAGGAGCCGTGGTAGCATAGTGGTTAGCGCACTGGCTTCCTAGCTCAGTGGTCTATGGTTCGAGCCTCAGATGAGGTAGGATATTTTTAGGCCACAAACGGCTCCTGGGTCCACCCAGCCCCAAATGGGTACCAGAGCAACTCTGGGAAGGTTAAGGCGGCCGGCGTGATGCTGATCACATCACCCCTAGTGTGCCGACGGTCAAGAAAATATGGGCCTAACACCATATTCCCAATATGCCTCAATGGGCGTGTAACGGGATACTCTTCTTTTTTTAAGACAAGTAAGTTATTAATGCTTGGACAACACATACATCATTCACATTCAAGTATAGAAACAAAAAAGTTAACAGTATTTCTATCTGGATTATGTTGATTAAACAACAGCATGTCTGTCTGCATTATGTTGTTATAACAACAGCATTTCTGTCTGGGTTATGCTGCCACAGCAACAGCATTTGTCTAAAATGTTTTTTTTTTTCTTTTTTTTTTTTTTCGTACGCCAGCTAATACTCGAGGCGAAATCTCAGGTTATTGTTAATGTCTAACCTGACATTGATTTTACGTGAGTATCCCTTTTCTTGTGCAGAGACAGGTGTCCCTCGCCATTCAGGCAGATACTCGCCGATTTCGGAGGTACCCATTAGAGCTGGGTCGGCTCAGGAGCCGCCAATCCCTGGTCAACGACACTCCTTCAAATGTCCTCGCCAGGTCTCGAGTTAATCCAGTCCTATTCCCGGTCGACGAAAAATCCTCAAATGCCGTCGCCCGGGTTTGATCCTGAATCACCCGGTCGCCAGAGCGGTGTTGTAACCACTACGCTAGCGCGGCTCCCATCTATAACAACAGCTTTTCGTGCTAGGTCCTGTTGCTATTACAACATAATTTGTCTAAGTCAAGCTGCTATAACAACACTTCTGTCCAGGTCATGTTGCTATAACAACAGCACTTCTGTCTAGGTCATGTCACTATAACAACAGCACTCCTGTTTAGGTTATGTTGCTGTAACACCAGCAATTCTGTCTAAGCTATGTTGCTATAACATCATTATTTCTGTCTAGGTTATGTTGCTGTAACAACAGCACTTGCCTAGGCTATGTTGCTATAACATCATCATATCAGGTCATAACAACCGCACTCCCATCTAGGTTATGTTACCCAACCGCTGGTGTGTATCATCTCAATGCTGATATCAACTAGCTAATTAACATTTGTCACTATTGGTCTCATTTTAATTAGCTATCTTGGTTTTCACAACTGTTTTCCAGCAGAAGTGGAAAAAAACTGGCTAGTAAATATTACCAGAAGTATAACAAAACCCATTACAACTAGGGGCCAACACAGTGTGTTAGATGTGTGTCCTGCAGAATACAGCACAAGAAGTGGTTTTTAGGTGGGAGAAAACAAGCAATACAAACATGATGAGAAGTGGGCCACTTTTGAAATGAATATGCCAGATTGAAGTGAAGGAAGCTAATGTTTCCAAAACATGATCAAATAATTAATACATGCTCTAAGCAAGATTCATTCATTAAGTCTTCAGCCCCCTAAGAAGTATAGGGCTACAACAAACTCACGCCAAGTGCCATCAGCTCAGGGTCTTCCTAATCATTTTTATTTCTGTATCCAGTTCTCTTCTCCATGTGTTTTTCAGTCTGCCTCTACCTCTCTCATCCTGGAAATTCCAGAACAAGGGTTGCCTTGTAATGCTATCAACAGCTTTCCTCAATATGTTTCCTCTCCATCGTCAGCGTGTTCATCTCATCTCTTATACCACTAGCACTTGTTTGGTTTTTATCATCAGTTCCACCAATGGTAACCCTGCTGTACCATTTCATTCATTCTATTAACGCACACCCCAATTTATGAAAGTTTGTGACTTCTTGGTTGTTATTTGTCCTGTTGTAGATAAAATATCTGTATATCATTCAACACAGAACAATAATCCTATTGTTTAGAACATTCAGAGTTTCAACCTTCATGTCATAAATAAACAATGCTAAACATTATAAATTTTGCACAAAAACAATGCAGAACTAAATCAAACTTATCTGATATTAACAATTACTTCCAAAATGTCTCAGGAAACAAAACAAAACACAGCAACAGGAGAATACTGGTCTTCAGTGTTAGCAGAAAGATAACTATAAAATCACGAATTCTCTTCCTTGTGTCTACACGGACCACACGGGGTTGTTTGTAACTATACTTTCAAATAAATATTACTTTACAAACAAAGTGAGCCCCGTGTTGTTCCCACAAGAAGAAGACAAAGAAAGAAATCAGACCACTGCTAACTCAGGCATGTCGTAAGAACTGATTAGTGTGAGGTGGTGCATGAGACTGGCAGCCTCATCACTGACAAAAAGAGCTTCAGAAATCAATGATTCAAGAGAACGAATACAAGTGCAGGCTTCCTACAAAGAGATCCAGCCTTAATGGTAGCTCCATGCTCCGTGAGGATCACAAAGGAAAATGATGAAATGGGAGGATATGGACGTCTGCTGGTTAAGTCTTCGTTGAGGGTGGTCAATTTAGAGCTCTGACACATTAGTGCAACTAACTCATGGTTAAGTCTTCGTTGAGGGTGGTCAATTTAGAGCTCTGACACATTAGTGCAACTAACTCATGGTTAAGTCTTCGTTGAGGGTGGTCAATTGAAATCTCTGACACATTAGTGCAACTAACTAAATTAGAAATGGAGTTTGGTCACAGCAAATAACAACAAAATTTGGAAAATTCAAACTACAGCTTGGGCTTAAGGTTATTTCTCAAATTATTTTATGAAATAACATGGGGGGTCACTTACCCTGGTCGTTTCTCAGATCATTTCACTGTTTCAGTTATAAACACTAAAGATTCTGACAATTCACCAGGTTTTTCTTACATGGCAAAACAAGTGGAACTGTGCAGAGCAGCAGAAAAAAGGAAAACAGAAATAAGAAATTACAACAGAAAACAACAGATATCCAACTATAAATAAATCAAAATAAAATGTACACATGGGTAACAAAATACAACTGTACATATTAATTCTGGAACATACCCTACTATTTTAATTTTTATTTAAAAAAAAAAAAAATAAAAACAAAGAGTACAATATTACAGCCAACTTATGCAGACGTTTAAAACAGCTGTCAAATAAAACCAAGCAAAACTATTTTCTCCTGTGTCTAGGTTGAACTCATGTTTTTTGGCATCTCGCCAAAATTTTATTTCAAAAAAAAAAAAAAAAACAACCTATCTCGTAAGCCATGTTTACTGCAGCTGGTTCCCCCTTGTAGAAAGCTTGCAGTAAAGCATTAACATGCTCTTGTGACTGTGGTTTATGTATTAAATTGTGTCACATGATGACGTTGACAACCTCATGAACAACCTCATATTAGTCACCCTTGTACAACATGCCTGAAGGAGTAGTAGTCCCATTCTTTCCTTGTCTCATCAAAGACCTCTGAAGAACTATACTGGGCTTTGTTCTAATGTCATCATCATTATTTTCCTTTGCGCTCCTTACGGAGCATGCAGCCACCACTGTAGCTGGCCCCCTTCTAGGGGGGCCTGTACCAAGCAGTTTGTTCTAAAAAGCACCTAGGAATTTGCAGCCTCCCTCAGTTCTGTTTATTTCTTTGTTTTATTTGTTTGTTTCTTTTTTGTTTTTAAGGGCTTGTGATACTGGCATATCATTTTAGGCAGTAATATATTTTTTTAAAACTGGTATTCAGTGAAAAGTTATACATGCCTGACATAGTTTTAATAACTACCTGTGTCTAAGTCTAAAAGATTACATCAGTTTTGAGAAGCTATAAATTATGACCATAAACAAATCAAAATTTGCTTCCCTGATGATTTTTCATGGCGCCATGCCCCCCCAAAAAATAAAGACCCAATTTTAAAGCACTCTTTCATATTCAGAGACTAATTAACCAACCTCTGCCAGGACCAAAGCACAATGACCAACAGGAAATTCAATCCTAGTGAGGATTGTCAGCGCCTGTGTGGTTCCTGGTGATTGGTCTGATACTGCAACGCAAAGAGCATTACCACTGTGCCCTACTGGACAGGTACCAGCTGGTGATGGAAGATGGTTGTGCACTGAGCTAGCAAACTTCACCATATAATGCCAACAGCAGCACAAACCACTGTAAGAGCACATGTAGTGCTGAATCACTGGCTTCCTGTAAGAAGGTAAACTATGGTAGCCAACCCCTTGCTCCTTACGGACAAACAGAACATGATGGTGATGATATTCAACTTTTTTACTTTTTTTTTTAAGTTTTAAACGAAACAATCCAACTGTATTTTAGTTTTTAGTGAAACAATCCAACTGTCTTTTAGTTTTTAGTTAAACAATGCAGCTGTCTTTTAGTTTTTAGTCAAACAATCCAACAGTCTTTTCGTTTTTAGCCAAACAACCCAACTGTCTATTAGTTTTTAGTCATACAATGCACCACAGCTTTGCACCACCACAGCTTTGCAGAAAGCCTGCATCAAAGCATTCATGACTCTAGCAGTTATGGTGTCTGTAGCAATTTGTTTGACATGATAAGGTTGGTAACCCCATACATTAGTCACCACTTAAGACATGCCTGAGTGTGCACACTAATCCTATTCTTACAACTGGCTTCTCATAAATCTACATAATTTGCACACAGAAAATTTTGCAAATTGTGGAATTTTATATAAATGAATGTACACAAAAATCAATATTCAGGTCTGTTACATCTTATCTAAAATACCTGGGACATTCTATATTTCGGAAACCAAGATTTTTCCATTTTCAGATAACGCCCAGATTGCAGTCCACAATTGTAGCCCAAATCACCCAAAATTGTGATCGAAAGGGAGCCTGAAGAAATGTTGGATTTTCAGAATATTATGATTTTCGGGTGTTCAGATAAGGGGGTACATACGTATACTAGAAAACAGTTTTATATATTTATTGTCTTTCAAGAAACTAAACTTGCTTCCGCGCACTAGATATTCTACTTAAACACAGTTTCCATACATCTCAGATCATCTCTGAAGCTTTTGCAACTTCTTAAATCATAGCAGTGTATGACAACTATCAAGAAAACACAATAAACATAACTACACTTCAAATTCCACTATGTTGCCAGATTTTATCAGTTTTGTAAGTCATCTTACGTCTAACACCAACAACAAAAATAGCACTATTTAAATAACAACACAATCATTCATATATTAACAAGATCAACACAATAATAACACAATGATACAGATAGTGTGGACCTCGGATAATATGCTCCTATCTCCATTTACAAAATAAAAACATTACTGTTATGTTAATCATTTTAAAAACTCAGAGTATTCAAGAGCAAAGAAGACTGAAAATATTTTTCCACTGAAACCAAAAAAAATGAAAAAAGCATACTGCAACTAAAGCAGAACCAGATGAATTACGTTTATTCTCAAAATTTTTGACATAAAATATGATACACACATCACTCACTTTTCTTAAAGAAAATTCAACTCAGAAACAGTTTTTCTTTGATACTAGATGCAAAATATTTCACATTTCAGAACTGGATGGGAAAAAAGAAAACAGCTCTAAACTGTATGCTCTCATACATTTTTTTGGACCTGCACCGAGGAGAAAAAATAGAAAAAGAAACATTTAAATAAACTAGTTAAAGAGATACTCATCTGAGACAAGGGAGACAATGACAATATTTCCTTCAGAGTAACTGGCATTCAGTTCTGGATTTCTTAATTTGGACCCTACCAAAGACATAGTAAGTTACATGTGTTGTCTGCCTACTGTAGTATATACTACACACACAAAACGAAAACCTTTTGCAGATATTTATCACCAGAAAAATGACAAGTTATGTTCTAACAATCTAACTGCTACCTATTACCAAATATTTCTAAAGCATAAAGGGAAACAAAACAAAATAAAGTAAATTATAAAGCAATTCAATTTCAGATGCAATTAACCCTCGATTCAACAGACTAACTTGAGACTGTCTTACTGTGTGTGTGTGGTGTGAGGGAGTGGTGGTGTGGTGAACAAAGGGGAAAATAAAAAACCATTTTCCACACACAATAAACAAAACAGATGCAATAAACAGGACAGCATTAGAAGTCAAGAACTGTATACAACTGATACAAAAATATGTCTCGCGTGCGCTGTAACTGACAGAAAATAAATCAGTTCAAATTGTGTTTTTTTTTACCTTCGGGGATTGATAGATAGATATACAGGTGAAAAGGTGCTAGATACAGGTGACAAGCTACTCCCAGAGAAGATACTGCCATAGGGAAGTGGTGTGTTAGAGACTTCACCATACTAGGTCCAGCTTTATGAGGCAGAATGACTTATTTTCCTTCCTCGCTGCCTTTGCATTCCCTAAAATAATTACCAGGGGTCAGGTACCCATTTACAGCTGGGTAGATATATATACAGGTACACCACCGATTCTCCAGCACCCTTGGTTCCTAAGCCTTACTGGATTGTCCATTTTGCCGGACCAAAAGAGGTCATGTTACATTACTTCAACCCATACCTGAGATTGGATTGAAACCTGGTTGCATCATGCTCCAGTCTACCTAGCTGTAAATGGGCACCTGACTCTGCTCTTGAGTTAGGGAAGGTAAAGGCAGCAAAGAAGGCAACCAGTAACCCCCATCTCATAAAGCTGGACCTAGTATGGTGAAGTTCTCTAACAACTCCCCTACATCAGTATCTACTATGGGACTACCCAACCAATACTGAACATCTCCATGTCTAGCTCCCAGCGACCTCTGCTTCCTCAGGCTTGTCATAAGGGGGCTATGCTGGGAGCTGCCAACATCATCACATTAAACAAACTGCTTCAGAAACTACCACTGCAAGAGCACATGCCAGCTGTGGTGCAGACTTCCTGCACCAGCTACTGCGGTGATTCCCCACTGCTCAATAAGGCATGACAAGAAATTGTGAAGATACTAATAAGCAGATACATAAACACCACACAATAAAATTAAGACGACCCCCAGACAAACAATCTGACATGCAAAATAATTTACAGCCTTCAGCAACACAGGGAAATATCACACTTTGCTAAATAAGGTATGCACTGGAGGGGGTGAACAAATGAAGCACAAAAATTGTGAACATTGCACAGTGAAGTTAAAAATTGCAAATTAAGTGTCTCAAATTTTCTAACAGATCACACAGGAAAAAATGACAGGATCATAACTTTAACTGGGAGAAATAAAAATGGAAAAAAAAGGTGGGGAGGCATAACTCTGTGAAATATATGTTGGCTGGCCTTCATTTCTGTTAGCGCAAGGGGGTGCGTGTGTGTGTGTGTGTGTGACAACGCACATATTACCCCACGTAATTCCTGAAGCTCTCTTAAGAGAAAAAAAGAAAGAGTATTACTTGCTCTCTCAGTCACGTCATACAAAAATCTCTCTCAGTCATGTCATACAAAAATCTCTCTCAGTCATGTCATACAAAAATCTCTCTCGAGTCACATCATACAAAAATCTCTCTGTCATGTCATACAAAAATCTCTCTCGAGTCACATCATACAATAATCTCTCTCAGTCATGTCATACAAAAATCTCTCAGTCGACTAATTAGAGGTTGTGCATTAGGTTGGCAACTTCATCACATTAACACATTAACTACCGAATTGAAAAACACACTGTGGCTGAATTAAATTTTTTTCCCATTTTCATCCTGTAGGTGTATGCACAAAGTAAGCTGTAGTTTTCGTAATTGTTTAGAGATTTTTATGAATTACACGTCATTTTAAAGATAAATGAATTGTACTATTACAATAAGCACCATTTGTAACTCTAATAGAGGTTGTTGCTATTTAACGGCCCTCCGATGGCAGAGGACTTGCAATATTTTCACAATTATAACTGCTTGCGCCCCATCTCTATCAAAATCACAATTTCAATCAATGTGCACACCGTTTTCACTCTTGTCCTCGTCGCTAGATCTATCAGTCAATTGTTAAAACATGTTTCTATCCTATTCAGCCGTTAGACGAGATGTACACGCATTTTTTGTAGTCCTATCACTAGTTGCCACGGTAAACAGTTTTGAACGATTTGGTAACTAACCCAAAACGCTGAAAAATATGAACATAATATCAATTTTCCAGTGTTCTACAACAACCATGCTTTGGGAATTTGTTTTCCGGTGGCAACTTAAAATCTCGAACCAGATCAGAAAGTGTTTCAGTACATTTTTCATTCGTTTTATTACTAAAATTAGATTGGCGCTCTGAGCGGCTTGCGGTCCAAATGTGTTTATTTTGTGAGCCGCTGACAGCGGCTTGCGGTAGTTAATGTGTTAAACAATTTGCAACAGACTCCACAAGTTTTCTACCAGATCACACAGCGAAATGACAGGATCATAGCTTCAATTAGTAGAAATTAAAATGAAAACCAAAAAATATAGACTAAATTCAGTGAAATCTATGTTTACTGACCTTCATTTCTACATTAGTGCTGACGGGGTGCATGTATATGTGTGTATGTATTACCCCATGTAGTTCAAAAAGGGGGGGGGGGGTCTCTTATGAGACAAAGAAACAATACGCCTATTGCTCCCACAAATATGGAGTATAGAGCGACTAATTTGAAGTGGTGCTTGAGGGTGGCAACCTCATCAACACTTATAGCTACAGAAACCACTGTTGCAAGAGCCTGCGAATGCTTGGTGCAGGCTACCTGCAAGGAGGACCAGTTGCACAATGGTGATGATGAAGAAATGCAGGAAAAAGTCAAATGATCTTACAACAGAAACAAAAGAACATGAGCAACTTTCACTTCAAGACAGTACCAATGCACAACTTTCACTTCAAGACAGTACCAATGCACAACTTTCACTTCAAGACAGTACCAATGCACAACTTTCACTTCAAGACAGTACCAATGCACAACTTTCACTCACATACTTCAAAAAAAAAAAAAAAGACTTCAAATCAATGAGATTTCTACTTACATTTATGTACACAAAAAATATACATGTACACAAAAATATACAAGTGGGTTACATATATGACAAGAAAGAAGAATACAATTATTTTTTTTTTTTAAACACACACACACTACAATTCTGCAGAAAGAACTGACCAGCTCACACGGTAAATCTTATCATACTCAAAAACCTCTGTTATTAACCCTCTGGCAGGCGCGTTGGCGCACTAAGTGCGCCAAATTAAACTCAATTCAAATTTCACGGTTTTATTTTGCGGTTGGCTACATTGAACTCTTAGCTATTCCTTTATTCATGTCTTAGCTTTCATTCTGAACAGTTGTGTTGTTGTTATATGTTGTGCGACGAGATATTTAGGGTCCCGCAACTGGAGGAGTGTCATTAGTGGTGTATAAAGTGCGCCACGCGCTCGGTGATATGAGTATATCTTTCATTTCAATTTTGTTTTTAAATTAAATTTGAGACTGCAACAGGCCACTAAGAGCCTAATACATGTGAGAAGGGTCAAATTGCAGTAACGGATGTTGAGGATAACTAAAGTGATTAGTTCATGATTTATCTATCCGCTTACTCAAGTGTCTCAGGGTCAGAGGCTATCTAGTATGTTCCTCAAATAAATCTGCACTTCCATTATGAGTGACGAAAGTTATAAATGATCGTCTATTTCTTTCACCGACAGATAAAGAGATTGGATAAAGTAGAGTTCTAATATTACAGTATATTTTATTAATGTAATGCACGGTGATAAGGTTTATGACATTAAAAATATTAGTTCACTTTACTGTATTAATGATTAAAGTAATGATTATGTTGTTTTATATAGTTTTTTTTAAACGTGTAACAATATAAATACGTGTAACCTCCAAAGCTATGTTTCCTTTTCCATTTATGAAGCTAAATTTAAGATTGAAATACCGGGACCGCAACTCAAATCAATGTAAATACGTTTGTTTTAAGAGGCGCACTCTGTGCGCCACGCGCCTGCTCTTGCAAAGCTTCAAGAAAAGAAACGCATCTGCCGGAGGGTTAAAGTCTGTAAGCATTTATCCAAAATCCCCAAGGACAGCTTTCTTTAGGAAATCATATATTTTTTTTTTTTTTTCAGTTTCCAGATGTTGTCCAAATCATGTTAAAAAAGTAGGCTGAATAGCCCAAGATTTGCACTAAATTGCCTAAGTTGCCCAATTTGCACATGAAAGATAGCCATAACTCACCCAAAATAGCCATAACTCACCCACAATAGCCATAACTCACCCAAAATGGCCATTATTCACCCAAAATGTGATCAAATAGTCACTTAAAGAAACTTTCAATTTTCAGAATATTTCGGTTTTTGGGTGTTCGGAGAGAAGGTTGTAGACCAGTAGTATACGTCAATGCTAATTCTCAGTTATAGTTTACGATATAGGCTAAATTTAGAATCTATATCAGAGTTCTTTATTCTTAATTACAAATATTTATCCCTTTCTTTTTTAAAACTCCTTTTACTATTACTATCATCTTTTAAACAAACAAACATTTTCAAGGGGTTGAGAATGGAGCGCACAGGCCTGTCTAACATTCTGCCCTGCCTTTCTCTGAAGTTTCCTCTATTCTAGCGTGTTAACTTAAGTGGAGCAAATATTTCTTTAACAAGGCACTCATCACAGATATACTCTCTTTCTCTCACTCTCTCCTAGACTACAGCAGAAAAAAAGAAAGAAAAAAGGTGCAAGGAATATGAGCACAGAAAATGGTACACAGAAGTTCTAGATGGACAAGACAGGAAATATTACAACATTCATAGTTTTGATTATTAAAAACACAGACAAATGAGACCCGAGCATGCTGAGTACTTGAAGAAAACAACATTTTGAACAAGCAGCAATAATGTCAATCTTCCTCGTCAGAACATATTACGAAGGAACACCTGAGTACAAATACAACAATGTTACAATATTGTTCACTTGTTTTTTGGTAACAGCCAACAGCCCAAAGAAAGCCAAACAGAAATAAAAAAAAATCCATGAGAAAAAAGTGGCCGCTTACGAGCATAACTTCAAACCATGGAGTAAATTATGAAATAATCACCTTGGCTGTTAGGGCTAACTTTCAAGATACGGCTCGTCCAAATATTTTCATTAAAAGAATCTGACACAGGGTTTTGCACAGAGCATATCACCACAGCTCGATCTCTCTTCTCTCCACCCCCACCCAACTGTACAAGCATAGCCTTGACATGCTGAGAATCACCTTGACCTGTTTGTTACTACGCTTGTCCTTTTATGACAAAAACTGTAAGGATAATTTCACATCCAATTTGCCACTTGTACGTGTGTGTTTGCAGGAAAGGGGGGGGGGGGGGGGGGGGGGGTGGAGGGGAGGGACACATACACACATGCCTGAAGCTTTCCAAAAATAATACAGTAATGTGTGTGTTCACTCTCGCTCGTGACTTTCTAAAATTTTGACACGAAAGAGAGAAGGGAGTGTGTGACACCGAAATGTTTGAGAAGCACTGTGCAAAAAAGATCTGGAGATCAGTGACGAAAGTTGTTAATTCTCCAGGGCAGATTTGGAAGTTAAAAAGAGAGAACCATTCTAGATAATAATGACAAAACGTACATCCCATAAAACATTACGACAGCACAAGGATTTCAGGTTACCAAGCACCAGCTCACTCTTACTGTCTTTAATACTTTCGCTGGATGTGCAGGCTCCAGGTAAGGTTCCTCCGGGTAGGTCTCTCTTGGAATAATTTCTTCTAGTTCACCTTGGCTTATCTTGATGTCTCTCCTACAGTTAATGTGTGTGTGACTCCTCCAATTAATTTTCTTCAATATTCTATGCTTCTCCTTTCATTAATTACTCTCTCCGTGGATTATTATTATTATATATATTTCTTCTTGGACTAATTTCTGGTTTTCCCCTTGGATAAATGTTTCTCCCCCTCTGTGTCTCTCCATATAAGTGCCACTTATCCCAGGTTTTCCCCAGTCTCTTTCCTTGGTACTCTATCTTGTTTGTCTTCTTTGCTGTATCCAAGCCTTCATTTGAAGACATTTGTGTTAACACCTTTAATTTAAACTATGTAAAATTACGCATTAATAATCTGTTATGCTCTGAGGATCAAAGTTAATTGTACACAGAACTAGACATTACCAAAAATTAATTCAGAATCCCCTGCAAGGTCTTCAAATGTATGTGTGGATTAATAGGCTTTATAACAATGCTTAATATCAACTATACACAGCAACACATCAAATGATGGAAGAGATGGTACATCGTGTCTTCATGAATAAATGAAGCCGCAGGACTGTGATATCTGGCACGTGCAGAACACCGACATAAATACGTGACCATAAATAATGTGTGTTACTTTAAGCAGCATGATTAAATTCATCAACAACACGAAAGAAACTGACAAATACATTTATATCACATTTAAAAGCAATGACAGAACTTCTATGATGAAGGTGTGTACTGAATGAATAAATGTGAGAAGATCCTACTGTAAGCTAGTGATAGGAGATAACAGTTATTTTATAGTTTGCCTGGGTATTACAATGTTTTAATGAGCATCTTCTATGGTAAATTTCAATCACATTTAAACGTAACAACAGAACTTCTACGGTGAAGGTGTGTACCGAATGAATAAATGTGAGAAGATTCTATTCTAAGCTACTCATAGAAGATAACAGTTATTTAGTTATTTGCCTAGGTATTAAAACGTTTTAATTAGCAACTTCCTTGGTAAATTTCAATCACATTTAAACGTAACAACACAACTTCTATGATGTAGTGGTGTACCGAATGAATAAATGTGAGAAGATTCTATTCTAAACTACTCACAGAAGATAAGTTATTTAGTTATCATTTAACAAATCACTTGAGTATGAAAATATGTTTTAATTAGCAAGTCTGTAAACCTTGACTTCCATGGGTAACTTTATTTCACATTTAAGTGCAACGGCAGAACTTCTATCATGCAGAGGTTGCTGAATGAATAACTGTGAGAATATTCTATTTTAAAACTACAGATAGAAGATAACAGGAATTTAGTTATCAATTTACAGATTGCCTGGATATTAAAATATGTTTTAATTAGCAAACCTGTAAACCCTGACTATCATGGGTAAATTTATTTCACAATTAAAAGCAATGGCACATTTAATGTAACAACAGAACTTCTATGATGTAGAGGTGTGTACTGAATGAATAATTGTGAGAAGATTCTATTCTAAACTAATTATAGAAGGTGACAGTAATTTATTAATATTTTACAGATCGTCTGGACATTACAATATGTTTTAATTAGCAAGCCTGTAAACTTTTTTTCTATTTCAAGGGACTTTAATGGGTTATGTACATTAAAATGAGATATACAATTATTTTTTTTTTAATTTCATCGTTACGAACAAATTTCCATTTTCCAAATTATTTTTTTTAAACATGTTAACAATATTTTTTCAAAACATTTTAAAACTTTCACAGTAACATAACTGCTAAACAAGAATGGTATAGGCAAAAATCTGCAAGGATCAACAAAAGCAGAATCATGATGGACAAAAAAAAAAGCACAGTTTTTTTTTTAAGTGGAAGTTTCTCAGCTTTGTTGATATCTCAAAAGCACAACAAACACAGGAATGTTTATGATGATTGGGTCTTGGGAGCCAAATATGATCAAAAACTGAAGCACTACTATGACGATAAATTTTCTGTGAGACAGCCTTGCTCGTGCTCTCTCTCAACTCTCCATGTCTGCCGCTGTCTGCCAGTTGGGTCGGTGCTCTTCACTTGTTACTGATCTCTAAAGGGTAGACAACACTGTCCGTCTGCTCCTAGCGACATTCCCATACTTTTACTGACTGATCTACACTTCCTGTGATTACATATGGGGCATTTCTGTGCATATCTGTAAATGAATGAAGACCAAAAAATGTCAGTCCTTCTACAATATAGGGAGGAAAACAATGTGCATGGTGACATATTTCACTTCAACGCCCATTAACTCCCCAAGCAGCATAGGCTTTCAACTTATATTTCTGAGTTTATGAATATAATCCTCAAACGACAGACATTTTACTAAGTTATGAAGATATCCCACGTGACAAAAAATTCAAAGAAAGAATCTTGACCATGTTATGAAGAACACAGAATAAAGTATACAACATAACTGTCACTATAGAAACCACCACTGCAAGAGTATGTGCAAGCTTGGCACAGGCTTCCTGCAAGGGGGGAACCACCTGAAGTGATGGCTCCATGCTCCATAAGGAACAACAAGGAAAATAATGATGATGATACAACATAACATAAAGTAATACAACATAACATAAAGTAATACAACATAACATAAAGTAATACAACATAACATAAAGTGATACAACATAACATAAAGTAATACAACATAACATAAAGTAATACAACATAACATAAAGTAATACAACATAACATAAAGTAAGACAACATAACATAAAGTAATACAACATAACATAAAGTAATACAACATACCATAAAGTAATACAACATACCATAAAGTAATACAACATAACATAAAGTAATACAACATAACATAAAGTAATACAACATGACATAAAGTAATACAACATGACATAAAGTAATACAACATAACATAAAGTAATACAACATAACATAAAGTAATACAACATAACATAAAGTAAGACAACATAACATAAAGTAAGACAACATAACATAAAGTAAGATAACATAACATAAAGTAATACAACATAACATAAAGTAATAGACTAATTTGGTTTTGGTTTTAAAGACCATCTTCACTGCACATGGACAATGCCATCAGTGCTCCAATGTCCTCCCTTAGATCACACAAAGGAGGGTGTCAGCACTGTGCACAAACTCTGTAGCACCAGCGAAAATCCCAGTGTGTATACAGGAATTACACATTCTATAAACATTTTTTGTCATAGGTAGGTTTCCTCATTTTTAAATTTTGCCAGGGCAGCGGCCGTATGGCCTCCTCTTTATGATTTCCAATTGCTGAGGGATTTTTAACATGCGGAACTTGCATACTGGACCTCCTAATTTTACATCCTTATCCGAGAAGGCTAGGCGTCTGATTCCACTACCCAGGAGATCAGGCTGGAGTACGACATCATTACGAACCATTGGTTGTGAAAAAACTTCCATAAATTACATCCCCTGTACTGGGAAGCGAACACAGTATCTTTATAATTTGAGGCAGACGCCATACCTCTTAGCCACTCCAATTAGACAATCCACAAGAAACTAAATACTGACTAGGTTATGATAATAAAAAGACATGAAACGAACAGTGCAGGTCTGTATCCAGGGCCGGATTAAGCCAAGAAGGGCCTCTAGGTTTGTTGGTGTTTGGGCCCCCCTTCACCTAATAAGCAACAATTTTAACATTATTTTTTCAAGCCCTTAGCATGGTGATGGTATATACTATTATTATTAATAGACTTGTATGTTAGTTTGTTAGCATGGTGATGGTATATACTATTATTATTAATAGACTTGTATGTTAGTTTGTTAGCATTGCTTACCTTTTTTATTAGTAATTATTTTTTATTAATGTTTTTAGTATTATTTTTAATAATTAATAAGGTAAACACAATAAAAACATTTTATTGAAAACTCTATGCATGTTTTATGTTTTTTAACTTATCCATGGGCCCCCAGAGCTCCGCGCCCCTAGGCTTCAGCCTACTTAGCCTAATGGATAATCTAGGCATGTCTGTATCCTTTTATCAGAAATCCTTGGGGACTGCTTTCTGTCGGAAACTGGATTTTTTTTTGGTTTTCAGAAGTCGCCCAAATCACGTTCAAAACGTAGCCCAAATCACGTTCAAAACGTAGCCCAAATCACGTTCAAAACGTAGCCCAAATCACGTTCAAAACATAGCCCAAATCACGTTCAAAACGTAGCCCAAATCACATTCAAAACATAGCCCAAATCACGTTCAAAACGTAGCCCAAATCACCCAAAATGTGTTCAAAAATAGGCAGTCCTTGTTCTGGAATCCACAGGGAAAGAGAGGCAGAGGTAGACCAAAAAACACATGGAGAAGAGAACTGGAAACAGAGGTGAAAATGATGAGGAAAACATGAAAAGAACTTGAGCAGATGGCACAGGACAGGAAGACTTGGCATGTGTTTGTTGAAGGCCTATGCTCCTTGGGGAGCTAAAGGGTATTGATTGATTGATTGTGTTCAAAAATAGTCAGAAATTGCCCAAATTGTGATAGACCAACGAGACTTTCTATTTCCAGAATATTTCAATTTTTGGGTGTTCAGATAAAAGCATACCGCTACTGCCATAGGGGAGTGGAAGTGTTAGAGACTTCACCTTACTAGGTCCAGCATCGAGAGGTAGGGGTGACCAGTTTCCTTCCTCACTGTCTTTTCCTTCCCTGACTCTGGTCAGGTACCCATTTACAGCTGGGTAGACTGGAGCGTGTTGGTACAGTGATCTGAACCCGGGCACCTTTGCCGCAAGAGACCAGTGCTCTAATCACTCTGTCAATTGAACGTTGTACTATAATATAATCCACGATAAATAAAACTGACTGAATTATGAAGATAACAAGACACAGAATTCTACCCCAGTTACTCAGTTCTTACAAGCCACCGCTGCAAGAGAACATGAATGTTTTCGTGCAGGCTTCCTTCAAGGGAGCTTCTTCTTCTTCTTTGATCCTTAGCCGCCGACCATCAAAGCAGTCAGTGGCCATCAGCTTAGTGGCGTCTTGTAGGGCAACAACAAATTGATTCCACTTTGCTCGGTCGGTGGCCATCCTTCGTACAGTGCCCAGACTCCGAATGTCCATCCCACAGCAAAGTTTGTTCATTTATTGTTGTTTCCGTAACTTCATTGTTTTTTTTTACACAGACAGGGGTGTCAGCCCTATGCTAAAACCCCCAACCTGGAGGACCAGGGTACCAGCTTTTATCTGACCCCTACCCACACAGACCAGTCCAGCTTGGTTGAACCTACCAGGAGTAAAACTCCCACTGGCATAGCTCTGGGGATTGTCAGGGTACGCAAGCTGCCATACCGCTACAAGGTATAGGTACCATTGATGGCAGTTCAAGGGAGCCAGTGTGACATAATTCTCATCTAAATTCTTTCACTCTATTTTATCATTCCCAATCCTCTCCGGCCGTACTTACTCGACCATCCCATCTAAGTGCACCTTTTCACTGTCTATTGTCTACACTTTCATCGATCGAGGTTATCTTGTCACCCCACCCGGTTGTCCTGACCGTTTGCTACCAGGTTTTTGTAGCCACGCTCACATGTTTATTTTAATTGTCAGCATCAGATGGATTAAAAGTCTACCTATAGCAACTTGTTTGGTTAAAACGCCAGACTCATTGTGTAAGCCAGATGGACGAGTAGTAAATAAGCAGGGATTGTCTTGGCACAAGATGGTATTTTAGATAATGTGCTAGTTTTGCCATATTGCAAAGCCAGGCTGTTGGTAAACAGGGATGTCAGAAGATAATCGTGATACTGGAGCATGAGGAGCGACGTAATCGGTTCCGTCCAGACTTCGTTGTAATAAACAACTATGAGAAAGTAACACTTTCGTAGAGATTTACCAGACGTAATAATTAGGACAGATCGGTGATGTTGTGATTTTGGTAAATATGACAAGTAACACGGAAGTGGCAAGGAGCATGTTCAGATGATTTTTAAAATAACATGAAAAGGGAATATCTTATGTGTCATGCAGTAATGTTCAACATGAGGGTGGGGGAAATCCCTACCAAAATCAGACGCCTAACTGTGCTTGGTTTAGTATTGGAATGCTAAACTAAACTACTTCTGATTAGATCTTTACCCAATATAACTTGACAAAGAGACATGTGCATAGGGGCAAAAATTTTGCTTATAACCTAGAGCATGGTAAGACTGCTCCACTGTCTTCCACTATTGTCAAGGAGAAATCATAGACAGCCAGGAACACGTAATAATTAGGACCCCAGTATAGGGCAGGTCAGAGGATTGGAAGTGAATTCTAAAATTAGAAAGGAGTAACTCCAGAGTCATCACTTTGCGCCCCAAGTTCTAGGATACTATTTTAAGTGCACCCAGTTAGACACCTAATCCACCTGAAGGCCTACGGCATCTTAAAACAGCTGCCCAGCATATTACGGCTGTTTTCTGTGCAAAAAGTCTGTAATTTAGGGTAAGTTGTAATATGTACATTTTGCATTTGATATATATAAATAGCTTGTGGATGTACATTTGCACAAGGGGCTGGCAACCTCATCATGCAAAATAATTTGCCTTATGAACCACCACTGCAAGAGCTGGTGACTGCGTTGTGCGGATTTCCTCACAAACAATAGCAGAGGTAGCCCCAGGCTCCATAGGGAGCAGGCAGTGGATAATGATTTCATAGTGTATTTATTTATTATACTAACATTTTAGTAAGTTTTATATGTATATTTATATATGTACAGAATGTTTCAATTGTTGTCTTCCGCTGTCCAAAAGCACTTTCAGCCGACTCAATCGGTCCAAATTTAACCCTTTAACTGTCAAGTGCATTTGTACTGTGGTGTCATGGCTATTTTGAGAATTTTGACTAGTTCCAATAAAATACCAGAAACAGATAGAAAATGAAGTCAGAGGTCCATATAAGTATACATTTTCTGAAAGTATATTGTATAAGGAATCATATGGTACTAATTTTAAGGTATCTGAGAATTATGTAAGGTGACCTGACCTTTACACAATGAAGAAAATTAATTATGTAACTCTTCATCAGCTTTCAACTTACCTCCACATTGACTGTTTGGTTCTATTTCTCATCTGAATAAGTTTTTCAGACACTCTAAACAATACTATTTCAGAAAATGTATAGTTATAAGGTTTTATTATGAAAACTGTAATTTTGGTTAATTTTTTTCATTTGCAACTAAAAAAAGCCTTTCTACTCACTTCCAAAAATTACAAAAGAAAATTATATGTTTCAACTGACTACTTCTTTTTCTTGGTGTTTTTCTTCACGATATGGACAAAACAGATACAAAGTTACCTGATCTTACTCTCTTTTTCTAATGTAATGTCATTGACATGCAGCACTCGATGAATGAGTCAAAAGGTATTTAAACTCATTGTGTCATTGAATAATGGAGTAATCAGTGCAGACTTACTTGACCAGTAATCACTAAGTTTTTTTTTTTTTTTTTTTTTACCAATAAGACCCAAATTTAGCAGTAGGCCTAGGCATTTTTTCAGTTGCTCCATTGTGATACCATTGTGATATTTTATGGTACCGACTGTTAGGGCATGCCTCCATCCATGGAACTGTGGATTCCAGTTTCAGGAAATGTTTAGCATATCTGTTTGTTTCTCGCAGCACATTGTTCAGTGTAAAAAAAATCAAAGAAAAAAAATGAAAAGGCTCTGTGCACCTTTTCAAGCCTATATTTTGGGAGCTGTAAGGATTTCTTACAATAAAATTTTGATCAGATCATAGTCTACTGTTTTCACTATCCACCTTTTGCCATCCAAATTGGTCAGTGACAACACTAGACCAAGGGCTAGATTCGGCTTCATCTTCACTACTACTCAATATTTTTTCATCACTGACATGTGGGGTGTCTACAAAGTCATTGTCGGAATCAATATTTTCCATTTGAAAAATTTCAAATAATGACAGTCTAGATTTATTTCCTAGTCCTGATGAACCTTCAAGAGCGCCAGACAGTTGAAAAAAAGTTGAGAAAAATTTCCATCCGATTGAACGCAAATTAAAGGGATGCAAACGCATATTTACACCACGCTCCAACATCAGAAAGGAAGGGAAATCTATTTATTATTGTTATTTCCCCTTTGCACACGGAAAAACGTCACTTCGCATTTGTAATTACGATTTTACTAAGGGCCGACTTAGCCGGCCGTAACACCACAGAAAGAGACAAAATGGCCAATCATCGGCCGTTATGACAGCTGTAGGGTTAATGCTCAAGGATAAGGGCTAAATTCTGAGGAAGATGAAATGTGGATGGAAGCGGAGGTTGCCTGATGTTCATATCAGGTGACCCAATACTTAAAAAGAGGCATTTGTGCCAGCAGTCAATTTTAGACACCTACATCAGATGGGTCTTTAAGATGCTTGCCTTGACAACCTAAGTAGTTACCTGGCCTTGCTGCAAGGGACGTGGTGCTGCCATAGTATTTGACTCCTAAAGAGAAGAAATCCAAAACACCTCTGGGAACCAGCAATGTCTGAACCCACAATCAACGACAAATCATTGTCTACACCTGACCAGTACAAAAGTACTGGAACAGTATATGAACTCAGTAAATTTTCCACCCAAATCATCTGATAATAAAAGTTAATTATTTGGTTTCTTTGTCAAAATAACTTTATTTATTTTACCTTGTTAAAATAATAACTGATTATTAAACCTGTTTATATGTAAATATAAATCTATAGTTGAATTAATCATTACTGAGTGAATTTGCACCTGTATGACTCAGTTTTTTTAAAATACACAGCCATACAGAGCTAGTAAATGAATAGTTTGCTGAATCACCTTCAGCTGGGGGCTCAGAAATTATGTCAATAATTTTCCTCACAGAAGGGGCGGAGAATAATAATTCATAATGGCTTAGATGATCTCAATTGTTATGCTTGTCATTCTGTAAAATTCCTGCGAGGCTCCCTTAAACAGAAGCATCGTTCTTGTATTTACATCTCTGACAAGAGTAATCTTGAGCGAAGGTTGATATTTTTTAACAACCCTCATCCTTTTACTCATAGTTTGGCCATTCATTGACAGCTACTGCAGAGCAGGGGAGACAATCCAGCTACAGCCAGCTGCAGTGGGGTTCCATGCCCCAAAAGGGAAATAATGATGATCATTAAAATAACTCTCAGACACCATTACCCACACCACCTTTGTTCATTCATTTCCCTTATCTGCTCTCTATGGACCACCGACTGAGCAAAGTGGAGACAGCTCTACAAGACACCACTAGGCGTGATGGCCAATGACTGATTTGTCAGTCAGGACCTAAGTATCCAAGAAGAGAAGAAGATGGAGCATGGAGCCACCAATGCTTGTAAGGTGAACCACATACAAAAATCTTTGCTCAACTCACCGATTGATGTGACGAAATGTGGGTGTGCTTGCAACGTTTTGTGGTTGCGTTTGTTCTGAATGTCCCACACTCTGATGGTTTTGTCATCAGCTGCAGAGAGGATGTACTTGCCGCCTGGGTGAAACACAACGCCTCGAATCCAGTTGTCATGGCCAGTCTATTGGTTTAAAGGCAAGCACGACCAATTCATTAAATGTTCTGTGACAACATAGAACAATGAACTAAAAATAATGGAAGACATACAAGAAATTAACAACAAATGAATGAGTGTGAAGAAACATGATCAAATATAAGCAACACAGAACAAATGAATGTGTGTAAAGACACATGATCTAATACAAGCAACACACATCAAATGAATGTGTATGTGATGAATTTGCCGTGATACAACGTTAAAATATCTCCCAATATAAAGATAAAATGTAGGGATAAAAATAATGCGTAAGATACTAGGAGACATGCTCGCCCATGCCCGCATTTCCCACCGCCAGTCAAACTAACTTGTTAGACGTGCAGACGAAACGGTTACCCTTTGTAGACGGGAGGGAAACGGAGATCAAAAAAGGAAAAATATGACTGAACACGTGTTTGAATCTAGCAAGGCTAAAGGACGCAATTGGTAGTAAAAGAAAAAAAAAATTCACGTCACTAGCTGACACAATGTAAGGAAATTGACAAAAAGGACCTTAGCTCTTATTCGAAACAGTCATTTCTTGGACGTTTTTCGATACTTGGTCCTTTTATTTGAATTCAGCGGCAAACGCCGTAGAGAAGGTTCTCGAACAAATTTCAAAAAAACTAACTTGAGAAAAAATATGTTTTTTCTTAATAATAGAGTTATGAATATAAAACCTAGCTAGTTTGATAGCCCATCTTAAGCAGAGAACTAATATACTTTAAATTATACAGACGGATAGATAACAAGGAAGATATTGACAAAAGACTGTATTGTTCATATCAGACTAGCGACTGTACTGTCCATACTTCCACTAAAGTTTCAAATTTTCGTCCTTGAGACACGCAAATGCAAAAATCAAGCTGTAATGTAAAAGAGGGGAAAGGTGGAGAATTGTGGCTAAAAATAACTTAGGAGGCAGATTTGTGTAGGGTATTGCTTGTAGAACCAAGTGTGTTTTTATGAAAAAACAAGTAGAGACAGACGGACCAACAGACAATAATGCACACTTGACTGAGATCTGACTGAATTTGACTTTTGGTTGTAGATTTGAAAAGTTAGCGGGGAAGTCGGTGATTGGGTAAATGTAATCATATTAGCGGGACAGAGATGCACATTTTTGCCATTTTGATACAATTCTGTCCAGAGACACAGTCGGTTATTGCCTGTGGTGTTGTTCCTAGAAGATAGTACATACATTTAGAGGGACGCCATCATATAGCCAGCAGCTCAGCTGAGTTTTGCTAGCAATTAACTGTGTTCTCAATTCTGAATTCTGGTAAGAATGAAAGTATTTATTTTGTACATTTTAATATCTCGAGTGATTGATACTGCCATATCATATAAAATGATTACGACAAGTAAGTGTTCGCTCTAGGTTCAGGGTCTAGAGACAAAACAAAATATCATCTCTAGCATCAGCAGACAGGGGTGCCCCCACCTTCGACTGTTCCCCAAGTTTTCAGGGTCTAGAGACAAACAAAATATATGGACGCCTAACTAAGACTTGGAAGGCGGATCTATTGTTGAGATCAGTGGGAACAAGTGATTTAAACAAAATATATCACCTATCTTAGATCAGTTGAAATACCTAAGGGGAAACTATTGAACATATCTCAGATGCAATGCAGTCTTGGGGAACTGATACTATATGAAAACAACTGGGTAAGATGTGATGTGTGGTCAGAGAGATCTGACCCATTCTGTGTAGTGTTGATGTGTTGTGCTGTGTGTAAGAGTGGTGCAGTAAATAGATTACTGACACAGCGCACAAATTTTGTTTCAGAATTGTGAGTTTCTGTTGTGGCACTAGGGTAGTGCCACATAAGTAATCAAGATTGCACAAGCAGATGTGTGTGCAGCCAAATAGTGTGTTGGTGCAGTCTACCATTGTATTCTAGCTACCGAGAGGAGTGGGCCACCGGAATCCAGCATTAGATCTTCGCAGACAAGATGAGTGATTTAGTGGCCTGCTGAGGATTCACCATACTCCTAAAGAATTTATAAATATTTCCCCTCATAAATATATTGAATTTTGGGAAAGATACATTTATTAAAGTTCATAAGACAATGGACAAAGCTTGTTCTAGTCACAGAGTGGGTGTGATGACACCACCCCAACAGCATATCCAGTAATAGTTTCCCAGAGACATTAGAAATATAATTAATATTAACCAGTCTGATAAAATACTTATGTATACACATTCCATTTTATTATGCCATATATTTATGCATTCCATTTATAACTCCATAACATTTCATATGTTCTGACCAAAATAAAACATTGGTTCAGAACAAATAAATTTAAAGAAAATTTTAATATTTAAACTAAAACAGCCTGAGTTAGTTCAGTGTGTTATAGAATTTTATTAATATTATTACACTTATTAATTATCTGTGTGTGTTTGTATATTCTACTACAACACATTACATTTCAGTACCCTAGACTTTTTAACGTAGCTACATTCATAATAGTAAAAAAGATATGTTTGAGGTCGTAAGTGGTAGTAAGAAGGGCCTTCTGTAATTCTCATCAACATTTATCTCAGGAGCCTTCACAGCTGACCTCATACATTACATTAGGAAACACAACAACCATACAGTACCATCAAAAACCACTACAGTGTATGAAGACACAGGATCAAATACAAGCAACACACATCAAATGAATGTGTATGAAGACACATGATCTAATACAAGCAACACACAACAAATGAATGTGTATGAAGACACATGATCTAATACAAGCAACACACATCAAATGAATGTGTATGAAGACACATGATCTAATACAAGCAACACACATCAAATGAATCTGTGTGAAGACACAGGATCAAATACAAGCAACACACAACTAATAAAGTTGTGTGAAGATGCATGATCAAATACAGGAGAGGCGTAACAAATGAATCTGTGTGAAGGCGCATGATCAAATACAGGAGAGGCGTAACAAATGAATCTGTGTGAAGACACATGATCAAATACAGGAGAGGCGTAACAAATGAATCTGTGTGAAGATGCATGATCAAATACAGGAGAGGCGTAACAAATGAATCTGTGTGAAGACACATGATCAAATACAAGCAACACACAACAAATATTATGATCATTAGTATAAACACCTCATGTACTTCCTGGGAGTCTCTGAATAGGAATACTGCTCCATCAAGCATGTCATAAGAGGAGACTAGTAATGAGGTTGTGCTTGGTGTTGATAACCTCATCAAGTAAAACAAGTTGGTACAGAAAACAGAACTTCAAGAGTATATAAATGCTTTGATGCAGGTTTTCTGCAAGGGGCCCAGCTGCAGTGGAGTACCAGATGCAGCGGAGGGACCAGATGCAGTGGAGGGACCAGATGCAGTGGAGGGACCAGATACAGTGGAAGGATCAGATGCAGTGGGTTCTCCACGCTCCGTAAGGACTGCAAAGGATGATGATGATGATATATAAAATATTTTACACACTATAATTCATTCACTATAAAACATTATTTAAATGACATTATATTTATAAAAAGACAATAAGGGCTTCTACCATGCTGAAGAGACATTATTCAAAGCCCCTATCAAATACAACAGGAAAGAAGACACAGTTAAAAGCACCAGCAACATCAGTATATGTTAAATCTTCTTCTTCTTCTTGGATCCTTAGACTATGACTGACAAAACAGTCAGTGGCCATCACGCCTAGTAACATCTTGTAGGGCAGCAACAAACTGTCCCCATTTTGCTCGGTAGGTGGCCATCCTTTGTGCCGTGCCCCAACTCTGGTTGATGCTTTGCATCTCAGCCTCCACTGTTCTCCGCGAGGTTGTCTTTGGTCTGCCTCTCTTTCACCGTCCTTCTGGGGTCCATAGCATAGCAGTTCTGGTGATGGCGTCAGCGTCCCTTCTGAGGACATGGCCAACCCAGTTCCAGCGTCTGCCCGCAATATCAATAGCAATATCATCCTATGAGAACTTGCCACAGCAACAAAAAAAAACACAAAAAAAAACAACCCAAAAAAACAAAAACTTGACCTCACATGACCTACCAATGTAAAGAGACATAGTCCCACACTAACATCCCACATCTTCATAGTTTTGTCCCTGGAGCCAGACAGCAAGAATGGTCCTGATCGTTTGGCACTCTTACTCTGAAAACAAACAAAACACAAATTATAACCCACATTTTATCATCATCATCATCATTTTCCTTTTTGCTTCCAATGGAAGCATGGAGCCACCACTGCAGCTGGCCCCTTTGTCGGAAGCCTGGCTCCTTTGTCGGAAGCCTGGCCCCTTTGTCGGAAGCCTGGCCCCTTTGTAGGAAGCCTGGCCCCTTTGTAGGAAGCCTGACTCCTTTGTAGGAAGCCTGGCCCCTTTGTAGAAAGCCTGGCCCCTTTGTAGGAAGCCTGGCCCCTTTGCAGGAAGCCTGACCCATTTGTAGGAAGCATGGACGAAGCATTCACATGCTCTTGTGCTGGTGCTTTCTGTAGCTTTTAGTTTCACATGATGATGTTGCCAGCCCGTTGTATAACCTCATATTAGTTGCCTTATGGAGTAATAGACCTATTCTTTCTTTGTCTCAAAAGACACCCCCAGAAACTAAAAAAAAATAACTAATACATAGCTAATACATAACTAATACATAGCTAATACATAGCTAATACATAACTAATACATAGCTAATACATAGCTAATACATAGCTAATACATAACTATACCTTAGGTAATAGGTATTACATAGCTAATACATAACTAATGCATAACTAATACATAGCTAATACATAGCTAATACATAACTAATACATAACTAATACATAACTAATACATAACTAATACATAACTTATACATAGCTAATACATAACTAATACATAGCTAATACATAACTAATACATAGCTAATACATAGGTAATACATAGGTAATACATAGCTAATACATAGCTAATACATAGCTAATACATAGCTAATACATAGGTAATACATAACTAATACATAGCTAATACATAGCTAATACATAACTAATACATAACTAATACATAACTAATACATAACTAATACATAGCTAATACATAGCTAATACATAGGTAATACATAGTTAATACATAGCTAATACATAACTAATACATAGCTAATACATAGCTAATACATAACTAATACATAACGCCCCATATAGTTTCTGGGGGGTATCTTATGAGGCAAACAATGAATAGGCTTTCTGCTCTCTAAGCAGCTGGCAGAAGGTTTTTAAATTTTGTTTTCCCATCTCTTAACGGCTTTCACCTGAGGCACCTTTAAAAATATAAAAATTAGGGAAACCTACCCACCACAAAAATATTTACAGAATGTGTGATTCCTATATATACAGACTGGGATTCTAGCCTGTGCTACGGAGTTCATGAGCTGAGCTGACATCCCCTCTGTGTGATCTAAGGGAGCAGATTGGAGCACTGATGGAGTTGTTTGTGCACAATGATGATGGTCCTTAAAACCAACCAACCAAACCAATTTGACACACCTTTGTATTGACTCATGAAGCTACCACCACGGCTAGCTCCCCTGTAGGAAGCATGCACCAAGCATTCATATGCTCTTGCAGCTGTGGTTTCTGCAGCAATCTGTTTTGCATGATGAGGTTGCCAACCTCATATCAGTTGCTTTATATGACAATATACATACTGAATATATCTTTGTACTGAAGGAGCCAATATTCCTAGTTTTTCTTAGTCTTAGAGACTCCCCCGGGATACAACAAGGGGCTGACACACCTATGCACAATGAAAAACTCTGCCAGACTACTACATAAGGTTCTTATCAATTTTGAACAGACAAAGGCCATAGCAAGCAGACGGCTCATAAAGTCTGTGTTTCTTTAGTTCAACGCTGTTTTCTTGAACGCAGCTGCTGAGGATTGTGGGAGAATTCAGTGGCACAGATAGGTTAAGTGGAGTGACCTGGATGACTGTTAGGTTGCGTTTTATTCCAGTGTACATCTACAAACTTCATCTTCTCCACAAAGTTAACACTACTTGAGCATTTTTTCATATTTCTGTGTCAATGTTACAAAGAAGGATGGTGCTACTGGTTGGTCTGACAACGTTGTGAGATTCACTTTTCTATGTACTATGTGTTTTACTGTTGTTGTTTTGTTTAAACGTATTATTTATTTGTGTACCATGCTTTTCCATGTACTGTACTTTTTTTTTAAATTTAAATACACATGATGCTTTTTGATGTATTAATCTCTTCTATGTATTGTGCTTTTTTTTTAATGCATGATGCTTTTTTTATGCAATACGTTTCTCTCTGTACTGTGCCTCTTTTAAAATGTATTATGTTTTTCTGTGAAGTACATTTTTTGTGTGTGTTTTGTTTGTTTTTGCACATGATGCATTTTTGAGTACAATGCTTTTCTATGCACTATCCTTTTTCGTTTTTTAAATAGATTATACTGTTCTATGTTTTATGCTTTTTGTTTTAAATAGATTATACTTTCTTATGTATTATGCTTTTCCATGTATTATGGATACCTCCAAGCTTCTAATTTTCATTTTAATCTGTATTTTGTCACTTCTTGTTTTATTGGACAGATTCCTCAAACATCTCACTTGTTTAACAAAATGATTTCAACATTCACTAATAGTTTTTCTGAACATTCACATCGAGTTTGCGTTTCATACCTCTGTCCCAGCAGCTTCATTGATGGCTGGCTGAGCTGAGTCGGGAGCCCAGGCTATACACTCCACCACATGTTCATGCTCCCGGAGCTCAGCCTTGCACTCCTTGGTGGCTGTCACCCAAACTCGAACAGTCTAGTCAAGGAGGAAACACAACATCACAATGAAACACTGTAAGAGTTAGGAATTCAACTAGTCTGGTCTTAGCGTTAAGCAATAAAACTGTGCATATGTTCTAACATTAAAGTAAAATTTAAGAAGACTGGCGATGAGTTGGAAACATATTGAGGAAACCTGCTGATAGTGCTATACAGCAGTCCTTAGCATTATGGGGCAGTCCTTAGCATTATGGGGCAGTCCTTAGCATTATGGGGCAGTCCTTAGCATTATGGAGCAGTCCTTAGCATTGTGGGGCAGTCTTTAGCATTGTGGGGCAGTCCTTAGCATTGTGGGGCAGTCTTTAGCATTATGGGGCAGTCCTTAGCATTATGGGGCAGTCCTTAGCATCATGGGGCAGTCCTTAGCATCGTGGGGCAGTCTTTAGCATTATGGGGCAGTCTTTAGCATTATGGGGCAGTCCTTAGCAATGTGGGGCAGTCTTTAGCATTATGGGGCAGTCTTTAGCATTATGGGGCAGTCCTTAGCATTATGGGGCAGTCCTTAGCATTATGGGGCAGTCCTTAGCATTGTGGAGCAGTCCTTAGCATTATGGGGCAGTCCTTAGCATTATGGAGCAGTCCTTAGCATTATGGGGCAGTCCTTAGCATTATGGAGCAGTCTTTAGCATTATGGGGCAGTCCTTGGCATTATGGGGCAGTCTTTAGCATTATGGGGCAGTCCTTAGCATTACGGGGCAGTCTTTAGCATTATGGGGCAGTCCTTAGCATCGTGGGGCAGTCTTTAGCATTATGGGGCAGTCTTTAGCATTATGGGGCAGTCCTTAGCAATGTGGGGCAGTCTTTAGCATTATGGGGCAGTCTTTAGCATTATGGGGCAGTCCTTAGCATTATGGGGCAGTCCTTAGCATTGTGGGGCAGTCCTTAGCATTATGGGGCAGCCCTTAGCATTATGGAGCAGTCTTTAGCATTATGGGGCAGTCCTTGTTCTGGAATCCCCAGGGTAAAGAGAGGCAGAGGTAGACCAAAAACACATGGAGAAGAGACGTGAAGATAGAAATGAAAGGAAAGGACCATGAGCTGATGGCATAGAAGAGGTATGAGTTTGTTGAAGGCCTATGCTCCTTGGGGAGCAAAACAGTAAAGATGATGATGACAACAAAATTCGCGAATTTTCTCTTATTTCCAACCAAATAAACATAAAACAAAACACAAAACATGCATGGATGCACACACACGCCTGCACACACACACACACAAGTGTGGGCTAACACCTTATTCATTTACACAGAAGAAAGTATTACAAGAACAACAAAGCATCAATTAAATTTTTTAACGAATTCCACACACAAAACAATAGAACAAAAACATTAATATTTTCACACTTTAGAATAACACATTAGATAATCTTCACACATGAGATAATTTGTGTACCTGATCGTTGGAACAACTGGCCAACAAGGATCCATCTTGGTACACCTTGACCATTCGAACCCACTCCCTGTGGCCTGTGTACGTTTTGATACAGTACCTATAGAAGTCAACAGTTAAGAGAATTATTAACATACCCCATCATTAAAAAACGCAGTAGCTCTTATCTCACATTATAATGTTAATGGTAACAGAACATTTGTTAACAAGAACATGACAACTGTACCTGAACAAACTTGTTCTTCTTTTCCCATTTCTGGTCTTTATGGAGTTAACACTGTATCTGGTCTATGGAGTTAACACTGTATCTGGTCTATGGAGTTAACACTGTATCTGGTCTATGGAGTTAACACTGTATCTGGTCTATGGAGTTAATCATGTATCTGGTCTATGGAGTTAACACTGTATCTGGTCTATGGAGTTAATCATGTATCTGGTCTACGGAGTTAACACTGTATCTGGTCTATGGAGTTAACACTGTATCTGGTCTATGGAGTTAACACTGTATCTGGTCTATGGAGTTAACACTGTATCTGGTCTATGGAGTTAACACTGTATCTGGTCTTAATGGAGTTAACACTGTATCTGGTCTTAATGGAGTTAACACTGTATCTGGTCTTTATGGAGTTAACATTGTATCTGGTCTATGGAGTTAACACTGTATCTGGTCTTTATGGAGTTAACACTGTATCTGGTCTTTATGGAGTTAACACTGTATTTGGTCTATGGAGTTAACACTGTATGTGGTCTATGGAGTTAACACTGTATCTGGTCTATGGAGTTAACACTGTATCTGGTCTATGGAGTAAACACTGTATCTGGTCTATGGAGTTAACACTGTATCTGGTCTATGGAGTTAACACTGTATCTGGTCTATGGAGTTAGCACTGTATCTGGTCCCTTTGCAGGAAGCAGGGTTGTGGAGTCGGCCAAAAAATTTCCCGTCTCCAACTCCTGAAATTTTAGAAGTCCGACTCCAACTCTAGTTTTTATTAGTCATGTGGCATAATATTTGGAGCCAGAGTCCGGACATTTTTTACCAACTCCGACTCCACCAAAAAACAATGACCAACTCCACAACTCCCGAGCCCTGGTAGGAAGCCTGCATCAAAGCTTTCACGTACGTCTGCAGCAGGTGGTTTTTGTTGCAATCTGCTCCCACATACAACCTCATATTAGTTACTGCTTACAACATGCTTGAGCATGGAGTGGTCCCATTCCTTCTGTGTCCTCAGAGACTTCTGGCAACTACAGGTCACTTATAAGCTGGTTCATCATTTTCCTTTCACTCCCTATGGAGCATGGATGCTGTCCCCTTTGCAGGAAGCCTGCACAAAGCATTCCTGTGCTCTTACAGTGAAGGTTCCTGCAGCAGTTTGTTCTACATGATGAGATTTCCAGCCTCCACGCACAACCTCCTATTAGTCACCTTGTATGACATGCCTGAGGGTGCAGTATTCTTATTCTTTTATAACACATAAGGAAGGGAAACCCGAGGCCTGTAAACAGTCAATTAATATGAGACTGTCACAGATGAAAATAGTGCAGCAGTAATCATCCACTTTTGCCCCTCCCCATATAGAGTATACTTTTGTTACATGAACGAAGGATTCACCAGTTTAATTAACAAGGGGGCCATCTGGCAATCAAGCCCTATGTGAAACAGAGAGCGAAGCGCGGAGCATGGCGTAATAGATTCTTTGATCAGGGGAACACACGATATTCAGTGAGACGGACCCTGGATTGTAAAACTTTCAGGTGAAAATTGCGTAACTGATTTTCGACAAGGCGGAGATGATGAAAGTCAAGAGGTGGTAAAATTACCTTTGATTCAAGAAATCGAACGGCAAATTGGCTCGGGTCTTGCATTTGTGTGACTTTCGCATTAAAGAACGATAGTACGGAACATATCAATATATACCATGTCTCTCCGATAGCCATGATATGTTGCCAGAAATCTATCTGAATTCACTAGCTCATTATCTTAAGATTTCTCGTACAGAGTGAAAATTAATAGATTCCGTGGAGTGTTTCATTTTTCTGATTGCGGTAATTTATATACTAGATTTGAAGTGATTTAGTGTGTTTAAAGTTTTCAATATATATTTCACTGAGATTTTCTGTGCTAATTAAATAACTTATAGCTAACTTTCCAGCCGTAAAGTAAATTTAATTACTCGCTATTTTTCCAGTAAGAGATGTTTTAAATTGACTAGTACATACATTAAATAACTATCTACTGACGGCATATATTATTTACTTCTATCCATTTTATGTAATTTTTTTTAAATGACTAGTGTTCATATCACGCGTTAACAGAATGATAGGATAAGCTAGACACATGTGTTTTAAATCTAATTTATAACAAGAGTTGTGTAGAGGTCATATTTTTAACACGTGTTAGATTACTATATGTAGTGATGGAAGATCAAGTAAAGAAATCAAGACAAGACTTGAGATGGCCTCAGCTGCCATGACAAGGTTGAATGTGATCTGGAAAAGTAACATCAGTTTTCCTGTGAAGATCAAATTATACAAATCACTTGTATTATCTATTCTCTTGTATGGGTGTGAGGGCTGGACACTCACTGCAGATACGGAGCGAAGGATTCAGGCTTTTGAGCATAAATGTTATAGAAGAATTTTGCGCATTTGCTATAAAGAGCACAAAACAAATGTCTATGTTAGAGAGAAGATAAACACCTATGCAGGCCACCAAGAACCACTTTTGTCAATAGTGAAACGTCGAAAGCTTGCCTGGTTTGGGCATGTAACTCGTCATGACTCCCTTTCGAAAACGATCCTCCAGGGAACAGTCGAAGGTAAACGGAGAAGAGGAAGGCAAAGAAAATCCTGGGCTGATAACATCAAAGAATGGGCAGGACACGGTTTTTCCACACTTGTACGCATTGCTGAGAATAGAGAGCAGTGGAGGACCATGTCTGCTGATGCTTCCACCATGGCACCCCTACGACCCATGACGGGTTATGAGTTGAGATGATGATGAGATATGATATTGATAATTTGGTTAAATGTTTATATGTTCTTTTCCTAAAATATAAGCTGATCAAACCTGAGTACTAGCGGCTTTTTTTCTTATGGCCATATGAACTTATGATCATATGAACTTATAATATTATAAGCATACAAGAATATTTAATATTGATGAGCTTCTTGCTGCGACCTGTCCGGTCCTATTTTCCTCATTTTCATGAGAGAAAGCAGAATAGAAACATTGAATTTTAATATTAACTAGGCCAGAACAATTACCAGATTTACTTATATATATATATATATATATATATATATATATATATATATATATATATATATATATATATATATATATATATATATATATATATATATATATATATATATATATATATATATATATATATATATATCTCATCAGCCAACTGTGGCAATATATTGTCAGCAACACTTGTGTAACTTAAACCTAGCGTTTCAGCCACCTGAGGCTAAACAACCTAGGAATTGTATATGTTCTATTTATTCTACATTGGCGATCACCACGCATGAACCTTACTCCAACCAACTGAAGGCATAGATAACTTATTGTATCCAGTACAAATTTAACACCGACTCTAGCGACTCCTGTGAAATTTGCAGTCAGCAACTACGGAGAGTCTGGGGCTGGATTTGGCAAACTTAAATTTGACACTAAATATATATATTACTTATTAGTGTATTTCCTTGGAATGCCTGCGACAACTACTGGGGTAAGTGTATCTGAAAGTGGCCACTGCGTGTATGTGAATTGAATGAACAGAGAAAGAAACTTATGTCTTTTGTTAATATCATATACTTTAATGGTTTCTTCTTTCTTTTTTTTTTATCTCAATAATCTGATTAGTCACGGGATAGTTTACATTAGGAACCTACTCTTTTCCCATACTGACTATTTCATAACTTATTGTTAACCTTTGATCTTTTGGGTTAATTAACCTCTGTTGGGATCGTCCTTTCTTTTCCTTTACCAGAGGGGAGAACCTATTTGATTAATTTTCATTTTGTCTGTAAACCATAATCTAGTGATGTGTATGCTTATTGTTGTGATCTTTTATTGATAATAAACTTTATTAAACCTTTAGTTATCGTGTCAGTCAACCCTTATCCACTATATGTTATTCATAGTTTGTTTTCACGTTCGTGCGTATTTGTCACAGAATTGTGTGCATGTGAGTGCAGTGTAACTTGTATTTTCGTACAAGGAGAGAAAGTGCGTCTGATTTAAATATCGTCGTCCAGATAGGCTGGATTAGATAAATTATTCTATCCAGAGACTGTCCTTTCTCTTAAACGATCACCCTCGTGATAAAACTATATCTTACCCCTTACTTTCACATTGTCATCACTATCACCTCTGCTCAGACAGGGCTATAAACATCTATTAACTATCTGAAAATCATACACGACAGAGACAAACACAAAGGTATTTTTTTTTTTTTTTTTTTCGTACGCCCGCTTATACTCGAGGCGAAATCTCAGGTTATTATTTTTTATGTCTAACCTGACATTGATTTTACGTGAGTATCCCTTTATTTCTTGTACAGAGACAGGTGTCCCTCGCCATTCAGGCAAATACTCGCCGATTTCGGAGGTACCCATTGCAGCTGGGTCGGCTCAGGAGCCGCCAGTCCCTGGTCGACGACACTCCTTCAAAATGTCCTCGCCAGGTCTCGAGTTAATCCAGTCCAAATCCCGGTCGACGAAAAATCCTCAAATGCCGTCGCCCGGGTTTGATCCTGTATCACCCGGTCGCCAGAGCGGTGTTGTAACCACTACGCTAGCGCGGCTCCCACACAAAGGTATGTTATCAGGCACTCGTAGGATAGAAAACCATGGTAACCATGTTATAAATCATTTTTTGAAGTGAAGTGTTGGAGACTTCACTATACTAGGTCCAGCATCAAGAGGTGGGGTGGCCAGTTTCCTTCCTCGCTACCTTATCCTTCCCTAACTCAAGAGCAAAGTCAGGCACCCATTTACAGCTAGGTAGACCGAAGTGTGACCTGTAATCCACAACAAGCAAAAGGGCGAAAAGGGTGAAGAAAAATATATTTCCAGTACAGTAACATTAATCAAAAGGTAAAGAATCCCATTACACACCCATTGAGGCATACTGGTGCTAGGTCCATATTTTCTTGACCATCGGCACACTTAGGTTATCACTCCAGCCACCTTTAACCTTCCCAGAGTTGCTCTGGTACCCAATTCATGAGGCTGGGTCGACCATGGAGCCGTTTGCGGTCTAAAAAATCCCACCCCATCTTAGGATTGAAATCATCAATTTATCAATTGAGAATGGTTTCTCTGTTTTATTCATCTGAACTTTCAACAATCATCAATTTATCAACTGAGAATGGTTTCTCTGTTTTATACATCTGAACTTTCAACAATCATCAATTTATCAACTGAGAATGGTTTCTAAGTATATGGATCTGTACTTGCACTGGGAAGAATATGGAATTAAAAAGAATTCTACTGAATTGCTCACGTATGGCTCCCAGAGTCTGCTTGTGTACAGCAGCCCACCCCCCGGGCAACGGCTTTGGCTAGCCGGCTAAACTACGCTGAGCAAAGTAAAGAACGGAGTCCCCCCTCATTAGTACACACAGCTGCTGGCAGAAGAGATGGATGATCGATTTATTCGACAACGACTTTGAAGGCAGGAGCTGGCTCGGCCTGGTATCGGGCTTCAGGGCGCACCAGGGACCAAAGTTGGTAAGTGGCCAGAACCGTTCAGAAAGCAATGGCAAACTACTGAATGAATATTGCCAAGAAATCATGACAGCCAAGAATGATGAATCTTGAAACTCAAAGATCTGATGGTGTGGCTCCCAGGCCAGGCAGGCACGTGGAATGTAAGAAGCCTACATCAGGGAAAACTTTGTATGATTAGTAAAGAAATGGAAAGAACCAAAACAGACATACTGGGCATTTCTGAACATAGATGGGCCAGACAAGGTCATTTTATAACTCAAACAGGAGAGACCTTCATATACTCAGGGAAGGAAAAGGGCGGTCAGAGCGGGGTTGGTTTCCTCCTGACAAAGAAAGCATCTATAGCACTACTTGGATACAATCCAATTAGTGATCGACTTCTCATGATTAGACTCAAGAGAAAGAAAAGGAACATCACAGTTTTACAAGTTTATGCACCCACATCTGCAGCAGATGATGATGAAATTGAGGAATTTTACAACAGTTTACAAGAGACTTTAGGGAAAGTGGAAAAAAGGGATATCATGATAATCATGGGCGACTTTAACGCGAAAGTTGGCATCGAAAGAACAGAGGAAGAGAAAAAGGTGTGAGGTCCATTCGGTATAGGACATAGAAACGAAAGAGGAGAAAAACTAATAGAATTCTGCTTAGAAAACAACCTCTCCATTACAAATACCCTATTTAGACAACATCCCAGAAGACTCTACACATGGACCTCACCAGATGGCAGGAATCAAATAGATTACATCTTGATACAACAAAGATGGAGGTCAGGTATATCATCTACAAAGGCACTCCCAGGAGCAGATTGTGATTCAGATCATGAGCTACTAATTGCAGATTTTAAGTTAAAATTGAAAAAAGTGATGAAAGGTGCTCGACCTCTCCGTCTCGATGTAAGCGCCATACCACCTGAATATAACAAATAAGTACAAAACAAATTCGAAGTTCACAACGGGCTGATCACCCGTTTGCCAGTCACTTCGATTACGGAAACAACAGCAAATGGGTTGATTTGCCGTTGCCCTAAAGACGCCACTAGGCGTGATGGGAAACAATGGCAAAGAAAACCTATCTGCTGTTGCCCTAAGACGCCACTAGGCGTAATGGCCACTGACTGCTTTGACGGTCGGTGGCTAAGGACGGAAGAAGAAGAAGAAGAAATTCGAAGTACTGATGGCTGTACAAGAGGATATGACACCGGATGAGCTAGCCACACATGCGAGAGATATTCTCATCACATCAGCAGAAAACATGATCCCTAGAAAAGTGCATAAGAAGCAGATATACATCACGGAGGAAACATTGAGGCTCATAGAAGAAAGAAGAAAATTGAAGCAAACAGGGGTAGAACGGAACAGTGACAAATACAAAAACTGCACAAGAAACATCAGGAGAGAGATTAGGAAAGACAAGAAACAGTACATAACGAACACCTGCAATAGAATAGAAGATCTGCAATTTCAGGGAAAAGATGGGGATATGTTCAAGGAAATCAGAACGCTAACAGATGATTTTAGACCATCATTACATGTAATCAATGATAAAAATGGTAACATATTAACAGAAAGTAAGGATATATTGGAGAGATGGAAGGAGTACTGTAGAGAAATGTATGAAGATAGTACAAAGACCCCAGACATGACGATTGAAAGTGAAGAGAGAGAGCCAGAACCTATATTAGATGAAGTACGTGCAGCAATCAAAAGCCTGAAGAAAGGGAAATCACCAGGATGCGATGATATACCAACTGAACTAATCCAAGCAGGAGGAGAGGCCAGTGTCCTCGTTTATCATGCACTATGTGTGAAGATATGGAACAGTGCAATCTGGCCCAAAGCATGGAAAAGATCTGTGTATATCCCTCTCCCAAAGAAAGGCAATTTAAAACTGTGTACCAACTATCGTACTATTGCTTTAATAAGTCATTCCAGCAAAATCCTCTTGCGGATTATCATGAAGAGGATAGAAAGAAAGTTAGAACATGAAATACATGAAGTACAGGCGGGTTTTAGACAAGGCAGAGGTACGAGAGATCACATTTTTAATGTAAGAAACATCCTCGAGAAATGCAGAGAATACAATGTAGATCTTCATGCCTGTTTTGTAGATTACACCAAGGCCTTCGACTGCGTACAACATCAGAAATTGTGGAACATCATGAGAGACATGGGGTTTCCGGCGCATTTGATCCATCTAATTGAAACACTATACCATGAACAACAAGCAGCTGTCAGAGTAGCGGGGGAAACATCAGGATGGTTTGAGGTGAAAAGGGGAGTAAGACAGGGTTGCATCCTCTCTCCATACTTGTTTAACATCTATGCAGAAAATATAATGAGAAATGTTTGGAGTGACCAAGAATGTGAACATTGCGATCAGTTCACAATTGGTGGAAATGCGATCCCAGAACTCAGGTACGCAGATGACACAGTTATTCTTTCAAACAGTGCCAAGGGACTAGAACAGTTAATCCTGTCTGTCAAAAGACACAGTGAGGATCAGAACCTTTTTCTGAACACAAAAAAAACAAAGATAATGTCCACAGACAAAACAAGATGCCAACCAAAAATTACCATCAATGATGAGGAAATTGAAAATGTCACAAATTTTGAATATCTTGGCTCCATAATTAACAACAATGGGGACTGCTCAAAAGAGGTCAGAAGGAGACTGGCCATAGCAATGCAGAGGTTAAATAAAATGAAGAACCTATGGCATAACACCAGCAAATTAATAAAAGTAAAACTTCTGAGAACGTGCATCTTTCCGGTAGCAACAAATGGATATGAATCATGGACCATTACTCAAACATTAAAGAAAAAAATTGAATCTTTCGAAGCAAAGTGTTACAGAAAAATTCTCAGAGTATCTTGGACCAAGAAGAAGAAAAACATAGACATCCTACACGACCTGAACATCGAGGAAAACTGGCTCATAAACAATATCATGTCCCGGAAACTGAAATATTTTGGCCACATTAAACGTCACAGTGGCTTAGAGAGAGCAGTGATGGAGGGTATGGAACCTGGAAGGAGAGGCAGGGACCGACCAAGACAACAGTGGACACAGGACATTGAAGACACCTTGAACATGACAATGGAGGAGGCAGGAGGGCTGGCTAGAGATCGAGAGTTTTCAGGCGGGCTGTGATGAGAGCAATGTTCTGCAAAGGACATGCTACATGATGATGACTGAATTGCTTAGAAACATGGAGAACAAACAAACATGACTACCAAGAAGTTACAGTCTTCCATAAATAATAGATTGAAATGGTATGACAAGATCACCAATGTGAAAAAACTGATGGGAGGAGCGAAAAAAACCCAGACAAATACTAGTGGAACAAAAAAGTGAAGAAAAGACATTGGTGTTGCAAAGGGTTTCTGATCGCTGAAGTGTATTGACCTGGATATTTACTTCTTAAATCTTTCTAGATCTTTCAAGCCATCTCCTATATCCAAAACAAACAAACAAAAAAACAACAAAAAATTATTTTGATATCGAGTGACCATACACTATGTAAAACAAAAAGACAAACGTATTTACCCAGTGGCCACCTCCCACATCTTGATGGTTTTATCTCTGGATGAGGATACCACAAAGTCTCCAGATGGCATGAATGTTACACTGGATACATTGTGGTCATGTCCTACATGAAGGAGAAATAAAGACATTACACTGGGTATGTTATGGTCATGTCTTACATTAAGGAGAAAACAGAAATTATGTTGGATATGTTATAGACACGTCCTACATGAAGGTGACAACAGAAATTACATTTGGTGTGTTACCGTCATGTTCTACATGAACGAGACAACAGAAATTACATTGGATATGTTATGGTCATGTCTTACATGAAGGAGACAACAGAAATTACACTTAATATGTTATGGTCATGTTCTACATGAAGGTGACAACAGAAATTACATTGGATGTGTTATGGTCATGTCTTACATGAAGGAGACAACAGAAATTACATTGGATATGTTATGGTCATGTCTTACATGAAGGAGACAACAGAAATTACATTGGATGTGTTAAGGTCATGTCTTACATGAAAGAGACAACAGAAATTACATTGGATGTGTTACAGTAATGTCTTACATTAAGGAGACAATAGAAATTACATTGGATATGTTATCGGCATGTTCTACATGAAGGTGACAATAGAAATTACATTGGGTTTGTTACCGTCATGTTCTACATGAAGGAGACAACAGAAATTACATTGGATGAGTTACGGTCATGTCTTACATGAAGGAGACAACAGAAATTACATTGGATGTGTTATGGTCATGTTCTACATGATGGAGACAACAGAAATTACATTGGATATTCTATGGTCATGTCCTATATGAAGGAGACAACAGAAATTACACTGGGTATGTTATGGTCATGTCTTACATGAAGGTGACAACAGAAATTACATTGGATATGTTATGGACATGTTCTACATGAAGGCGACAACAGAAATTACACTGAATGTGTTATGGTCATGTCCTACATGAAGGAGACAATAGAAATTACACTGGATATATTATGGTCACGAAAGACACGGTTTTTTTTTTTTGGGGGGGGGGGGGGGGGGGGGGGGGGGGGGGGGGGGGGGGGAGGGGGGGGGGGAATGTCTTGGTATAAGAAACGGCAAAAATGAAAGACTACTGCATCCTCAAGGTATGTCGTACATGGCGATAAATATGAGGCTGTGCACGGGGTAACAATCTCATCATGTAAAACAAGTTGCTACAGAAACCACCGCTGCGACAGCATATTAAATGCTATGGTTCAAGCTTCCTGCCAAAATAATAAAAAAAAGGAAGCCAGCTACACCAGTGTTTCTGTGCTCAATAAGGAAGCGACAAGGAAAACTGAAACACAAAAAGCTAAGAACTCACCAAACATTGTTTTTATACATTCATATCCATTGAAATCCCAGAGCTTTATGGTCATGTCTGCTGAACACGAAACTGAAATGGAGCAAGCAAGTCAAGTTGAAATCTCAACATATTCAACACCCTTTAGCTCCCCAAGGAGCACATACATTCAACAAACATATGGCAAGTCCTCCTGTCGTAAGCCATCAGCGCAAGTTCTTTCCATGTTTTTTTTCATCATTTTCATCTCCTCTTGTTCCACAGCCACTTGTCTTGTTCTTGCCATCAGAGTTCCACACTCGTGACCTTGTCGCTCCAATTCCATCCTTCTATTCCACGCAAGCATCCATTTATAAAAGTCTGGAGTGTTTTTTTTTTGGTTGCTGTTTTTGTTGCTCTCCATGTTTCATGATTTGACTGAGGTGGGAGACATTAGAGGAAAAATATGTCTCAACATACAGGCACATGATAATAGTACATTACAGCAGGATAAAGCATTCACTGCTGAAAAAGGATACTCAATGATCATGTCTGAAGTATTAAGCTAAGCCAAGCAAACAATCGATCTTGATCTACTAGTAGATCCCAGTGTGTGATTTGGTAGATCTTTCAGTGACTGAGGGGAAAAAAGACAGACTTTTTAAAGTAGGGAAATTTCGGACCAGACTTCCATCTGCATTTAAAATCGCTGTGTCCCTAGGATCAAAGGTACTTTTTCTGCATTCCCAATTTAAAACTCTCAAGCTGGCCACTAAAGTATATTGGTGAACTTAAATGAGACAGGAACGCAATCTTTTCTCTGTAAGGTTCATCATTCTTCCCCCCTTCGCTTAAAAATACACATGCGGGCACACCCACCTCCCACCCAGGCACCCACCCACAACCACACACGTGTGGAAATCTTTAAAGAGCTCAGTGTTACTAAAGTAGATCCCAAAAGCTCCTGGGTTGCTGACCCCTGAGCTAAGCAGAATGAGCAACCAATGAAAATATCAACTATCTTGTAACCGGTGTCGAAAAAAATAATGAAGAAATTGACATATGTTTAGTATATATAAGCATCCGATTGGCAAACTGGTTGTAGCATTGTCTCTAACTGCACAATTACCGGGTTCTGGGTTTGAAACATGGCAGTGTCACACTTCAGTCTATCCATCTATAAATGGGTATCTGATTCTGCTCTTGAGCTAGGGAAAGGCAAAGGCAGTGAGGGAGGGAACTGGCCACCCCACCTCATAAAGCTGGACCTAGTATACTGAAGTCTTTAACACTTTCCTCTCCAACAACAGTTTCTGCCGTGGGACCTTTACCTTGTAATCTCTTCTTCTTCGCTGTTCTTTAGTAATGTCTACACAAGACGTCTGGTTCTCTGGATCCTTGTAATCACTGTCGTGCGGTGAAACTTGAGAAAAATTATAAACAGTAACGCAATAACGATGACGGTAGATGAACAGTTCATGTGTGGAAATAAAAACTTGAAACTTCGTCAATCCTGTACAACAGATTGGGATACCATCTACCCAACAAGTTAAAGATAAGAACTACTGATGAGTGTAACTGTGGTACTGATATAATGACTGCTGATCATCTACTTCAAAGATGCCCAACATATGAGGAACAGAGATAGCACATATGGCCATCACCAGTACCATTCCTAGAAAAGCTCTACGGAAATATCAACAGCCTCAGACTGACCACTGCTTTCTTTGAACATATTCAAGTTGACGTCTGAGGGTGAACGAACAAGTACAACACACAACTAGACCATATGGTCTTTTATATTTGGATTTGCACTCTAATATACCTGACGGACGTTGTGTCAAGGTTGAACAGGGCCTTGCCAATACGAGGAAAAATTGTATTTTAAAAACAAAAAGAAAAAAGTCAATCCTGTAATTTTAGTGTCCGGGTGCCTACATCTCGAGGCAAAAGGATTAGGCTCAAAACCCAAGCTCCAGTTACACCCAGCTGTGAAAATGGCTACCTGACTCTGCTTGTGAGTTAGGAAAGGTAAAGGACACAAGAATAACTGGTCATCCCACCCCACCTCATAAAGATGAGCCCAAGTAAGAGGGGAACTATAACACTTCACTCCCCTACAGCGGTATCTGCTATGGGACTACCTTAAACTTTTTAATCCTATAACTTTGTGATGCCATAGATCGTGGGGAGATGCAGGATGCAAGCATAAACACAAACTCCCTTCCTCCCCCAGCATATTTTTAATTTTTAAGAAAAGGACTACTGCTCCCACAGGCATGTCACACAAAGCAACCAATATGAGGCTATGCAGGGGCGGGGGCTGGGTGTGTGTGTGTGTGTGGCATGCTCATCATGTACAACAAATTGCTACAGAAACCACTACTCCAAGAGCATGTGAATGCTATGTGCAGACTTCCTACAAGAAGGGGGCCAGCTCCACTGGTGGCTCCATGCTCCGTTAGGAATGAAATGGAAAGTTAACATCTTTAAGGAAAGATCAACCAACTACATCAAGACAAATAAGAAACATTCATGTTTAGCTCTGGTTACCAAGGAACTTTCCAGAGCTGTCGAAAGCGACATCTTGTACAGAGTCTGTATGACCTTTCAAAGATCTCTCGTAGTCTCCAGTCTCATAGTCCCACACCTGCAGAAAGTATAATTGAAGGCATACAATAAAACAAACAGATTTGTCCAGCATAACATTAGTGGCAAAGAACATATGTGGTCAAAGAAAAACAAGAACAAAGAATTACACAGTTAAATAGATCTCCTCTAATATCTAGTACCTCAATCATCCCGAAAGATATCTTCTAGTACAGCGGTTCCCAACCTGTGGTACGCGTACCCCTGGGGGTACGCGACAGGACATTCAGGGGTACGCGAAAAAAATTGAGATTGTATCTTACATCACTTGAACCTGATTTAAAATAACTATGTGCCTCAAAACAAGCTCAAGGATCGCACTGAACATTTGTCATGGTCGCGTGACGTGTGTTATAAAAAGTGATTTCAACTTTTAACAATAACAACGTTTTTATTATTATTATTCTTAATAAATTAAATGTGTTAATTTTTATTGTAACTTCTGATTTTTTTAATGTAAAAATATATGCACTGTTTGTTCACCTTTTTATTACATTGTTTTGTAATCCCGTGGTTGGCCCCTTTATTTCTGGTTATAATCTATAAAGTTTGAATAACAGCAACTATATTAATTTCAAATATTTTGCTAATATTAGGGGTACAATTTATAGAAATGGGCTGCCAAGGGGTACGCAAGTGAAAATAGGTTGGGAACCGCTGTTCTAGTAGATGGCAAAAGAACAGTTGGGTGACCACAGCTGAGGTTTAGGGATGTGTGCAAGACAAGAGAGACATGAGGGCACTGGACATAAATCCAGCAACCTGGGAGGATGAAGCTGCAGATCACACCAAGTGGTGATGTTCTCTGTGGCACCACCTTAGGTTGGGCAAAAAGAGGCTCTCACGGTAAGCAGAAAAGAGACAAAAACGTAGAACATCAGGAAGAAATGCAGCTGAGGGCTTTCACCTTGGAGGCACATTCCCATGGTCAGCTGTGACTGAAGGGGCTATTATTATCAATCAAAGGAGTGATATGGCTAGATACAAGTAAAGACTCCCTCAAATATCTACCTCAACAATCTAAGGAGTGAGATGGTCAGATGAGCCCAGGTATAGATTTCTTCAAATATCTACCACCTCAATCAAAGGAGAGATATCATTAGATTCAAGTATAGATTTTCTCTAATATCTACAACCTCAATCAAAGGAGAGATATCATTAGATTCAAGTATAGATTTTCTCTAATATCTACCAACTCAATCAAAGGAGAGATATCATTAGATTCAAATATAGATTTCCTCTAATATCTACCACCTCAATCCAAGGAGAGATATTAGATTCAAGTATAGATTTTCTCTAATATCTATCACCTCAATCAAAGGAGAGGTATATTAGATTCAAGTATAGATTTCCTCTAATATCTACCACCTCAATCAAAGGAGAGATATATTAGATTCAAGTATAGATTTTCTCTAATATCTATCACCTCAATCAAAGGAGAGGTATATTAGATTCAAGTATAGATTTCCTCTAATATCTACCACCTCAATCAAAGGAGAGACATAACTAGATTCAAGTATAGATTTCCTCTAATATCTACCACCTCAATCAAAGGAGAGACATAACTAGATTCAAGTACAGATTTCCTCTAATATCTACCACTTTAATCAAAGGAGAGATATAACTAGATTCAAGTATAGATTCCCTCTAATATCTACCACCTCAACCACAGGAGAGATATCATTAGATTCAAGTACAGATTTCCTCTAAAATCTACAACTTTAGTCAAAGGAACAAGAAAGTCATCACCATCATCATCATCATCCTTCGGGCTCACAAACCTATGTCAAGTCCCCCCTGTCACATGCCATCAGCTCAAGGTCTTTCCCCCTTTTCCTTTTGTCACTTTCATTTCTGTCTCCAGTTCTCTTCTCCATGTGTTTTCTTACCCTGAGGATTCCAGAATAATGACTGCCTGGTAATGCTATCAGCACATTGCCTCAGTGTGTATCCTATCCATCTCAGGGTCCATCGGTTATATTAGGGCACACATTCAAATAAAGAAGACCTTGCGGTCTGGTATAACATGATATTCTTATTTCTCTGACCAACATGAAGATTCTCCTTACCCTAATGGTGGCATCTTCACTGCAGGACACCATGACGCTGAAGACTGGGTGAAATACAACGCGTGTAACCGGACTGCGGTGCCCGTTTAAGCAGTAGCGTTCTGGCGGCCGAGGAATCCACTCCCCTGGGGAGCGGCGGTCTCGTGTGGGGGCACCACTATTTACTTCCTCCTCCACTTCTGATAGTTTTGTCTCTAGGTCCATGACCTGCAAAAAAGTGCAAAGGTGGACCATTACTTTAAAAAAAAAAAAGTATAATATGCCACATATTCTTTTCAAGTTTTTTGGTTTTCATTTAACACACACAAAAAATATCAAAATCAGACATGTAAAATATTTTTTACATAAAAAGAGGCATAAAACTTATACGGAAATTGCAAAAGAAATGAACAAAACATCAACAGTACAACAAGTGGGAAGGAAACAAACAACAATGGATAGAAACCAGCCTATCAATAAGCCATCTAGGCAAGAGCCACAGAACATTTTTGAGATACACGACAACCTTTCATATGAAGATGGCACATGATCTGATGATCGATGTTCTTTCTTTATAATTTGTCTTGAATTTCATTTACAACATTCTTTCCTTTTTATTTTTATGTATTAGATCACCTTTAGTTGCAAGAATGAAGAATTTCTTCAGAGTGGGATCATCTTCTTGCTGTTTTATAAACGAGTCACGAGAAATTACCAAGGGATTATCTTGGTTATGCACTTCATTATCTTCAGTAGATGAAGTTTGAGGCATATTAAGAGCCTGAGCTCTAGTGACTACAGCGTTAGCAATCTGCATGTTTTGCCTTTCCCACGTGGAAATTTGTTGCGGAGTGCATTCTTTGACTCCATGAATGCGACCGATGATGAGGTCAGCGATCGGATTCGGAAGAAGACATGCGTGTACATCTCCTGTAAAGAAAGGAGTAGCAATCCTAATGATAGCAGTAGAGTATTTCTCTAATGTGCCGCCAAATGTTACACATTTGACTACTTGTCCAGTGGCACGGGAAGGATCTACGAGTGACTGCCTAACACCAATTCTGGATGCATTCCTGGGAATTCAAATAGCCACAGCAGGAGACTGGATGTTATACACCTAAAGCACTTATGTATGTCAAAGGAGAACACTCCTTGAACGATCATGCGCGTACAGTTGTGGGACGGGAATGCAGGAGCTTCATTGTCACTTCTGCTGGTTAGGTAATGGTGGAGCAGGCAATGTTTAGGGCACCTTTTCCAGCTCCTTCCTCATGCCATGGAGGTGAGCAGTGCGTTCCTAAAGAGGGCTGCTCAGACACTCAGGGGGCTGCTGAATCCCACTGCTGCTCCGATCTGTGGAAGACGACCATATGGCCTGAGCCGCCTGTGTGTAGGTCTGCAACTACGACTGCCAGCGTACCCACGCCTGCCGCTTCGCCGCTCGCCCATCGCCAAAGGACTTCTTGTGAGTGGATGAATGAATGGATGAAAGAGTGACTTGCGCAGTGATTTGGATTAAAGTGAGGAAGAGTTGCGCAATTCGTCGACCTCACTCTCTCGCCTGGGTCCATCTGAATCCAGTGGCAAGACAAGTCAAGACGACTGGAGATGAAGTCAGGTGCAGTGGATGACCAGGGCGTTCTACGTGCCTCGCCGTGCTCCTTACGCTCCACAGCGCGTTGCTGGTAATCGCCGTCATGCCCGTTGAACCAATAGGTGGTTTCTTCTGCGCATTCTACCCATGCATGCGAAGACTGGATTCAATAGACTGCGCGATAGACTTGCCATTTAGGATCTCTCAAAAGGCTTATGTTATTTCAATATTTTGTCATTTCATTTTGTCTTTTCCTTTTTTGCACGTTGGATTCTTTGGGCTGATATTTCTGTCTTTCTGATTCAGTATTTTCACTTGCTTGTTTAACGTTACTTTTTGTCCTTGTGTTACCTTTAACCCTGTTCATTTTTCTGTGTAGCTCATATTATTGTTTTTAATTTTTTTTGTTCATCTATTTTTTCAAAGCATTTGCAGTATCGGTTGTCTTCTTCTCTTAACGTATATGTATTTCTTATATCTGTCTCCTGTTTGTGACTGTGGGTGACTCACCAAATGCAGATTTCCATGAATTACCTTTAGGTCTCTTAAGTATAACTGTTATATTCCCAGTGAATTAGCTTCCTGTCTCTAAGTATAACATATTCTCAGTGAATTAGCTACAAGTCTCTAAGTATAACTGTTATATTATCAGTGAATTATCTTTTAACCCTTAAGTATAACTGTTATATTCTCAGTGAATTAACATCCAGCCTCTAAGTATAACTGTTATATTTATTCTCAGTGAACTATCTTTCAGCCCATACGTATAACTGTTATATTTTCAGCCCATAAGTATAACTGTTACATTCTCAGCCCATAAGTACAACTGTTATATTCTCAGCCCATAAATATAAATCAGTGAACTATCTCTCAGCTAATAACTCGGTGAACTATCTCTCAGCCCATAAGTAAAACTCAGTGAACTATCTCTCAGACCGTAAGTCCATAAGTATAACTCAGTGAACTATCTCTCAGCCCATAAGTATAACTAAGTTAACTATCTCTCAGCCCATAAGTATAACTATGTCGAAGTCGCAGACGGCGATGAAACCGATGGACATCTTGGAGGAGATTGTACTGATCAGAGGATGGTTGAAGAGGGACAAAGTGCAAGCCCTTGCTGAGGACCAAAAGCTCCCCCTCAGAGAGGGCAAGATCAGAGGGAATACAAACAACCTGGGAACGAGATGGAGTAGAGGAGGCAGGGACAGTCTCAGGGGTAGGACAGAGGCAGGAAAGTTTGTCCTTTTTCTGGGCGGATAAAAAAATCATACAACTGATGGTTTAGGGTATGGATAATAATGCGGATAATGGGGAAGGCAGGGAAGTAGCTGGAGGTGAGACTACGTAAGCGGAGTAGAAGCTGAGACTGCTGAGCACTGATATCTGCCAGGAGGCGGGAATGGATAGCTGCAACAGCTCACATACGCTGGAACCCACATGTGGTCTCGATGCGCTGTAAGAGGCGATGTTCACGAGGATGAATTGGGCCAGCAGAGGGGTTGAAGTGAGAAGTGAAGCCATGAGGGAGAACTTTAAGGCGGAGGCAGGTGCGGATAAAGTGGAGATGGCAAGTGAATCTAGTTTTCTTGAATGTAGCAAATGCAAAATCAATTGCAGTGCGAGATATATCAGGCGGTAAGAGGCTGAATGCGGTGGTAATGGAAGACTGAAGTGAATTAATGAAGTGTTTCAGTGAAGGCATAGTGGCAAATCGAGTGAGACCACACACATACAAAAATAAATAAAATTAAATATAAAAATAATTTAATTAATAGATATAAAGAATAAATAAAAAATAATAAACAATTAAAGTAGGTGTATAGATCGAAAGTAAGAGAGGAGATAAAAGTGAAAAGTGAGCAAACAGGTAGACAATGCAGTCAGGTATGGGGTAATATATAAGTATATGAGGAGAACTGCTGTAAGACAGGGGTAAAACAGTTGAATGGGAAAAAAAACAAAAAAACACACACACAAATAGTAATACGTCTTACAAGGAGAAGGACAAGAAAAACCTACAACACACATACCCAACTGTAGTACAAACATTCAGGGAACACCATCTCACCTTTTTCTGAAGCCTGATGACTGATGTCCATCGTTTCTCCAGTAGGCCACTGAATTTTTTTTCTATCTCTGGTGACTATGGAAACAGTGGATTAAGCAAGATGTTACAAATGGGTCATTTTAAAAAAAAAATTTGTTTTGCAAATTACTGTGTAGAATTTCTAATTATGTTTTTCAGATATGCCAGCAATGTTAACAAAAAGGGCAATGCTGCTGCGCAGATAACGATCAGATCATAATAATGAAAAGTTACACTAACCTTCTTACTTACTTACTTAGTCTTTCCTCTTCTATCATGAGGTGTAGAGGTTTGGAAGAGAGCGCCATACTATCCTATTGGCTGTCTTCCTCCTCGCCTGGTTCCATTCTAGTCCTCGGTCCTTCAAAGATTGTCTAATGTTGTCCTCCCAGTGGACTCTCGGTCATCCTAGAGGTCTGGATCCCTGGCTCTTAGTTTCCCATGCTTGTCGTGGTAGCCGATCTCCCATTCTGCAGACATGGCCAAACCATCTTAGTTGGGACTATTCTACTTGGGTCTGCAGGGGTTGGGTTTTTAGGCCATGACGTACCATCTGGTTGCGGACCATGTCTCTTCTTGTTACTTCAACCACCTTCCTCAGATACCTCATTTCTGAGGTTTAGATCTGGCTTTTGTGGGCTGTAGTCATTGCCCATGACTCGCATCCATACGTCAAGACTGGGACATAGGTGGAGCGGTATACAGCCATCTTCATCTTCTTACCAACTTCTCTTTTGCTGAGGAATCCTCTATTTATGGCCTGAAAAAGTCTCCCAGCTGCTGCTCTTCGGGTGACTTTGATGACTCCCTTCCGGTCTATAACAGCTCCGAGGTATTTAATTAAAGTGGCTGACCTGCTCCAGGACTTGTTCTCCCAGCTTAATCTGATACCTTCTTTCCTCTCGTGATATCACCATGGTTTTCGTTACAGAGCTGCTTATGACCATCTCTCTCTTCTCCAGCTTTTCCTTCCAGACTTGCAGGTTGGACTGAAGATGTGCCTCTGATTTGCTAACCTTCTAACAACATTCTTCTTCTTTGATCCTTAGCCGCCGACCGTCAAAGCAGTCAGTGGCCATTACGCCTGGTGGCGTCTTGTAGGGCAACAACAAATTGATTCCACTTTGCTTGGTCGGCGGCCATCCTTCGTACAGTGCCCCAACTCTAGTTCATTTTTTGCATCTCAGCCTCCACAGTCCTCCGCCAAGTTGTTTTTGGTCGGCCTCTCTTTCGTTTTCCTTCAGGGGTCCATAGCATAGCTGTTCTTGTGATGGCATCGGGGTCTCTTCTGAGGACATGGCCAACCCAGCTCCAGCATCTGCCAGCTATGATGGTGTGCATGTCCTCTTGCTTGCTCCGAGTAAGCAGATCTTGGTTGGTGATGGTATTCGGCCAAAAGATTCGGAGAATTTTTCTTAGGCATGTTGTGTGAAAAGAGGACAATTTCGACATTTCCTTCTCTGTAACTCTCCAGCTCTCCGCGCCATAGAGAAGCACAGAAAGCACACAGCTTTGATATAATCCTAATTTTGTGCTTGTGCTGTACTGAGAGGACTTCCAGATGTTGTTTAGACTAAAAAAGGCTGTTCTTGCTTTGATCATTCTGTTGTTGATGTCTTTGCTTGCTCCGCCGTCTAATGTTACTATGCATCCTAGGTATGTGAAGGCATCTGTCTGTTCCAGTTGCTGATTCCTTACTGATATGGGCTCAGGGTTGCTCACATTGAGCGTCATGACCTCTGTCTTCTTTAGGTTGATGTTCAAGCCCACCTGCTGGTTATACTTATTAAGTCTGTCTGTTTTTTCCTGGATGTGTTGATGTGAATGTGCTAGCAGTGCAATGTCATCTGCATATTCTAGATCTTCCAATGTAGAAAATGTAGTCCATCTTATTCCTCTTGGATTGCCCTATGTTGTCTGGCGCATCACCCAGTCTATGACTGTTAAAAATAGAGTGGTTGATAAGGGGCATCCCTGTCGTACTCCTGTCTTCACTTCAAAGGTTAGGTTGCTCTGCCCAATGCTACACATAAAGTTGGCATAAAGGCTTTTTATAATTGACACTATGCAGCTTGGAATTCCATAAGCCCACAGTATTTTCCATAAACTGTCCCTATGTATACTGTCAAAAGCCTTTTCAAAATCAACGAAATTAATGTACAGCTGTCTTTGCCATTCTGAGCACTGCTCTATAATGTTCCTGAGGGTAAATATATGATCTACACATCTTCTGTTCTTTCTAAATCCTGCTTGTTCTTTCCTCAGTTTGTGGGCTACTGCTTTTGAGATTCTCTGTATAATTATCCTGCCTAGTATTTTGCTGGGAACTGAGAGAAGAGTTATTCCTCTCCAATTATTGCAGTCTGCAAGATCTCCCTTCTTGGGCAATTTGACAATTATTCCTTTTCTCCACTCTGTTGGTGTTGTCCCTGTTTTCCAGACTTGTGCAAATAGTGGTTCTAATAGTTCTGCTGCTAGCTCTGGGTCTGTCTTAAATAGCTCTGCATTTAAGTTATCATGACCAGGAGCTTTTCCATTCTTTAACCCTTTGATTGCTGTGATGATTTCTTCTTTTCGTGGGATGTCTGTATTAACATCTAGATCATTTTCAGCCTCAGCAACATTCAATTGTGTCTCTGGTGGTTCCTTATTCAGAGTTTCTCTGAAATGCTCTGCTCATCTTGTTTCCTGTCCCTCTACTGTCGTGATGAGATTTCCGTGCTTATCTCTTACTAATGTAATATTGTTTGCACCTCGTTTTCCACTGATGATTTTAGTTATTTTGTATACTGTGCTTTGTTCATTTCTCAGTGCTGCCTCTTCTGCTTGTCTTGCAAGGTCATCCAGAAATGTCCTTTTGTTAGCACGGGTTTGACGTTTAACTTCCTTGTCCAGCTGACTGTACTGTTCACTATATATTGCCTTTAACCTGGGAGACTTAGCTTCTGTTTTCTTTCTTTTCATTTCCTTTCTCTTCGCTATGGTGTTTAGCGTATCTGGTGTTATCCAGTCTTGGCTCTTTCTTTCCTGGAATCCCAAGCATGACTTGCTGCTTTCCTTGTATATTGTTGAGATGGTGTTGAATCTCTGGTCAACATCATCAGTCACTGTTCTTTCCTGGCTTTTGATAATCTCATATCTTCTCTTTACGTCGACCACGAAAGCTTTTCTGGTGAAGGGATCCTTCAGTTTCGTGATGTTGTATCTTTTCTGTTTGACTGCAACTGGTCCAGCAGCTCTGAGTTTCACTTTCAGTCTTCCTACTGTTTTTATTCTCCCCTTACCTGTCCATCTGCTCTCGCTTATTCCCAGGATATGTATCTTGTAGTTCCTCATCTCTGCTGTGATTTGTCTCAGCTTTCCTGCCTCATTCATAGTTCTGACGTTCCAAAAACCAATTCTGGTTTCGTGTTTTGCGGTCGGGGCATCCGTTTTCATGCCAGTGGCTTCCTTTCGGCTTTCACCACTGTCAGTCATATGAGCCTGAGACTCCGGATGTCCGTCCCGCAGCAAAGTTTTTCCATTTATTGTTGTTTCCGTAACATGTGCGATTTTTTACATAGACAGGGGTGTCGGCCCTGTGCTAAAACCCCCAACCTGGAGGACCAGAGTACCAGCTTTTGTCTGACCCCTACCCACGCAGACCAGTTCAGCTTGGTTGAACCTACCAGGAGTAAATCTCCCACTGGCATAGCTCTGGGGATTGTCAGGGTACACAAGCTGCCATACCGCTACAAGGTATAGGTACCATTGATGGCAGTCTAACAACATTATATGTACAAATTTACCTACTTATATTAACTTCTTCATAATATAAGAATTAGCCTTGAGCAATGAAGAAATGTATTAAATTGAAATATAACATTCTTGGCAAAGATAAAAGTGAAAGAGAGAAACAGAGATAAGAGAAGAGAAGATTATAACATGAAACTTACCATTCCAGCCTCTTTCTGAAAATGTTCCAGCGCACCTTGAAATCCATTTGAGTAGAGATAGTCTGCAATGGCTTTGTTTCTGAAAAAAACACAAGATATAATGGTCAACACAAAAGAAAACCAATAACATGAGGATTTAACATTATAAGTCTTCTGAGGTCTGAAGATCACCCGTGTGTTACTGGGGCCCGAAAGGGGAGCAAAGAATAGTAACACTGTTCCCTGCCATACATGTCGTAGAATGCGACTAAGGAGGATTGGGCATGGGGCTGATTACCCCATCCTGTAAAAAATGTAAACTACAAAAAACGTCAACAAATATGGACAAGTCAATTAAGGAAAATAAAACACAGCCATCCAAGACAGGGGAAGGTCCTCTCACAGGGAGGCGTATGATGCAACACAGAGAACGCCGAAAGGAGTCTGTGTTGCTGATTAACCTTCTTTCTTCTAGGAGAACTTCCAGATTTGGCACCTGGAATGTTAGGACATTAAACGAACAAGGGAAAGTGGCACAAGTAGCAGCAGAAATGAGGGAATATAAAATCGAGGTTCTGGGAATGTGTGAAACAAAGTGGAAGGGGGTAGACAGGAAGAAACTCATCACAGGTGAATTGGTGCTGTACTCAGGACATGAAGGCGAAAGTTCACACCACAGTGAAGGGGTAGCTCTTATGTTATCTAACCCTTTCCGACCGAATAAAATTTGCATGCCACTATTACCAGGTTGGAATATTTTTTGTCAAAAAATTCCCCAAAACGACACCTGCTAATATTCTACACACCAGAAAGAACTTACATAAGTAATAAGTGTTGTATCATTTTTTATTTATTTGGAATAGTGTCGGGACCTGAAATAAGAAATAAAGTCTTTGTTAGATGACGTCATTCGGCGGTGGTAGAGGCTTGGTTGTAGCTGCGCCATTAACAAACAAGCAAATAAACATGCCGTGTCCTATCGAGACTGTGCATGGTCCCGGCTACCGGGTCTTCCCAGTTCAGAAGGGGCAGCGCTATGTGTCTGCCTAGATGACGTCCTTCGGCAGTGGTAGCGGCTCAGTTGTAGCTGCGCCATTACCAAACAGGAAAATAAACATGCCCTGTCCCATCGAGTCTGTGCGTGGTCCCGGTTGCCGGGTCTTCCCAGTTCAGGTGGGGCAGAGCTATGTGTCCGTTTGATGTCATACTTCGTCAGTGGTGGTGGCTCGGCTGTAGCTACACCTACGCCTTGCAACATCCGCTATGGTGACTGGCTGCTCTGCCGGATACCGCATACTTGTCTCGGAGATATAACCCCCTTTGCAGGGTAGAGAGCCATCAAACCTCGGAACATTGCACATTGGATGTGTTTCTTTGAACAAAATATAGCTGTTCACGATAAAAAGGAATATAATCAATCCATTCTACAGAAAAATATTCTTTTACCACGCCACCCTCTTGCATACCCATTCTCAAAATGACTCCAAAATAAGCCTTTATTTAGGAAATCGTTACATCTTTCCATGTATGGCATATGGAGCGTGGAGACAGTGTTTTATTTTTCAATTGGTCAGCTGCATACCGGTTGGTCTCATTGACTATCTCTAGCAATGATGATGTGAAAAACAACTGAAAGAAACCACAAATATTGTCAGGAATATCAAAATCAAGAAACTGTACACCTGCATTGAGTACTGAAAATTGTAAATGATTTATACAACAAGAGTCTGATTGAGATAACTCCACCCATTGTGCTGGTACTTCCTCACTTTCACCATCTTTACTAGGTCACTGTCATCGCTACTGCCAGATTCATCACTGGTACTGGAATCATGTGTTACAGAATCGCCTAATATAAAATCACTGTCATCTATATTTATCTCATCACTTTCACTACCACTATTATCAGTCTCCTTTAGAAAAGTCACTACTTCGGAGGTAGTCATTCGCCAGGCACATTTGCTTGTTGGTGCCATTGTTTCCCCCCTATGTTCTGCTATTCAGTTTACCACAAATAGTTCGTTTCCCTGTTTCACCGTACGAATTTGTGCCATAATATAATGGTACAATTCCTCGGCTAACTGGGAAAGACAGACGACCGTAAAACCAGTTGTTTCGTCGTGTGTCTAACTGGGTAAGACATTCGACCAGAACGGGAAAAATCGATTGTCTTACCCAGTCAGACACACGACCGGAAAGGGCTAAAGAAGCACAGAAAGCACTCATTGAATGGGAAGCTGTTTGACCCAGAATAATAACAGCTACTTTTAAAACAGCTAAAAAGAAAATACATGTAAATGTCATCCAATGTTATGCACCAACTAATGACAAAGAAGAGTCGGTGAAAGAAGCATTTTATACTAGACTACAGGAAATTATGGATAAAGTAAAAAGAAGAGACATCACAATTTTGATGGGTGACATGAATGCAAAGATAGGTACAGTCAACACCGGATTTGAAGAAGTCATGGGAAAACATGGGCTAGGAGTAATGAATGAAAATGGGGAACTATTCTCAAACTTCTGTGCTTCAAATCAACTGGCTATAGGAGGAAGCATGTTTCCACATAAGAGAATACACAAGGCAACATGGATATCACCAGACCATAGAACAGAAAATCAGATTGATCATATATGCATAAACAAGAAGTTTAGATCATCATTGCAGGATGTAAAGGTATATAGAGGAGCAGATGTGGCATCAGATCACCAACTTCTGATAGCCAAAGTAAAAATGAAACTCAAGAGATATGCAACAATGCAAAATTATAGACAACAATTTAATGTAGGACATCTAAGAAATCAAGAAACAAGAGACAAATTTGCGGTCACAGTATCCAACAAATTCCAAGTGCTCCAACAGCTGGAAGATGTAGAGAATACAGAAGACTATTGGCAGCAGGTCAAAACTGTATGGAATGATACATGTGAAGAAATACTGGGGAAAAGGGAACAACAAAAAGCATGGATAACAACAGAAACCATCAATAAGATAAAAGACAGAAAAAACAAGAAAGCAGATTTAAACACAAGCAAAACCAGAAGTTCCAAAGCCAAGGCTCAAGAAGTGTACACAGAAGCAAACAAAGAAATAAAAAGAAGTATCAAAAGAGACAAGAGGAAGTATATTGAGGAGTTGGCAAGAGAGGCAGAAGATGCTGCAGCCAAAGGAAATATGAGAGAACTGTATAGCAGCACAAAGAAGCTAACAGGGAAATACAAGCAAACAAGTTGCCTCATAAAAGACAAGAATGGAAAACTGCTCAGCAATATACAAGAGCAAATGAAGAGGTGGACAGAATATTTTGAGGACCTTTTCAATAGACCAGCGCCACAAAACCCCCCGGACATCCAGCCAGCAGAAGAAGAGCTACAAATTAACAGTGAAAGACCAACGAAGGAAGAAATAAAGAAAGCCATAAAGCTTCTAAGAGATGGAAAAGCGTCTGGACCTGATGGCATTCCAGCAGAGGCCATCAAAGCAGATATCGACACGGCTACAGAGATGTTATATAAATTACTTGGTAAAGTCTGGGAAAAGGAAGAGATACCAGCAGAATGGAAGGAAGGATATCTGGTTAAGTTGCCTAAGAAGGGAAATTTACAAGAGTCCACAAATTATAGAGGAATAATGTTACTAGCAGTGCCAGGAAAAGTATTAAACAGGATTATCCTTGAGAGATTAAAAGAGTCCATAGACAAGAAACTGAGATATGAACAAGCAGGTTTTCGACAAAACAGATCATGTACAGACCAGATAGCCACTTTGAGAATAATAGCTGAACAAAGTCTGGAATGGAATTCACCACTATACATCGGATTTGTGGACTACGAAAAGGCATTTGACAGTGTAGACAGAGAATCACTTTGGAAATTGATGAGGCATTATGGAGTTCCCCTGAAGATCATTAATTTATTCACGAAGGACAGCTTACAGAACTGTTTGGGATAAGAACAGGAGTGCGACAGGGATGCCTCTTGTCTCCATTTCTTTTCTTACTAGCAATAGACTGGGTTATGAGATCATCGACAACACACAACAGAAATGGAATCCAGTGGACTCTGACTAAGCAGTTGGATGATCTGGATTTTGCTGATGACTTGGCTCTTCTGTCCCATAACCGTAATCAGATGCAGGACAAATTGAAAACACTCGACGAGAGGTCACAGCAATTGGGTCTGAAAATACACAGGGAAAAGACAAAAATAATGAGAATAAATGCAGGTAATGATAACAGAGTTGAACTTCAAGAAACACCAATACAAGATGTAGAATCGTACACATATCTTGGCAGCAATATAGACAAAGTTGGAGGGACAGACAGCAATATCAAAATAAGAATACAAAAGGCAAGAGGAGCTTTCATTGCATTGGGAAATATATGGAGATCAAGAGAAATTGGATCCAACACGAAAATAAGAATCTTCAACTCAAATGTGAAGTCAGTCCTATTGTATGGCTCTGAGACATGGAGAACAACAAAGACAACAACAAAAAAGCTACAGACTTTCATAAATGGGTGCTTGCGTAGAATAGAGGGATTAAAATGGTATGACACGGTTACCAACGTGGAACTAAGGACAAGAACTAGACAAGTGCCAGTGGAACAAGAGATGAGAAGAAGACGATGGCGATGGATTGGACACACACTGAGGAGACCTGTTGATAGCATTACAAGGCAGTCCTTGTTCTGGAACCCCCAGGGCAAGATAGGCAGAGGTAGACCAAGAAGCACATGGAGAAGAGAGCTGGAAACAGAGGTGAAAATGATGAGGAAAACGTGGAAAGAACTTGAGATGATGGCACGTGACAGGAGGACTTGGCATGTGTTTGTTGAAGGCCTATGCTCCTTTGGGAGTAGAGGGTTATGAATGAATGAGGTCTGAAGATGGTGTTGCTACAGAAACACCAAATATCATCAACTGCAGTGGCCAGTTACAGGATTAGTCCCAGTGGCTTATCTCTCCACCATCATCTATCCTGGTCATTGTGCCACTTCTCCATGTATCTTTCCGTTCCCTTCTCTTTTTTTTTCCATGTCAGCATGCCATGAGCTAAGCTACAGGTTGGTTCTCTGGGTGGTGTATCCCATCTTTTGTGATGAGCTAAGTTAGAGGTTGGTTCTCTCAGGGTATGTCTCATCTTTTATGATGAGCCAAAATAGAGGATGGTTCTCTCATTATATGTCTTTTCTTCTGTGATGAGCTAAACTGAATGATGGTTCTCTCATTATATGTCTTTTCTTCTGTGATGAGCTAAACTGAAGGATGGTTCTCTCATTACATGTCTTTTCTTCTGTGATGAGCTAAACTGAAGGATGGTTCTCTCATTATATGTCTTTTCTTCTGTGATGAGCTAAACTGGTTCTCTCATTATATGTCTTTTCTTCTGTGATGAGCTAAACTGGTTCTCTCATTATATGTCTTTTCTTCTGTGATGAGCTAAACTTAAGGTTGGTTGTCTTACTGTATGTATTTTCTTCTGTGATGAGCTAAAATGGAGGAGACGGGAAGGCTGGCTAGAGATCGAGAGTCTTTCAGGTGGGCTGTGATGAGAGCGACGTTCTGCAAAGGACATGCTACATGATGATGAGGTAAATGATGGTTCTCTTATTGAATGTCTTTTCTTCTGTGATGAGCTAAAGGTTGGTTCTCTTGCTGTATGTCTTTTCTTCTGTGATGAGCTAAATTGAAGGTTGGTTCTCTCATTGTATGTCTCATCTTTTGTGATAGCTATATTAGAGAATGGTTCTCTCAGTGCACGCATGTCGCATCCATCTTTTGAAATACCGTCTTCAAGATGAAACTACTTATTAGACACTGAGTTTTAAAAAAAAATAACCATTATACTTTCATTAATGGGTGCTTGCTTAGAATAAAAGGATTTAAATAGCATGACAAAATCACCAATGTGGAACTGATAACAAGAACCAGATACATGCCAGTCAAACAAAGGCATTAGAGAAAGAAGTTAGTGAAGGTTAGGGCACACATTGAGGAAACTATCCTATCTTGCACCATCAGCTCAAGGTCTTTCCGTGATTTCTTCATTCCCTTCATATCAGTCTCCAGTTCTGTTCCCCACGTGTTCATTTAGTCTTCCTACACCCTGGGGATTCCAGAAAAAGGACTACCTGGTTATGCTATCAACAGTTTCCTCAATGGATGTGCTATCCATCCCCAGCGTCTTCTTCTCATCTACTGTTCCCCTGGCATTTGTCTGGTTCTTGTTATCAGTTCCGCATTAGTGATCTTGTCACACCACTTCACTACTTCTGTTCTATGCAAGTGCCTATTTATGAAAGCCTGTAGCATTTTGGGTTGTTTTTCTTGTTCTCTTGGAGAACAACAAATAGTGAAATATGGTGGTCATTAATCTTCAACCAGCATCCCTACATTTGTGTCCTAATGGGTTTACATTTATGCCCTACTGGTTTACATTTGTGCCCTACTGTTTTAGTTATGCCCTACTGTTTTACATTTATGCCTTACTGTTTTACATTTGTGCCCTACCGGTTTACATTTGTGCCCTATCGGTTTACATTTGTGCCCTACCAGTTTACATTTGTGCTCTACCGGTTTACATTTATGCCCTACCATTTTACATTTGTGCCCTACTGGTTTACATTTGTGCCCTACCGGTATACATTTGTGCCCTATCGGTTTACATTTGTGCCCTATCGGTTTACATTTGTGCCCTATCGGTTTACATTTGTGCCCTATTGGTTTACATTTGTGCCCTATTGGTTTACATTTGTGCCCTACTGGTTTACATTTGTGCCCTACTGGTTTACATTTGTGCCCTACTGGCTTACATTTGTGTCCTACTGGCTTACATTTGTGCCCTACTGGCTTACATTTGTGCCCTACTGGCTTACATTTGTGTCCTACTGGCTTACATTTGTGTCCTACTGTTTTACATTTGTGTCCTACTGTTTTACATTTGTGTCCTACTGGCTTACATTTGTGTCCTACTGGCTTACATTTGTGCCCTACTGTTTTACATTTGTGCCCTACTGGCTTACATTTGTGCCCTACTGGCTTACATTTGTGCCCTACTGTTTTACATTTGTGCCCTACTGGCTTACATTTGTGCCCTACTGGCTTACATTTGTGCCCTACTGGCTTACATTTGTGTCCTACTGGCTTACATTTGTGTCCTACTGGCTTACATGTGTGCCCCACTGGCTTACATTTGTGTCCTACTGGCTTACATTTGTGTCCTACTGGCTTACATTTGTGCCCTACTGTTTTACATTTGTGCCCTACTGGCTTACATTTGTGTCCTACTGGCTTACATGTGTGTCCTACTGGCTTACATTTGTGTCCTACTGGCTTACATTTGTGCCCTACTGTTTTACATTTGTGCCCTACTGGCTTACATTTGTGCCCTACTGGCTTACATTTGTGTCCTAATGGCTTACATTTGTGCCCTACTGGCTTACATGTGTGCCCTACTGGCTTACATTTGTGTCCTACTGGCTTACATGTGTCCTACTGGCTTACATCTGTGTTCTACTGTTTTACATTTGTGCCCTACTGTTTTACATTTATGCCCTACTGGCTTACATTTGTGCCCTACTGGCTTACCATTGTGCCCTACTGGTTTACATGTGTGTCCTACTGGCTTACATCTGTGTTCTACTGGTTTACATTCGTGACCTACTGGTTTACATCTGCACTAGCCCTACATTTAAAACTTTCTCTTCAGCGGGTCTGTCTTGCCCAGGCATGCATATAACTGTACAACGCTCTCACTGCAAAGGCTATGGGATCGAATGCTGGTAGCATTATGCCCCAGCCTACCCAGCTGTAAATGGGTAACCAGACTCTGCTCTTGAGTTGGGCAAGGCCAAAGGCAGTGAGGAAAGGTACAGGTCACCCTCATCTCATAACGCTGGGCCTAGTACCAGCCCGATGACAGTCGAACACCTGCTGCAGTACTGCCCAACCTACAGTAATGAACGGAGCAGCGTATGGCAACAACCCACTTCTGTCAACGAAAAACTGTTTGGAGATGTCGGGAACCTTGAGTTGACTACTGCCTTTATTAGAGTCATAAAAGTGGAAGTCTGAAGGCTAACGAGGAAGAAGAAGAACCTAGTAAAGTAAAGTCTCTAACACTTCATTCCCCTACGTCAGTGTTGTGTCTGCTATGGCGAATACCTCTACATTTTCTTAATGGAACAGTTATAATAAACGCATTCTCACACTAAAAGCTTCTAACAAGAGACTTCTTTGTAATTCCAACAATAAAAAGACACAGACATACATTATACATGCCTCTCAAAATGACTAGAACAATCCATCACATAATTAACTCAATCCACGCAAGCAGATTAATGGGATATAAATAATAGATGCATGAGGTCCCTGCAGACTATTTCTAGCTGCATCAGAGCATTACACACTTATCATCTAAATTGCACTGCAATATAGTTTGTGTTTCTAGCTTCTGTCTAACTTGTTGTCACTTTAAGTGGTTATGCATTTCAGCTGAAAATACTTTTACGTTTGTAATTTGGCGGGCATGACAAACAGAATATTTGGTACCTTTGACAAACAGCTCCTTTTGGCGTCCCCCACGTAGTTTACACACACAAAACACACACACAGAATTATACATACAAATACACACGCTCGTGTACATGAAACATGCACATAAATAACTTTAACAGGCGCTGCTAATGTAACTGACGTAGCTATGGGAACATATGTCGTTACTGTAACAGACGTCGCTATAGTAACAAACGTCGCTACTGTAATAGATGTCGCTACTGTAACATGTAACAGATGTCGCTACTGTAACATGTAACAGATGTCGCTATAGTAACATGTAACAGATGTCGCTATTGTAACAGACGTCGCTACTGTATCAGATGTCGCTAATGTAACAGATGTCGCTAATATAACAGGTGTATCTACTGTAACTGACGTAGTTACAGTAACAGATGTCGCTACTGTAACGTGTAACAGACGTAGCTACTGTAACAGGCGCTGCTACTGTAACGCGTAACAGACGTAGCTACTGTAACAGGCGCTGCTACTGTAACAGATGTTGCTAATGTAACAGACGTCGCTACTGTAACTGACATTGCTACTGTAACAGGTGTAGCAACTGTTACAAATGTCACTACTGTGACAGATGTCGCTAATGTAACAGACATCGCTACAGTAATAGATGTAGCTACTGTAACATGTGTAGCTACTGTAACTGACGTAGTTACTGTAACTGACGTAGCTACTGTAACAGATGTCGCTAATGTAGCAGATGTCGTTAATGTAACAGATGTCGCTACTGTAATAGACGTCGCTACTGTAACAGATGTCACTATTGTAACAAGTAACAGATGTCGCTACTGTAGCAGATGTCGCTAATGTATTAGATGTTGCTAATGTAACAGATGTCGCTACTGTAATAGACGTCACTACTGTAACAAATGTCGATAATGTAACAGATGTCGCTAATGTAACAGATGTCGCTACTGTAACAGATGTCGCTAATGTAACAGATGTATCTACTGTAACAGACGTCGCTACTGTAACAGATGTCGCTACTGTAACTGACGTAGCTACTGTAACAAACGTCGCTATAGTAACAGATGTCCCTACTGTAACAGACATCGCTATAGTAACAAATGTCGCTACTGTAATAGACGTGGCTATAGGAACATATGTCGCTATTGTAACAGACGTCGCTCTAGGAACAAACGTCGCTACTGTAACAAATGTCGCTACTGTAATAGATGTAGCTATATGAACAGATGCTGCTACTGTAACAGGCGTCGCTATAGTAACAAATGTCGCTACTTAACAGCTGTCGCTACTGTAACAGACTCGTGATTCTCTCTGCCATAGTAATCCTTTGTTCCGCTTCACTCGGATGAAATGTATGTGTGGTATTTACAATTCACTGGCCATCAAGTTGTGAATATTGATTCTCATTAAACAAATAACTCAAAACTAGCATGTTTTTTATCAGTCCTATTTCAACTGTAAAAATCAAGCACGATTTGTCCATCACAATTATTGATCACGTGTTCATTCTGACGTACAGATCACGCGTTTTAACGTACCTAACGGGGAATAAAATCACAAGAACTGTCCAAATCTGTGAGCTCAATCAATTTTAGACTTGATCTAACCACGCCGGTACGACTTGGTTAAACAGGGGCAAGCGGGTGGATGCGGGTATATGATGTGAGCGTCCATAAACCAGGCGCTTCATATTAGATTAACGACACAAGTGATACTTTACACCAGAATTTAAAGAGGCATATAACTAACTCATGTGAAGATGTTCAAAACTAACTGAAGTGAAGATGCTCAAAACTAACTGAAGTGAAGATGCTCAAAACTAACTGAAGTGAAGATGCTCAAAACTGAAGTGAAGATGCTCAAAACTAACTGAAGTGAAGATGCTCAAAACTAACTGAAGAGAAGATGCTCAAAACTAACTGAAGTGAAGATGCTCAAAACTGAAGTGAAGATGCTCAAAAACTAACTGAAGTGAAGATGCTCAAAACTAACTGAAGTGAAGATGCTCAAAACTAACTGAAGTAAAGATGCTCAAAACTAACTGAAGTGAAGATGCTCAAAACTGAAGTGAAGATGCTCAAAACTGAAGTGAAGATGCTCAAAACTAACTGAAGTGAAGATGCTCAAAACTAACTGAAGTGAAGATGCTCAAAACTAACTGAAGTGAAGATGCTCAAAACTAACTGAAGTGAAGATGCTCAAAACTGAAGTGAAGATGCTCAAAACTAACTGAAGTGACGATGCTCAAAACTAACTGAAGTGAAGATGCTCAAAACTAACTGAAGTGAAGATGCTCAAAACTAACTGAAGCGAAGATGCTCAAAACTGAAGTGAAGATGCTCAAAACTGAAGTGAAGATGCTCAAAACTAACTGAAGTGAAGATGTTCAAAACTAACTGAAGTGAAGTTGCTCAAAACTAACTGAAGTGAAGATGCTCAAAACTAACTGAAGTGAAGATGCTCAAAACTGAAGTGAAGATGCTCAAAACTAACTGAAGTGACGATGCTCAAAACTAACTGAAGTGAAGATGCTCAAAACTAACTGAAGTGAAGATGCTCAAAACTAACTGAAGCGAAGATGCTCAAAACTGAAGTGAAGATGCTCAAAACTGAAGTGAAGATGCTCAAAACTAACTGAAGTGAAGATGCTCAAAACTAACTGAAGTGAAGATGCTCAAAACTAACTGAAGTGAAGATGCTCAAAACTAACTGAAGTGAAGATGCTCAAAACTGAAGTGAAGATGCTCAAAACTAACTGAAGTGACGATGCTCAAAACTAACTGAAGTGAAGATGCTCAAAACTAACTGGTGAAGATGCTCAAATTTAACTGGTGAAGATGCTCAAAACTGAAGTGAAGATGCTCAAAACTAATTGAAGTGAAGATGCTCAAAACTAAATGGTGAAGATGCTCAAATTTAACTGAAGTGAAGATGCTCAAAACTAACTGAAGTGAAGATGCTCAAGACAAACTAAAGTGACGAATCTTTTGGCCGAATACCATCCCCAACCAAGATCTGCTTACTCGGAGCAAGCAAGAGGACATGCATACCATCATAGCTGGCAGACGCTGGAACTGGGTTGGCCATGTCCTCAAAAAAGACCCCGATGCCATCACAAGAACAGCTATGCTTTGGACCCCTGAAGGAAAACGAAAGAGAGGCCGACCAAAAACAACCTGGCGGAGGACTGTGGAGGCTGAGATGCAAAGAATGAACCAGAGTTGGGGCACTGTACGAAGGATGGCCACCGACCGAGCAAAGTGGAATCAATTTGTTGTTGCCCTACAAGACGCCACTAGGCGTGATGGCCACTGACTGCTTTGACGGTCGGTGGTTAAGGATCGAAGAAGAAGAAGACGTTGACTGACGATGAATAATGGCACAAATTCCGATCTGCCTCTGTCCCAGACTTTTATTTCAAAAAATATGATCTGGCTCTCAACCTCACGTTTCCCTAACAACAAAAAAAAATTAGTATTTATAGTCCGACTAATCGTGTTTAGCCTTACATTTATTTCTATCCAATCAAATAGGATTTTACATGGTAGCCCATTTCCCGTACAATGGTGGTTTCAAAACCTGCCACTGCACAATTCTGATTTTGGTGTTGTCTGACAGCACCACCATTTTATTTTGGCTATAATTTGTTAATTCCTAGACTATTTGCGTAACGTTTAACATATTCTTTGTCAGCAAGTCCTAAGGAACCCAATTATATAAATTTAAGGGAGCTAGGTGGCTGCGTTCAAAATGTGCATTTTCTTCTACCTCCTGTTCACTTCGATACGATGTGGTCTCTGGGTACTGTCAGGATTTCAAACGTAAACCAGTATAATGTCATGTTTCCCAATAAGCATTTTTCAGGTTTTTAAACCTAACTCTCGTATGGGTAGTGTTTTTTATCACTGTCCATTTGAAAAAAAGTATTGCTTCTGGCCTTTCGCTTGAGGAGGGTGGCATTAATTGTATATCGCGAGACGCGTGTTAGGGTTGCATGCGTTCCTGCTTTCAGCCCTCCCTTCTCTCTATCCTAAGTTCATCTGTCTTTTCATCACGCCGTGTATAAAATGAAATTAATGGAAGTATTAATTTAGGTCATTACGCGGTGTGCCTAGCTCAAGGTTTTCTTAGAAATGCAGTACACGTTTTATCGTAGAAAGCGTGTAGTGATGCAGTAGGCTTTACTATCAACGTGAAAGCGTGAAAATATGCAGACGAAGCATAAAACAAGGGGGATTTTTGTACGCCATTGTGACAGCACTGTACTTTTAACATTTCTCTTTCCTTTTATTGAATTTATGTGTTAGGTTTTACATTTACCTTTTAATTTATATATGTGTATTTAGAATGTTTCACGACAAATTCTCCCCTCTTAAAACAGACGTTATACGTCAGTCTATAATTCTATATACACATAGAGAAATTTATTATTATTTCTGGGGCTTACTGTGATTCTCATCACACGGATGGCGGCTTAAAAAATCCGCTCCCCGATTTGTTTTTCCAGATATATACTCTATGCTAAACTCATATGGCTGCATCAGTAATGACCAACGGAGTAATCTAGAATTTTCATGTCTAACCTGCGCTAGAAACGACAAGGGTTTGTGATCCGTTTGCAACTTAAATGCCTTCCCATACAGATAAATATTGAATTTCTTTATCGCCCATATTACTGCAAGACATTCTTTTTCGCTAGTTGAGTAATTGGTTTCAGCTTTATTCAAGTTTCTGCTAGCATATGCCACTGGGCTTAATTCCCCATCCAATGCATCTGATTTCTGTAGCAGTGTTGCACCTAACCCAATATTACTGGCATCCGTCCTTACAATAAATTCTTGACTTAAGTCAGGTAGTTTCAAAATAGGTTTGCTTGTAAGCTTTTCCTTCAATTCCTGGTAAGCTAATTCACATTGTGGTGTCCATGTAATTCGATCTGGATTTCCTTTACGTGTCAAATCAGTTAACGGTGCACATATGGAATTAAAGTTTTTGATATACTTTTGGTAGAAACCACATAATGAGACAAAGGATCTCACGTCTTTCTTGGTTTGTGGTCTCGGGGCTTTCTTTAGTTTCTCTAAATTCTTGGGGTCAGGGGTCATGTTTCCCTGATAAACTGTGTGTCCCAAGAATTCTAATTCTTTACATCCAACGCAACATTTGGTTGGTCGGCTGTTAAATTCGCTTCTCTAAGTCGATTAAACAGCATGTTCAGAGAGTCAATGTGTTCCTCAAATGTTTCTGTTGCTATAAGGATATCATCCATGAAATTTGTGATGCATGGATTATTCAGAGGGTCCAATAATTTTCTCATCATTCTAGAGAAGACACTAGGCGCATTCTTCAATCCAAATGGCAATCTGTTAAACTCATAGTGTCCCTCTGAGGTACTAAAAGCTAGGTATGGTCTAACCTCAGGCTTTACTGGAATCTGATAGTATCCTTTACTCAGATCAACTTTTGAGAAATATTTAGCTTTATTTAGCCTGGCAAACAACTGATTGGTATCTGGCAATGGATCCACCTGTCCTTCTGTAATAGCATTCAGTCTCCTGTAATCTATACAGAGTCTATGTTCTCCAGAGGGTTTCCTTAAAAGTACAACACTGGAACTATACGAAGATTCACTGTGTGAAATAATTCCTTCCTTCAACAAATAGTCTATCTCTTCCTTCAAAGCTTTCTCCTTAGCAAAAGGAATCGAATAGGGTTTCATACAGATAGGTGTGGGGTCTATCAGTTTCATATCATATTCCAATAAGTTTGTATGCCCCGGTCGGTCCGTTAACACCTCTGTATGATTATCTAGAACCTGTTGCACTCTCTCTTTCTGATTTTTCGTTAAATGTGTACTGATTTTCACCTGTGCCGCTGTCTCACAGGGGTGTAATGGATATTCAAATGATGAAAGTGGTTCCTTTTTCATCTCCATTGCAATGGACAAGGTCAAAAAGTGCGTCTCTTCCTGATTTTCTCTTTCCAAATATTTCTTCAGGAGATTCACATGATAGATTTTTTCTTTCCCCTTCTTATCTATCTTATAATTTGTTCTAGACACCTTCTCTAGAACTGTATATGGACCTTGCCATCCAATTTGTAACTTATTCTGACTACCGGGGAGAAGAAGCAGTACCTTCTCTCCCACAGCCAAATCTCTGTCTTTAGCTTTCCTGTTAAAATAGGCAGCATGTTTCTTCCTGGCTTGTCTCAAATTTTCATTGGCAAGTTTCCAGCCAGTTTTTTAAACGAGTGGTCAGCTCATTCACATATTGGTATGAGGATGTAATATTTTCCTCTGCCTTTTCATCAGTCCACGTTCTTAACAGCGTTACATATGGACCTTTAATTTTGTGGACCTATTTGTCCATGCACCGGTATGGTCTCTTCTACTCGAAGCGCTATAGTGATGATTTTTCTTCCCAGAATTTTCATGCACAAAACGACCGCTACCAATTCTTTTCTTGGGGCTTTCTCCCCACTTAGAATTCTTGATGAGAGATTTCCTCTCTACATCTTCTTCCTCCAGTTTGTTTAAGTCCGATTGAGGGATTTTCGGCTTATCCTGGGGTAAGGCATCTTTTTGCACTCTCTGCATAGTGGCCATTGTAAAACAGTTAATTGAAGCTTGTCCGTGAAAAGGGGCTTCCCATTCCATTTGGTCCACTTTATCAAATTTATTTTTCTTTGTATTGTCAGGCCTACGTTTGCCCCGTGGCGTGTCCAGGTCCTGATCAATGTTCCCACTTGTGGGTGTTCCCTCATGTGCTATGCTACACCTCTCTACAAAATTCTCAATGTCCCACCTTGCCTTGGGCCAATAATAATTGTGAGCCACCTTTTGGATGATGGTACCTATCTTCTCATGGTCCCCATCTTTTTTCACATGTAGGCTCCTTATTAAGTCTGCCCTATATCTCTTTGGAAGAACCAACTGTCCGTGACCATTGGATCTAGTTCTGGCCTTCCTGTAAATCAACTTGTTTTTCATGTAAAAATCTCCCTTGCCTGGAGTTGTATGACAAGTTGACAATTTCCTGAAACAAGGCTTGAGGGTTTTATCCCCAGCCTGTGCCTTCCTCATCTCTTCTGGAGTGGTATCTATCAGAATATCCTCCTCCTTTCTTGAGGTCGACCTGACCTGAAGGGTGGCCATAACTATAGGGTTCCTTCTGCAACGGTCAGTGTCATGATTGTTCATCTTACAATTTTTACACCATCTCTTTCCTTGGTTGAAAGATTTTCTTTCATCATATTTCCTTTCATCGAATTGTGGGGTTTTATTTTTATTGTCATACCGTGGCCTATCAAACTGGTGCTTACTTTTGTTATGATCTCTAGGATCAAATGTATTAAAGTTCTGTGGTGCCCTAAAATAGTCTACCTGTTTAATTGTGTTACCTGTTACCTCTGCTTGAGCTGCCTGATACCTTTCTGCAACATTTAGCAACTCACCCAGCCTCTCTGCACCTTGTTCCATGAGAAACTTTCTCAGGTCTGGAGCCATGGACTCTCTTAGTTGTTCTATAAGGACCATTTCCTTAAGATCTTGGGTTTTCCCCAGAGAAGTCCATTTCTCCAAGTATGTCTCTAACCGTGCAGAGAACTGGTGATAGGTTTCACCTGACAGTAGTTTAGCATTCCTAAATTTTTTCCTATAAAATTCTGCGTTCTTTTCATATCTTAACAAAAGAGCCTGCTTTAGCATGTCATAATTTTCTTGATCACCTCTGCTCATTTTGGCAAAAACTTCATAAGCTGCCCCACGAAGCCCTTGAGATAACTTTAAGCTCCACCTTTCTCTCTCTAACCCATACGTGGTAGCTAATAGTTCATATCTATTTAGATAGCTCTCAATATCATCATCTTTCTCAACAAAATGATTTAAATGAAAGTTCATAGCTGAGGTTGAGGCTCCCTGACTAGCAGTAGCATCGGAGGCAAAGGGACTGGCACCATTTTCAGGAGCATGGCCTTGAAACTCAAACTCCCTTAGTCGTAACTCATGTTCCCTTTGTAATCTCTTCTCCTCCTTTTCTGCTTCCCTCTCTGCAGCTAATCGCTTGTCTTCCCTTTCTGCAGCCTGTCTTCTTTCCTCGGCTTCCCTTTCTGCAGCCAATCTTTTGTCATCTCTTTCTGCCTCCAATTTCTTAGCCTCAGCCTCAATCTGCAACCTCTTAGCCTCAGCCTCAATCTGCAACCTCTTAATTTCTTTTTCAGCCTCTATTCTCTTATCTTCGGCCAATCTTTCAGATTCTAATTTTCTTTCGGCCTCTTTTTCTAATCTTCTTTCTTCACGTTCAATATATTTGTCACGTTCAGCAGTGACATAGGCAATCATAATTTGCCCGTCCATTCCTAACTCTTTAGCAGTCTGCACAGCAGCAGATCGAAATTTGGCCAGGTCCGCCATTTTCTAACAGGTAAATTTATATAATGTCTAACTAAACAATACAATCTCTAACTAAATATCCAATGACAACCACAGGCACTGAGAGCTCAACGTTATTTATTTTCACCCAAGGATACCTTTTTAATTTTTATTATTCCCTGAAGTGAATTACCCCCCAATATTTATAATAGGGAAAGATTCAAAATCCCGGACAGGACCCCAATATATGTGGTAAAGTGGGATGTTATAAATATTTATAGGGGACTTAGTGTACTGACTGAGATCAGCTGTGAAGGTATCTGTATCTAATAAGTGTGGTGTATTACAGATGACCTTACTTGCTACCACATATTATACCTCAGTCAGAATTATTCTGGAATATTGTGATGACTACGTTAAATGTCTAGGGTTATGAAAATGATGAAGTGTAAGTCACAACAACAACTGACAGATAAACAATTTAATTTATTCTACAACACTCTACAACACTGTGACACTCGCACACATATAACACTCTATAAGACTATCTTAAATGAGTCACGTGTTTAAGTTTAAAAATATATGTATTAATTCTTGTCAATAATGGATATCCTGATTCAACTACACAGTGAACCAGGAATCACAATCAAATGTAATTACAAGTATTATTTACACAGTTTATATATATGAACTTTGTATTGACATAGTTTATTATTATTATTCTATGTGTGTAATTTGTGCAGTAGTAATATGAAGTAATACTGGTTTTGTTCAAGCTTGGTTGTTGTTTTTCATCATGACTTCAAGTGTTTGATTATCGGGGAAATAGTATTGGGAAACTTTCACAGTTCCTGTCATTTGAACCAATTAAGTGTCCCTCTGTGGTTAACAAAATGTCAATTTTTGAGGGGGCACATAATGTTGAGATACTCTGGCCACAGAAGCTTATCTTTCGTGATGGTGGCAGGAAAAGACTCCTCTGCTCGATTGCTTCCTGTGTTCTGGAGACACCTCACTGGTCGCTATCTGGACCAAGGAGTATGCTGTCAGCCTCTGGATTCAGCAAAACTCAGACCAGGTGCTGCTTCAATAACTAGGACCACAGTCCCTGAAACAAGAAGGTTGTACCTCCTACTTCAGATCTAATTTATAATCTATTTCTACACTGAACACAATACAGAACAAACACTGAGTTCAGAGCGGTAGGCCAACTGCTATCTTCATCTGAAACAATTTACACCAGTATTCTCCTCCTAAATGGTTACTACGCCTCTGCAATTCCAGCCTTAGTTCCTTCTAGTCAATAAGATAGGTGTCAGTGTACTGTTTGGCAATTCCATGCAGTTTTACTTTTCTCCGACACGTCCTGTTCAGGTTGGAGCAATATTTAGGCTTTGCCTCATGTTGGCTACTGAACCACACACATATGCAGACATAAATTATCAATTTACATTCAATTTTCATTAAAAAGATATTGAATATATCAAGCTTACCACAATTCATGGAAATAATACACAGATACGTTGACTGGCGATGAATAATGGCACAAATTCCGATCTGCCTCTGTCCCAGACTTTTATTTCGAAAAATATGATCTGGCTCTCAACGCACTGTTTCTTAGTAAGTTTATTTTAACATGTGGCACTGAACTGACGCTCCTAATTGACTATATTGGCGGGTCTACCCAATCGGGCCATGTTTACACAGCTTTTCAAAAAAAGTACCCCTACTCACGTTTCCCTAACAACAAAAAATTAGTATTTATAGTCCGACTAATCGTGTTTAGCCTTACATTTATTTCTATCCAATCAAATAGGATTTTACATGGTGGCCCATTTCCCGTACAATGGTGGTTTCAAAACCTGCCACTGCGCAATTCTGATTTTGGTGTTGTCTGACAGCACCACCATTTTATTTTGGCTATAATTTGTTAATTCCTAGACTATTTGCGTAACGTTTAACATATTCTTTGTCAGCAAGTCCTAAGGAACCCAATTATATAAATTTAAGGGAGCTAGGTGGCTGCGTTCAAAATGTGCATTTTCTTCTACCTCCTGTTCACTTCGATACGATGTGGTCTCTGGGTACTGTCAGGATTTCAAACGTAAACCAGTATAATGTCATGTTTCCCAATAAGCATTTTTCAGGTTTTTAAACCTAACTCTCGTATGGGTAGTGTTTTTTATCACTGTCCATTTGAAAAAAAGTATTGCTTCTGGCCTTTCGCTTGGGGAGGGTGGCATTAATTGTATATCGCGAGACGCGTGTTAGGGTTGCATGCGTTCCTGCTTTCAGCCCTCCCTTCTCTCTATCCTAAGTTCATCTGTCTTTTCATCACGCCGTGTATAAAATGAAATTAATGGAAGTATTAATTTAGGTCATTACGCGGTGTGCCTAGCTCAAGGTTTTCTTAGAAATGCAGTACACGTTTTATCGTAGAAAGCGTGTAGTGATGCAGTAGGCTTTACTATCAACGTGAAAGCGTGAAAATATGCAGACGAAGCATAAAACAAGGGAGTTTTTTGTACGCCATTGTGACAGCACTGTACTTTTACCATTTCTCTTTCCTTTTATTGAATTTATGTGTTAGGTTTTACATTTACCTTTTAATTTATATATGTGTATTTAGAATGTTTCACGACAACATGAAGGGGTCGAAGAACACATGTAAAGACCTTGACCTGATGGCACGTGACACGAAGACTTGGTATACGTTTGTTGAATGCCTATGCTCCTTGGGGAGCTTGAAGGGTCAATGATGTAGGTACATGATAGGCCAACCGAAAACAACTTAGTCAACTGTGGAGACTGTGATGACAAGCATGAACCAGAGTTGGGCACTGTAAGAAGGATGGCCACCTACCGAGCGAAGCGGAGAGAGTTTTTGCTGCCCTACAAGACACCACCAGGCATGATGGCCGCGCACTGCTTCGTCAGTAAGCGGCCATGGATCCATGGAATCGATAGATATCGGTACAGATAGCGTAACTGCGTATCTATACAAAAGAACACAGTGGCGCCCTCTCTACAGAGCACGACTGATCTAAGTGCCTGCTGTTTTAAAAATATAACAGAAAAAATAAAATAATGAAGAAAACAAAACATGTATTCAGCCATATCTGCCCCGTGTAGTTCCCGGGGGTCACTGAAGAGAAAAAGATAGACCACGGCTGCTGCACCCTCATGCATGTCATACAAGGCGACTAATGAGCATGTGCATAGGGGCTGGCAGATTCATCATGTAAAACAAATCATGACAGAAACCACTGCAGCAAGAGTATGTTGACTGCTTAGTGCAGGCTTCCTGCAAGAGAACCAGGTGCAGTTGTGGCTCCATGTTCCATTAGGAGCGCAAAGGAAAGTTAATGAATGAAGTTATTTTTACTATTGAACCATTCACTAGAAACAAGAGTTATTTCTTTTTTTAAAACACCTAAATCCGATCCCTATCCTGCACTGAATAAAAAAAAAGTGAGGAGGGATTTTGACTGACCTAAGTGCTTCATGCGTCTAAAGAAGTAGTCATAAGAAACAACAGAAAGAAAACCGGACTAATCATAAAGGAGACGAACTGGCGCGGATTATATTTGAACCAGGCCAGGAGGAAGACCGCCGATAGCATAGTATGGCGCTCTCTCTGGCAAACTTCTACACCCTAGGGTAGAAGAGGAGCGATTAAGTAAAAAGTCGTCATCATCAGCTGCCAACTCCACAATCAGCTGCCATCTCCACAATCAGCTGCCATCTCCACAATCAGCTGCCATCTCCACAATCAGCTGCCATCTCCACAATCAGCTGCCATCTCCACAATCAGGTGCCATCTCCACAATCAGCTGCCATCTCCACAATCAGCTGCCATCTCCACAATCAGGTACCATCTCCACAACGAAGGTCGGCTGTAATGGATCTCCAACATCTGCTGTCTCTTGTCTTGGTGGTGCACTCTGATACACTCTTTCTTGTCCATCTCTTGATGTTGTCTTCCCACTTATAGCGCTGTCTTCCTCTTGCACGTTTGCCTTCAATTCTCCCTTCTATTATAGTCTTCTGCAAGTTGTTATGTCTTTTAAATATTTTAGATGCCTAATTTTGATCTCCTTCATTAGCTCTCTTTTCATACCTAGGTTTTATACGACCTCCTTATTTGTTTTCTTCTCTTTCCATGAAATACGCCCCACTCTTCTACATATCCACATCTCGAGAGACTCAATTTAAAAACGTCAGAAGTAAAAGTAGTTAAAAGAAACACCAGAAATCCGTGTTTCTAGAACACTGTTCAAAGTGTAAAACTGGATCCAATACCACTCTTTTCATAAGAAAACAAACAGTGTCTGGCTTAGAGCAGGGTTTGCCAAAATTCTCAACATTATGAAACCATCAACAAGTGATCTACTGCTAATTACAATGGACCCGCTCTACAAAATTATGTCAAATTTTGTAACTAGAAAACAAATACAGGAAGTAAGTCTTAAAAATGTCACATGTCCATGCATAAAAGGTAAATGTAGTTCCACTGCGTAGCGTCCAATGGACAGAGTGGTTAAAGGGTGCCGGGTTCGAATCACGGTACCGACATGCTCCAGTCTACCCAGCTGTTAATTGGTACCTGACTTTGAGTTAGGGAAGGAAAAGGCAGCGAGGAAGGGAACTGGTCACTCCACCTCTCGATGCTAGACCTAGCATGGTGAAGTCTCTAACACTTCTCCCCTACAGCAATATCTGCTATTAGACTACCTTTACATTTACCTAGTTCCACTGCAGATATTACAGTAGGGGAGTAAAGTTAATACAAGGTCCAACTTTATGAGATGGGGGTGACTATAGTTCCCTTTCTTGCCGCGTCTGTCTTCCCTCACTCAAGAGCAGAGTCGGGTACCCATTCATTTTTCAACCGTGTTTTCTGCCTAGAAACTTTACCACGAGAGACCAACGCTCTAACCATTATGCCAATCGAAAGCTCCGTACAAAAGAGAGGATGACTAAAAAAAAAAACAACTAGGACAACTCAAGAGCAGAGTCAGGTAGACTACCCATCCATTTACAGCTAATTAGCAATCCGTGTCGCTACCAAGTTTTGAACCCAGATACCGGTAACTTTGCGACGCGTGGCAAAAGCTCTAACCAAAACGGTATCATATACAAATCACTTAACGACCACGCGTGTATTCAACCTACAGACTTCTTAAGGGTACGAAGACAACTGGCTGAGATACGCTGGCTCAGTAAAAGAATAGGAAAGAGAAAAAAGAAACAGAAATAACGGGGATTGAAGGAGCTATTCAAGCCACGGTTACAAAATAATCCCTAACCGGAAATTCAGCACAAAGACTTAGCATCTCGCCGTGGGCCAGGCATTCTATACTGCATCCTTACCTTCGAAAACGGATGGAACGTCGTATCTACAACCGAATGAACCTACAAGATAGTTCCTTCTGTGGAACGCCTTGTCAGATTATGTTTTGTAGCTGTTATAGTTAAGCAATGCACAAGGGATACTTCCGTTTGTATTCACATAATCAACTGCTGCTGATAGGCTGGTATTTGCTAAGCTTGTTTCCACAAATGAGGAAATGATGAAAAGAATCAGATATATACTAGTGAAACACGATGAGCGGTGAAAGAGTTGGATAGGGCAAACACTGAGAAAAACCAGTTGATAGCACAAAAAAGCAGTCCTATGTTCTAGAATCCATAGAGTAAGCGAAACAGAGGGTGTCCAACAACATAACTTGTCTTGTTTTCCTCTATTATATAGCTTTAAAACCCTGTTCAACCTTTTGGTTATATTTGGGGTATATTGTGTGATAAATTCCCCTTCGATGCTACCCTGTTGTTAGTTTTTAAAAAAAAAAACATTAAGAAACATGAGATTTATAAGCGATAAAGAAGAAATGGAAAGATTTGAACGGATGGCATAGTAGATAAAGCTTGGACGATACTTGTTAATGACATATGTTCCTTAGAGAGCTAAAAGGTAACGAACGAATGCAGACAGGCTAATTTCATTGTTTTTTTCTCATTTCTTCGAGGGATAGATAAGACACGAACTATGACCAAAACAAAAATGAAAGATGTACAGGGGCGGTCTGAGCGGTCGGGCAATGCCGGACAGTGCCCGGGGGGCCTAGAGCAGTAGGGGACCTCAACAAATGCAGAGCCATCTATTTCAGATAATTAGTTTAGGGGCCAATGACCCTTACTGCCCGGGACCCTGGTCACTGTCATTCCGCCCCTGGATGGAGATCACAGAAAATGTAACGGAAGAGATCTCAGTGTTATTTAGTAACTAACCGCTGGTAACTATAGACAAGCATGATGGCGCTACTGTCCAGTCCAGATACAATTTATAACACATCTATTTAAAAAAAAAAAAAAACAAGACGGTAGGAAGAGACACAAGCGAAGCGAAAACACTTCCACTGCCATGCAACGTAGGTGATCGATGATATCGCGTTTTCTCGTTGGACGCTTTATAATACCTCCACGTGTTCGTCCTGTGCCAGTATCTGGCTCTGCAGTGGTGTTTCTGAATAATGCCAGGACAACATATGTTTGGTCCAGAGGCGTACTCAAAGTATGTGACACCCGGGGCGGATCCTACCGCTGGCACCCCCTACTTCACAAAGAAACACACGGGCAAGTATATTTTTAACCGTAAGTACTATCATAAAAAGGGAGCTGCGTAGCATAGTGGTTAGTGCACTGGCTTCCTAGCGCAGTGGTCTATGGTTCGATCCCCAGATGAGGTGGAAATTTTTTAGGCCACAAACGGCTCCTGGGTCGACCCAGCCCCAAATGGGTACCAGAGCAACTCTGGGAAGGTTAAGCCGGCCGGCGTGATGCCCACCACATCACCCCTAGTGTGCCGACGGTCAAGATAATATGGGCCTAACACCATATTCCCAATATGCCTCAATGGGCGTGTAACGGGTTCCTTTACCTTTACTATCATAAAAGTATCCAGTAGCATCCCCCTTCCTGGCTGTCACCTGGGTTGGACCGCCCCCCCCCCCCTCGCACACCCTTAGTACGCCACTGGTTTGGTCTACTCCCTTATTGTTTTACTTATCCCTGTGACCGTCATACTACGCTGAACAGCCCAAACTGATCTTGATCAATGCCAGATCAGTGTACTTTGCGTGTTATTTTAACGATTGTTAGTAAATCTTCATATGTTCCCACAGCAAGTTGTATGCTGTCCCTACACTGTCATGTGTGACATGAATACCTCCAGGATATCCCATGCAGTTTCCGGAGGTCTATTGTCAGACAAATAAAGAATAGAATTACGTCTGCCCAGGGTTGTATAGTCGACCCACACATTTTTCGACTCCTGAAATTTTAGAAGTCCGACTTACTACAAACATATTAGGAGGGGAAACCCGAGGCCTGTAAACAGTAAATAAATAAACGACACACAAAGGCATGTTATCAGGCACTCAATGAGAAATAAAGAAGACTAAACAACAGAAAAACAACAGAAGTGATAGGCTTACCGAGATTCGAACCAGAAGTCATATTGCACAAAATTTGACTTCCGGATATTTTATTACCGTTTGTGCTATGAATTTCATACCATATTTTCTAAAAATAGTTTCTAGCTTGTTCCTAATTCTCTATGCTCTGTTCTTCTCTCGCCAGGGTATCGATGTCATCTACCAAACGGAAATTTGTTTGTTATAACATCTCCCCCCTCCCCCCGCATACTCACAGGAAGTGTGGGGGGGGGGGAGCTGGCGATCAGTGAGACACAAGTTGAGTAAACCTGCTGGTGGCATTGCAAGGCGGTCCTTGATTTGGGGTCCCCGGGGTAGGATAGGTGTGGGCGACCGAGGGGCACAGAGAGGGCGCAGCTGGGTACAGGCATGGTGGTGATGGAAGAAACATGGGTAGACCCTGAACGTATGACACATGAAAAGGGGGGGGGGGGGGCGCCTTGCCGTGTGTTTGTTGAAGACATGTGCTCCTTGTGGATCTGAAGGGTCATAAATGAGTAAATAAATAATTATCTGTCTTTGTGACGGTGCAGACCCTCTAGCAACCATATTTTATCGAGGAAGATAATGAACAGACTGGGCGATATAACAGGCAGCCCTGTCGTACTCCGACTGATGAAGAGTATAACAAATCCAGATCTATGGAGTGACATGGTCGTCTGTGCCTCGAGGCACAGCACCCGACTTAACCTGTATAACACTACAATGCGACGAACTAAAAGCCTAGCAAGTTTCACTGGGATCATAGACGATCTGACATGACCCGTATAACATAACAAAGCGATGAGCTAAGAGCCAAACCAGTTTCACTGGAATCACAGACGATCTGACATGACCCGTATAACATAACAATGCGATGAACTAAGAGCCAAACAAGTTTCACTGGAATCACAGACGATCTGACGTGACCCGTATAACATAACAATGCGATGAACTAAGAGTCAAGCAAGTTTCACTGGAATCACAGACGATCTGACGTGACCCGTATAACATAACAATGCGATGAACTAAGAGCCAAGCAAGTTTCACTGGAATCACAGACGATCTGACATGACCCGTATGTAGAGAAGTCTGAATCAATGTCTCGGCGATCATTGAATATTATTGTCGTAAATTTAGATAGGTACAGAGATTTATTTTGGTCCCGTCTGAATAGAACAGAAATAGTGGGTTTATCTAGGAAAGAAAGTGTTAGCATAGATTCCACGAGTGAATAGATTAAAGTGAAGATCTGTCTCTGGACTGAGTGAATTCTCTAGTCCAGCCTATCTATACGACTATCTTTAGAAGAAGACGATCTATCACACTTCCCGATAATGTTAATTATAAGTTACCTACACACACACACACAGTTATGCGACAACAAGACACACAAACGTGAAAACTATGCTAAATGGAGATTTGGGCTGACCAACACAAGTAATTAAGTTTCGTTTAGTTTATTATCAATTAAACTCTTCACAACATCAAACATATATAAATCAATAAAATCATAGGTTACAGAATTATGAAAATAACCCCATAAGTGCCTTCCTCTCTGTTAAGAAAAGATCCCGCAAGAGGTAAATAACCCAAAAGGGTGTAGGATAGACAATAAAGCAAAGAACAAAGTTTTTACTAAAGCTATCCTAGTAAAATAATCAAGTTAGCGAACAACAAAAAAAGAAGTGGGTACAATGATGATACAAAGAAAAGAAAATATTCACTCCTCTTTTCCTCACTCTGTCAATCTGTGGCCACATACAATCTCGCTTACCTACTAGATGGTTAACAACCTCTTGAACGAACACATCAATGAACATGTATCAGAATCCAGTGTTGTACTTTTCCGAAGTAAGCCCCAGTTCCTCCACGAATAATTAATTTTCCTAATGGGGAACGCCTACTTTGGTAGTGAATTATTGGATATGAAAATGTCACATCAGATAGTTCAGGTAGCAAAATATAAACCGCGATCTAGTGTTCACAGTAGACAGTATACAGTACTCCCAATAGCTAAAGGAACATCGGGTTGGTAACTGTTATTAGAGATAATGATGATGATGAAGGTATATCCTATCGGTTTTTCTCTCTGGGGTTGAGTGCCGATTCTGAAACAATGTATTCTCCGGGGTAAATCCGCTTGGAGACACAACTGTCATTAGTCGGAAAAATATGTATGTATATTTGGCCACAGCGGGCTGATAAATTGAATGCAAAAATCTGGGTATTTTTGTGTGTCCAGTTACTTTACTCTTATTGTTTACATTTTAGTCTCTCTCTGAATGAAGCAAGAGGACCGAACAGGTCAACATCGAAGACCCGATAATAAATAAGAATTGTCACTGGTGCTATTTAGACCGCTGGCAGCTGGTTTGTGACCCGTACTAAAATAGGAAGAAAACAAACATTTTACCACAATACCAATATACTATTTTATCACGCGAAAAGGTAAGATCTCTTATCCTCTCTGTCATTTAATTAAATTAAAAGGCACACGTGACTAGTCTATCTTATCACGCTTCGCTCCACTGGTACGAGTTGGGTTATAGGTATCCGCCTTTCCCCTCCCGCCAGGTAGAACACTCAGCGCACAATATCAGTGTTAATTTAATTATGACTACTTTACAAATATCGCTTGTCATTACTAGCTACTTGATATTACGCTAAACATTTATATGATTACACATAATGGATAGAAGTGAATTGAATTCCGTCCAGTATCAATCGCCTAGTGTATTATTTAACCACTTATTATTTAGCCACTTAAAACATCTCTTTCTGAATGATAGCGGGTGATTAAATCTACATTACACCTGGAAAAATTAGCTATAAGTTGTTTAATATGTTAGTCTTAGCACCTAGAAAAATCCCAGTGAATTAAAATGATAAACTTTAACACATTAAATCACCCGAATACTAATATATATTACCGCAATCAGAAATGGAACAATCTCCACGGGATGCTATGGCACACTTTTACAAGGGCTCTAGTATAACGAGCTAGATTATCCAAATGTTTCTGAGCGACTGATAAACTGACTTTAAGAGGACGGAGTATTTGTACATAAATGGTGTTATTTCACTAACGGTCGCGATAAGTCGCGCCTTCGGCCGTATCAGGGAAAATCTACCGTTCGATTCCGGAAGTAAAAGATTCTACGGTTCGCTCCCTCGCAATCGCCGAAACGATATCAAAAAGACCTGGCCATGTTAGCAGGCCTTTCTTTGATTTCGTCCCTCTGCCGTAGATCAATGAATTTCGTCCCCTGGGACCACGGACATCAAACAGATACGCTGCTAAATTTCTGCCCGTCTTTCCCTCTTCAAAGAATCTTAATTATCTCTACGCGCTCTTCTCTCTGATCTGTCACTATCGATGAGTGACGTCTCAGCTTGCTCGAGAACTCAGGTAACCACCTCGGTCCTCCCCCTCTTGTTAAGACGGTCGGGTGCGAAATTTTGTAAACGCTCATTAGCGCATGAAACAGAAAGAATAGGCGTGGCTTCAAAAGAGAGTCTACAGGCAGCGAATTGCCTGGTTTTGCGTAGCAAAAATTATACACATTAGATAGGGAGCAAAGGTGGACGGATCACTGTGGCTATATTTACATATATATGTGACAATTATACACCGTCAAAAACCCGTGTAAGTAACCAACCAATGAAACGCCAGCTTGGTACACGTAGGGTCAGAGATATGTTAGGCAATTCAACATGGAGACAACAAAAGTGTAGATGTTGGAAATATTTCGGAAGGCAGTGTGAGAACATAGATGGAGTACCTCGTTAAAGAAGGACCAGGTTTGATAATAGGGATCATTAGCTTAGGCAGATATCTATATTTTCACTGGATGTGGTGTAGAGCAGAATTTATTGTGAAAAGAAGACAGTGGAACATGAACCATGTTGTGCTTTTCCCTGTTTCGGCTGCTCCAGTGAAAAGTCGAATAAACTAGGGAATAGGATAGATATCTTAATTGATAGAGCTCATTCATACGAGTCATATAAGCCTAGGATTGAGGAAAGAAGGAAGTCAGAATTATTTTGGATTTTTAGTAAAGCACGCCTTGCCCAAATCTACACATTTTGCGGGAGTGCAAAATACTTTGGCCTAGATACTTTCCGATACGGTGGCCTGTGACCTATATATCGCGGGAAGGAACGAAAGGCGGACACACTTGCCGCGAAACTCAAAAACTGCAGTCACGGAGAACAGCATCTGCCACAAGCTTCACTGTCATCTGCATATGTGTGAGCAGACTGTTATAATTCTTGAAAGCCTGTCTGTCTGAGATTGAGGGTCATATCCTGCCTTGAGTGTCATAACAAATCCTTTAGAGACATAGTCAGCAATTGGATGGTCACGTTGTACCAGTGTCTTACTTTGAAAAACTGAGGCCACAACCATTGTCATCACAACTGATTGTGAAACCCTCAGCTGTGGGGTTTTCTCAAGTCATCTTATGCTGCAAGAGTCCTAAGTGGGAGCTTCAAAAGTTAAGTGGCTCAAATTCGGGCTGCTTCATATTACATATATTACCACAACTGGCAGAACCTTATATGATGAAATTTAGTCTGGTGGTGTAAACCAAGAGAATAAAGACAGTCATTATCAGTCTATGTGACATTCTAATTAAATGAAGGAATAATTCAATACTAGTACAAGTGAAAGACTGATTGTAATAACAGTTATTTGTAGAACAGAGTTACTTCAAGGATCACGATCACAAAAGAAAGACTGACATTGATAATTAAATTCATTTAACTGTAAAATATTTATTGTAATTGATCCACATTTTTATTTTATTTGATTTTGAGTTCTATTTGAGTTTTCAAAGAATATCAAAAACAAAGATCATGTATATAAATAAAATTACCAATTGCATCCACAGTTTTGAGTAAATCATTTACGTTGGTTCAAGTTACTTATTTTATAATTAACTACCCCTAGATAAGCTATAGTCTTAGGTTGTTATGGGAGAGGAGGCATCATAGGTGACTGGGATTGCACATTACCATCTCACCCAGTAATCTTTACAGCCTGACTTTAACTTTGACCTAGATACACCATTACTCTTTTCAGAGAATGGGGTATTTCTTTTAAGACCAGTCTCTTATCTGGCACTATCCTGGTATTATCTGATACACCTAATTGCCCATTATCTTACACACTAAATAACCTCTCGTCACCGTATAACATAACAATGCGATGAACTAATAGCCAAACAAGTTTCAATGGAATCACAGACGAACTGACATAACCTGTATAACATAAAATGCGACGAACTAATAGCCAAACAAGTTTCAATGGAATCACAGACGAACTGACATAACCTGTATAACATAACAATGCGATGAACTAATAGCCAAACAAGTTTCAATGGAATCACAGACGAACTGACATAACCTGTATAACATAACAATGCGATGAACTAAGAGCCAGGCAAGTTTCAATGGAATCACAGACGAACTGACATAACCTGTATAACATAACAATGCGATGAACTAATAGCCAAACAAGTTTCAATGGAATCACAGACGAACTGACATAACCTGTATAGCATAAAATGCGATGAACTAATAGCCAAACAAGTTTCAATAGAATCACAGACGAACTGACATAACCTGTATAACATAACAATGCGATGAACTAATAGCCAAACAAGTTTCAATTGAATCACAGACGAACTGACATAACCTGTATAACATAAAATGCAACGAGCTAATAGCCAAACAAGTTTCAATGGAATCACAGACGAACTGACATAACCTGTATAACATAACAATGCGATGAACTAAGAGCCAGGCAAGTTTCAATGGAATCACAGACGAACTGACATAACCTGTATAACATAACAATGCGATGAACTAAGAGCCAGGCAAGTTTCAATGGAATCACAGACGAACTGACATAACCTGTATAACATAAAATGCGATGAACTAATAGCCAAACAAGTTTCAATGGAATCACAGACGAACTGACATAACCTGTATGACATAACCTGTATAACATAGCAATGCGATGAACTAAGAACCAGGCAAGTTTCAATGGAATCACAGGCGACCTGACATAACCTTGTACGACAGTCCTATTCTTTCTTTGCCTCTTAAAGAGATCCCTGGAGTCTACACTTCACTACACGGGACACCACTCGTATTAGGAGAGGAAAGATAAATGTATGCTGCTACTAAAATTAGACTATCGCTAGCACACTTAAACAGTAAGCAAAATGTATTAAACAGAAACACACAATCGCTAGCACACTTAAACAGTAAGCAAAATGTATTAAACAGAAACACACAATCGCTAGCACACTTAAACAGTAAGCAAAATGTATTAAACAGAAACACACAATCGCTAGCACACTTAAACAGTAAGCAAAATGTATTAAACAGAAACACACAATCGCTAGCACACTTAAACAGTAAGCAAAATGTATTAAACAGAAACACACAATCGCTAGCACACTTAAACAGTAAGCAAAATGTATTAAACAGAAACACACAATCGCTAGCACACTTAAACAGTAAGCAAAATGTATTAAACAGAAACACACAATCGCTAGCACACTTAAACAGTAAGCAAAATGTATTAAACAGAAACACACAATCGCTAGCAAACTTAAACAGTAAGCAAAATGTATTAAACAGAAACACACAATCGCTAGCACACTTAAACAGTAAGCAAAATGTATTAAACAGAAACACACAATCGCTAGCACACTTAAACAGTAAGCAAAATAATTTAAACAGAAACACACAATCGCTAGCACACTTAAACAGTAAGCAAAATGTATTAAACAGAAACGCACTATCGCTAGCACACTTAAACGGTAAGCAAAATGAATTAAACAGAAACACACAATCGCTAGCACACTTAAACAGTAAGCAAAATGTATTAAACAGAAACACACACAGAAAAGATTGGGAAATCGCGGGGGAGTTTGCGAAAGGACAGGTGTGGATAAATCATGAGGAAGATTCACTTCTCACACGGGCAACAAAAAAAGGTGCACCGTGAGCACGCGAATTTCGTTCCTGGCCTGATATTTGAGCTCACGTCACGCTGTGCCATCCGATAAGCAGATGTCGGGACGAAAGAGGAAACACAGTAGCAGATAGACGCATGCACGGATGGCTTCGCACTCGTCCAAGGAGAGAGGGGGGGGGGAGAGAGAGAGAGAGAATGCATGAACATTTCTCATGTTTCCACCGAGAACACTGTACATAATTACGAGTACATCATTATTAAATCACACAATAAAAAAAACCTCACTGAACGCCGGATAAGATCAAATTCCGTCCATATATTACAAGTTACGCTGTAATGGCTCTTTGACATTTTGTGGCTCTTGCATTGGTAGTACATTACGTTAGATTACATTCTGACAATCTCTGGATGTTCTTTTTTACACGTACGTTTGCCCGCTCGCCTTAAATCCTTACTGACAGTGATGCCAATCTGAATTTTGAAAAACCTAGATTTCGGCGACTTGGGATACTTTAGGCTGTTTTTCTTTTGGTCTACTTTGAGCTATTTTTAGGCTACTTTGTGTGAATTTGGGCTAAATCTAGGTGGCGTTCTTCAACTAATGAAGGAAAATGACACAGAGACGGCACCAAAACAAAAACCTAGATCTAGGTAAATTCACCTGGGAGTGGCAACGCTGCTTATTGAACAACACAGTCTTTAGTACCGCGCCCGATTAGCTGCTACGCTGTTAAAGCGCTTGCCTGTCGCGGCAAAGTTACCAAGCTCCGGGACCGACCCCTGGTAGCGTCACTTCCCAGTCAACCCAGATGTAAAATGGTACCTAACTCTGCTCTTGAGTTCGAGAAGGCAACGGCAGCGACGATGGGAACTGGCCACCATACCTAATAAAACTAGACCTAATGTTGAGAAGCCTCTAACACTTCAATCCCCTACTGGGACCCAAAGACGCAGCAATAGAGAATGCAGTCAGCGACCCATAGCTTGACTGCTTGCGTCAGGGTCAGCGAACCAGAACTGACCAAGACCCTACTCCACCTCCAAGAGGTGGTCCTGGAAACAGGTTGCATCACTGCAGTCTGGCTGAGAGAGTAGGGATCGAAGAGGGAAGGCAAACCTGGTCCCAAAAAAATGCCGTGCTGAAGTCGGATGTGCCGGCCGAAAGGCGCAGATATCGCAGCTCCGCTGTTAAAAGACACAACGCAACCAATGTCCTTTTCAGGACGAACGAGGAAGAAGAAGAAGAAGAATCCCCTACTGCAGTATCTGAAGCAAATAGAGAGAACGACAAAGAGATTTGATACTGGACAGCTTGACAGGAAATCTAAAACAGAACTGATAAACAGGGGACAGGGGGTTCTGAAAAGACATGAGTACCTATGACGTATGGCATCGTACTTGAAGAAGGTATGTGGTAGACACTCGTAAGAAAGACAGACAAAAAAAAGGTAGACAGCCGGACAGATACTAGACAACAGAAGTGACTGGCCTTGAATTAGTTGATAGCGTTTCTTACAGTACAATGTAGTAGCCAGTCCAATGTTAAACCTTCCTCAGCTACCTTTTACGGCTTGCGCTACCATTCGTGGCTTCCCGTTCAGGTCCCAGCAACAAACGAACGCAAACGTCAGTCCTTTAAGTAATAATACGAGCCAGGGTTGCCGAATCGGCCAACAAATTCTCCAACTCCTGGAAATGTTAGAAGTCCGACTCCTGACTCCGACTAGGTCTAGTTTTTTTTTTTTTTTTTAAACCGAGTCATAAAATTATGCACTTATATGGAGTTAAATGTATGATAATTTAAAAAAATTTAAAATTAAATTGGTTTTTAAAACAAAAAAGTATCTGCCTTAGTTTAAGTCTCGTTAGAGTCGGAGTCGGGATAATTTTTACCGACTCCGAGTCCACTAAAAACGACCGACTCCACAGGACGAACTCCGAGTGTTTTCATTCCCTCTCCGAAGGTGTTATGCAGGGCAGTGTGGGGTGGGACGGTGTATACGGAATCCGCCAACGATCGACAGCATTCCGGGAACAATAACCACGCGGTGATGAGTACAATAACCCGTAGGCACGTAATGCCAATATGGCCGGTGCTTTGTCTGGCCTCCAATCAGTTGCACGTGTTTTTTTCACTCTCTCTCCAAATCTAAAGCGTTTGTTCTAGTATAGCGTCGGATCCTGGACTTCGATCCGCGGACTTTCTAAAGATACGGGCAGCAACCAGGCACGTATGTCAGAAGCCACTAACGAATACTAAAGGTAGGCAAAGCGCATACCTTTACACACACAAAAACGGGGAGGGGGAGAGAGAATTCCTACAAACACTGAGCAAACGGGCATACACAGGATCATACTTCCAAGGGAGATAAAAGAACTGGTGATTTCCAAGGGAGATAAAAGAACTGGTGATTTCCAAGGGAGAAAAGAAAAGAACTGGTGGTTTATTGAAATTTAAAGTACTCTTTCTTGTTTTGTCGGGGACCAGTCGGGTTTTATTGAGACACGGTACACAGATTAAATTGTGCATTTTCACACCAGCAATAAGACAAACACGAGCTTGTGAATACTTAAATACTTTTAAAAAGATAGATGCCCCCAGGATTCACCGAAAGGGGGGAGGATGATGAATCCACAGGCGCCTCAATGGAATCGACCAGACCCGTTACACGGACTTCGAACTCTGAACAACGGCTGGAATTTCCATGTGCCTGTGGTAGGGAATTCTCTACTCAGGGAGGAATGAAAATCCACAGAACGAAAAAGGGGTGTGGGAGGTCATCAGGAGGAGGAGATCAACAGCGCTCTGTCTCGACGGATAAGACGTTAGAAGAACGCAGCCAGGAGTCAATCCACAGTGCTGAGTACATTCAAGTTGATCTGCCAGATGATGATCTCACACACTTCTTGGACGGGAAGAGAGATGCAATAAAGTTTCCACCTGCCAGTGCAAAAGGGCTTTGGGAACAGCTGGACGAAGCCTTGGCAAAAGAGTTGGATAAGAGTTGGATAACAGCCTGAAGCAGCTAACTTTGGAGAAGAAGCTGGAAATCTTCGGCGACATATTATATCTGCACTGTCGCAAAATGTTCGGAGTGAGGGAGGCAAGGGAAAGTAATCCACCACGGAAAAGTAGAAGACAAATTAAAATAGAAGAAATCAGGAAACAGAAGAAGCATGCCCGAAAACTGTTCAAGAACGCAGTTGCCACAGAGAAGGAATGGTTACGGCAAGTTTAAGCGCACCTGAAAGGCCAACATAATGCCCTTTGTAGAGCGGAAAGGTTGTGCAGGAAGAGAAGGAAGACTCGAAGGGATAGGGAAAGATTCTTTAGGGAGCCCTTCAAGTTTGCCAAAGAACTGTTTGAGCAGCCACGGTCGGGTACGCTAAACATCAGGAAAGAAGACCTGGAAGAACACCTTAGAAGGACATATTCAGATGGTCGCAAAGATGAGCCGCTCAGCAGCATGGAAGGCCTTAAATGGCCGAGTAAGCCAGGAGCTGAATTTAACACCAAGCCCCCAACGGCGCAAGAGGTAGAAAGCATTGTCCAGAAAGCTCGGTGCAAGTCAGCTCCAGGTCCTAATGGTGTTCCATATGTGGTTTATAAATGATGCCCTGAGGTTCTCAAACGACTGCTCCGTTTACTGAAGAATGCGTGGAAAACCCAACTCGTAAGCAAGGAATGGAGAAAGGCAAACGGAGTCTACATCCCGAAGGAACAAAATTCCACAGACATCAGTCAGTTCAGGCCAATTTCACTACTCAATGTGGAAGGGAAGATATTCTTCTCAGTAATGGCGAAAAGACTCACTACATACCTCCTGGCAAATGGGTACATTGACACTACAATTCAGAAAGGAGGTATCCCAGGTACACCAGGATGTCTAGAGCATGCCGCTATGATCTGGGAAGCAATCCAAAAGGCAAAGTCTGACAGAACAAACCTCCATGTAATCTGGTTGGATCTAGCAAATGCTTATGGATCCGTTCCACACCAGATGTTGTGGCAGGCCCTAGAAATGTATCATGTTCCACAAGAGATTGCAGCAATGCTGAAGCTGTATTTCGCAGGGTTTTCTGTCAGATTTTCAACCAGAGATTACACAACGAAGTGGATTGGCCTTGAAGTTGGAATTGCGATGGGATGTACCATCTCTCCGATACTATTCGTCATGGCTTTGCAGGTAATCCTCAATGCGGCTGAAGGAATGGCTATAGGCCGAAAGCTCGGTGGAATGTGTCACATGCCACCGCTCAAAGCATTCATGGATGACACAACAATTCTGACATCAGATGAACATCAGGCCCGGAGGATGTTAGCACGCCTGGACGAACTAGTCAGCTGGTGCAGAATGAGCTTCAAACCCAAGAAGTCGAGAAGCCTATCAGTCAGGAAAGGGAAGATAGCAGAGGTCATATTCACGGTTTCCAGCCAAAGAATCCCTACTGTCATTGAGGAACCTGTTAAAAGTCTTGGCAGGGTGTACGATGCCTCTTTAAAAGACTCGAAGGCAGTGCAACAGACAATAGAAATGGCAGACAGAGGACTACAGATCATAGACCAAAGCAGACTCCTGGGAAAGTTCAAACTGTGGTGCCTCCAGTTCATGTTGATACCGAAGTTGCTGTGGCCACTGCTTATATATGAAATAAGCACAAGTACAGTGGAAGCTATAGAGCAGAAGGTCAACAAGTTCATGAGAAAATGGCTAGGGGTACCACCAGGTCTGTCAGATGTAGCACTGTACTGCAAAAAGTCAAAACTTCTGCTTCCCTTCAAGTCAGTTGTTGAAGAATACAAAGTTGAAAAAGCAAGGCTTGCAATGATGCTACGCGAGTCAGCTGATGACGTGGTTAAGTCCATTCAGCCCACACTGAAAACGGGAAGGAAGTGGAGAGAGGAAGAAGCTGTTGAAGAGTCACTCAAACTGAGAGAGGTAATCGGATACACACAAACGAATAGACGGGGATTTGGGCAGGGAGCGCAGAGACATGGTAGTTCAGGAGATACGAGGAGCTGAGAATGATAAGAGGTTGCAAAAAGCAGTGCAGCAGGTCCAACAAGGCCAATGGACCACATGGGAAGGAGCTCTGCAGAGGTCCTTGACATGGAATGATATATGGCATATGGCACCTCTTAGGCTCAGCTTCGTGGTTAGATCAATGTATGACCTGCTGCCGTCGGCCACCAACCTTGTGAAATGGGGAAAGTCGGATGATGAGCAGTGCCCCCTGTGCCAGGGGAGGCAGACACTTGAACACGTGCTCTCAGCGTGTAAGGTGGCATTAGGGCAAGGACGATACACTTGGCGCCATAACAAAGTGCTAAATGAGCTTGCTGCGACAATAGATCAGGCAAGAATGAAAGCGAATAGCAAAGTCCTGCCAGACACCGCAAACACATACTTTCTGAGGGCAGGAAAGTCAGCACACCCCAAACCGAGTAAACCTGGTAGCAGTTTACCATCTCTTCTTGACTGTGCAAACGACTGGGAGATGGCGGTAGACCTACCTGGACGGGGGGGGCATATCGCGGAGACGGCCGGATATAGTGCTTCATTCTGCAGCAACGCTTCAGGTCATACTGATTGAACTGACCGTGCCATTTGAATCCAGATTAGACGAGCAACATTCATTCAAAGCGGCCAAGTATAGCGATCTGGCCGCGGATCTGAGACACGATGGATTCAGTGCAAGGGTCATGGCGGTTGAAGTGGGCGCAAGAGGGCTTGTGGCTGCATCAGTGTATGATTTATTGAAACTGTTGGGGCTGAAGGGACAGTCTACAACAAGGGCACTGAAGAGGCTTAGTGAAACTGCCGAAAAGGCATCAGGCTGGCTGTGGAACAACCGCAATGGGCGATGGACATCGTGACAGTAAACGCTGCGGTACAGAAAACACCAAAATTTTTCTAAGTCCACAACGCTGAGTTTTTTTTTTTTTGGTGTACGAGTGAAAGAGATGCGACTCTGGGGCAACAGGCGATGTATACTATAGGGAGAGTGTCAGGTAAATTTCAGTGGCTTGCGGCGCGCAGCTCGTCGGCTGCGCGCTAATGTCTCAGTGTGTGTCCTTAGTTGTGAAGGGCGACGGAACGAACGGAATAATTTGTCTTCTCTTTGTTACTTTCACAATTGCCTCCGCGGCTGGCGTTGTGGATTTAAAAGTTGCTACCATAAGTGAAATGGGTTCATTTTCGATACAAGACAACAGGAAGCTGAGACGCTTGGGAGTCATGACCCAAGTGGGCCCGCCCCCCTTAGAGTGTAAAGGAGTAATCGGGCCGAAACACTTGTCGGATGGGGGGACTTCTTCTGATGATCAGCTTCTTCATGTTGTATTGCTCTGTAAAGAGTTTCCTATCACTGGGCGTCACGAATAGTGTTCTTTAACTGGGACTGAATTCCCCATCTTCATTTGAATACCTGACACTAAAGTACAATGATTATATTATACCTCACCGCTAGATCTTTAATACGTGAACTTGTTTACTTAGTCGTTCCTCTTCTACCGTGAGGTATAGAGGTTTGGAAGAGAGAGCGCCAGACTATATCCTATCGGCTGTCTTCCTCCTGGCCTGGTTCCATTCTAGTCCTCGGTCGTTCAAAGATTGTCTAATGTTGTCCTCCCAGCGGACTCTGGGTCGTCCTGGAGGTCAGGATCCCTGGCTCTTAGTTTCCCAAGCTTGTCGTGGTAGCCGATATTCTCCAATTCTTCAGACATGGCCAAACCATCTTAGTTTAATACTTAAACATGCGCTTTAATATAACCGACAGACCCAGTGTCTAAGTTGATTTGGGTCGCGCCTCGCCTGAATGAGGAAACAAATTCTTTTTTGTTTTTAATGACACTACAAATCTGCAGCCTTTTGGTTAAAAAAAAAACAAACAACAACACATAAAGCAATACGTCTTTCTAAAGAAAGGACAAGGAAACCTACGTTGCGGCCACAAGGCCTTCGTCAGGGACAGACAAACAAAAAACAAAAGTGAAACAAAGTGAGAATTAAGTGCAGAACATGAAACTATAGGAATAAGAGACATTTTGGTTAAGCGGTTAGAGTGCTTTCTTCTCGCGGCGCAGTTACTGGGTTCTGAGATCGAAACCTGGGTAGCGTCACGCTCCAGTCTACCCAGCTGTAAACTGGTACCGGATTTTGCTCCTGAGTTGTTTTTTTTTTTTTTTTTATATATAAACGTGATGGGAAGAGAGTGGGCTAGTATCTGCTGAACTTCATTGCCTCCGCTCATCCACCATCTTGGTCTAACCTGTTCAACCTAAACACAGTCCACGACGTGAGCGAACTGTACATTTATTATTCATAGTTCTGTCACTGCAATTGTGTTAATTTGTCTTAATACACAGCTTTCAGGGCCACACATAGAAATAGTCAATAATGCTCAGACCTCCTCTCCTAACCAACCTCCCAAAATCAACTGCACACTCACTGCTCTAGTTATCTTCAACTCATCATCACCAGCTGCCATCTCCGCAACGAAGGTTGGCTGTAATAGATCTCCAACGTCTTCTGTCTCTTGTCTTGATGGTTGCACGCTGGTGGACTCCTTCATGTCCATCTCTTGATGTTATCTTCCCACTTATAGCGCTTTCTCCTTGCACGTTTGCCTTCAACTCTTCCTTCTATTATGGTCTTCAGCAAGGTGTTAGTCTTTTAATATGGCCAAAATATTTTAGCTGTCTAATTGTGATCTCCTTCATTAGTTATCTGTTAATACCTAGATTTTCTAGGACCTCCTTACGGTATTTATTTTCTTCTCTTTCAATGAAATCCGCCCCATTCTTCTATATATCCACATCTCGAAAGCCTTAATTCTTTCTTCCAAAAGCTTATTCATTGTCCATGTTTCTACACCATATAGTAATCAAGAATTACTATGATTCTCAGTTGTAATTTGTGAGTTAACTGTTTACAGATGTCAGTATCTGTCTCATGTTGTTGAATGTAGCTTTGGCCATTCCTGTTCTCTTCTTGATTTCTGTTTCACAGCTGCCATCTTCTGTTATTATATGACCAAGATATGAGAAGCTCTTGACTTGTTCCAGGATTTTCCCATTTATTTTTATCGTTAATGCTGGCTTATCGTCTGTTTTGATAATTATCATAGTTTTTGTGTTTTCAATGTTAATGTCCAATCCATATTCATGATTTTACTGTTCACTTGCTTCACTAGTTCTTGTAAATCCTGTTCACTTTCAGCTAACAACACGGTATCGAGTGCATATCTACGATTGTTTATTGACCTTCTGCTGATGTTCAGTCCCGGCATTTCCGGTATCTGTTTGAAATTTTTTTTTCTGTGTATAGATTAAATAGGCAGGGGGACAGCACGCAACCTTGTCTCACGCCTATTTTTATGTTTATATATATGGTGAGTAATTCCTGCCAGATCTTACTGTATCAGTTTGTTCCCAATAAAGATTACTGAGTATTCTTATATCTTTTCCATCAATACCTATGTCTTCGAGGCATTCAATTATTTTCTCGTGAAGGACTGTCAAAAGTGAATGAAGCACAAATACATACATTTTGGACCTCTGTATATTTTTCTGCTAATATTCTTAGGCAGAATATTGATTCGCTTGTTCTGCTGTTCCGTCTAAAACCAAACTGCTCTTCTTGGACTTCGCTGTCTACCTTACTTTTTTATTATCTCCTGTATGATTCTGAGCATTATTTAATTGCATGACTCATCAGGCTTATAGTTCTGAAGTCTGAACATTCTGTTGCGTTAGGTTTTTGGGGCAATGTTATAAAGACTGATGTCTTTGTCGTACAGATAAGTTGTGAGTTATTTTTGGCCCATCTGAGTAGAGTGGATGGTGATAGTTACGTGAGAAAGGTGTGAGAAATAGATTTCACGGGTTGTAGCTTAAGGAAAAAGATATGTCTCTAGAATGAGTAAGTTTCTCTATTCCAGCCTATCTATACGACTATAATTTAGTACAAGACAACCTTGCCCTCCTCATACATATAAATATAAGTTTAACTACACACACAGCTATGTGACAACAAGACACACAAACGTGAAAAACTACGGTTACTTGGGTATGGGTCTGACCAACACACAAAGGTAAGTTTCTTTGTTGTTTATTATCATTAAACTTGACAACACCAATATCTAAAGAAAGATCAAATAAAATCAGATTTACATGCATATGAAATAGCAGAATAAATGCGCCCTCCCCCTATGGAGAAAAGAACCCAAAAGTTAATAACCCAAAGGTCGAAGGTTAGCACGATGTTACAGAGTAGACAGTAAAGTAAACAAGTTCCTAATATATGCTACCCAGTAAATGTCGTAGATTTTGATAGGGGGATTAAAACATAGATTGGTCCCTTCTGAATAGATCTAGAATAGGTGGTGACTCAGTGAGAGATAAGATAAGAAACAGATTTTCACGTGTGAGATGGTGAAAAAAATAGGTACAATCTGTCCCTGGACTCGAGAAGATTCTCTAGTTCAGCTTATCTCTATAACAGAACTTTGTTTGTCAGACAGATTACCAAAATATATACTAATATATATATATATATATATATATCTCAACCACTCACACACACACACACATAAGTGACGACAGTTAGACGCACAAACGTGAAAAACTATATCAATGGAATAGGGATATTTTGGGACGAGCTGACCAACACCTGTAAATAAGTTTATGTAAATTTTATTTACCATAAAGAAACTTCACAACAGCAATATTTTGAATATCAATCAAATACAAATAAACATAAGCTAATGAATTAATTAAAGAGTTCGACTCATACGGTAATCCTCCCTCCCTCTGTTGAAACAAGATCCCGTTAGAAGAAAGTTATTAACCCCCAAAGAGTCAAAAGATTTATACGCTATGGTCTAGGTTTTCCCTCTACAGTAAAGCACAGAGTTTATACGATAATCTATTCTGAAAGGGACAGCATTAGCAAAACTTGCATTAAAAAATCTACACCGGGAGTACATGGATTATACCATAAAAGAGTCACTCATTCCCGCTTTCTTTCTTTCCATACAACCGTGGCCATGTACATTCGTTCTTACCTAACACTTGACTTGCACCTTCTGGAACAATCTTTAGGACACATGCACACAGCAAATCCAGTGTTCTTTTGGCAAAGAAAACCCCAGCTCCTCAAAGACAGATTAAATCCACTTCGGGGAGCGTTCGCTTTCTTACTTTTATTTAGGATTACTGTTTATGTGGGAAAGACATATAAATCTGGATCTATAGGCCCAGTTACAATATTTATTCTTAATGTTCTTTGGGTTGGTACTCTGTCTCTTTCTGGGTGCAAACACTATGCCAGACAGGTTTACCTTGAAGACCCAGGTATTAATTACAAAAAATGTTCTTTCGTATGGTTATTCTCCGATATATATGGAAGCCGCTGGTAAGGTTTAGGGTTTGACCCAATATTGTGTAAAGGAGAAAAAAATACAAATACTTAACCATAATATAGTATTCTCAATCCTATCCTTACCCAGCGTAAAACATAATATGTTTATCCACTTCGGTTATTTAACTTAAATTGAAACTGCAAGCTTAGAACTTGTCTTTTCGTTTAAAAACTCCTGTGAACTAAATTCTAGTCATTTAAAAAAATTAATCATCATGAATTAGAAATAAATATATATTTCGTCAATACTCATAATGAACAGTGCATTTACTAGTCGGTTAAAATATTCTCTGACTGGTTACTAGCTATTAATTAAATTTACTTTATAGCTGGAATAGTTTAGCTAGAAATTATTATTTATTCTGCTTGCCTATGTAACACAGTAAATCCTAGAGAAATATAAATGACGGACCTATCTAGTAAATCACTCTGCACAAAAATCTTAGAGAAATATAATACGGACTTAACTTTTAATCACTCAACCTACTAGTAAATATAATTACCGCCACACAAAACTTCTAAGACTATCTCCAACGAAAAACTAAGAAACTCCACTAATACAAGTGATCTAGAAATCGAAGCTAGATGTCTTTAAAATCTGAGGAGTACTGAATAATGGATTTTAAAAGCTGGAGAACATATATATTAAATTTCCAGATAATCGTTCGTACTTGCTAGATATGACACCTTCACTCAGATCTCGGGCTTTTCCTCGTTCGATCTGCGAATCTGAGGGAATTTTCACGCTTTTGCCGCTCGCAGACTCTGCAATCGAGCGAAGCCCGTCCTTTGATCTGACGATTCTCTCCGTGTTTAATTACCTATCAAACGAACGGATTCAGGGGAAGTTAATAGAAATTGTCTCCCCTTGGTTCCAAATTATCTGCTCCTTCTACTCAAATTATTTCCCCTGATCACTGCCTAACGAAAAATACGTTACAACTATCCTTAGCTTATCTACCCTTGGGCCAAAATTTATGACTATGAAATAGTCGCCCCTTTCCTACGCGTTCCGTCTGTTTGATCTTATTACGACCATTTTCAATCGCTGGCGTTTAATTACAGGTAACCGGCTCAACGTTAGCTAAATAGGTCTGTTTGTAAACATTCCTAAGGAAATAGAGAACAGAAAATAAAATAGGCATGCTAAATTAGAAAAAGAGACAGATCTCTGAGTGTAGGAGGGTTTTATGTTAACAAACATGTGTAGGTGAAAGCCAGGTAAAAGAAAAATGAAGATAATGAAATAGATATATGAAAGCTATTATCATAATATTTCACAGTAAAGTAAACAAGTTTAAGCAAATCCAATGTTGGTAAATTCCCTGAAACAAAGAAAAATACTCCCGCACTCTTTCATACAGTGGCCACTCAATCACTCTTACCTACTCTTGGTGATATCTCTCGGAATTACAATTTTTTTCTGAATATATATAATATCAGGTTCACTTCCCAAATTGGCTCCAGTCCATCTAACAAACAAAGACTAGTGAGGTGAACGCCGAATCGGGTGTTTTTGTTTTCCTGGATGAACAAAATGTCACCGCCAATAGTTGATGTAGGAGCGTGCTCTTGTGGTTCACAGTTAAAAGAGGAAAATACTTCCAATATTGGGAAATCTCTCTGGTTGCTAAAAATTTTTTTACAGCTGATGATAATCCTATCGGACAACTCTATGTTAGAGCTTCGATTCTGCACGGCGAAAAATCTGGATAAATCCGCTTGAATACAACTGTCAGAAGTCGGGAACATTAATGTTATTTTGTACACCCCAGTGGGCTGGTAAAAATTGGAAAAATATGTCTACCCAGAAAGATTATCTCTTTCAATCACCAGGAATTGTCCCACAAAAAGCGATAAACGTATCTACCCTCTGTATAATCTGACAGACAAACAGACACCGACGTCGGCTACCCAGACAGACAATCTTGAGTTCTTTTCATGTCGATCGGACGAGACCGTATTGTCACCAGCTTTTCACCTTGGGGTCAAATGTTGGACAGACGGGTTTCAAAAGATGGTCCGACTGATAGAATAGATAAGCGTTTGACCGGTATAATTAACTGGTATTATCGCATTTACCTTGCGGAACGTAAACAATTCTGCGTGTAAAGCAGATACGTCCGTAGGGGAGTAGAGTGTTAGAGACTTCATCCTACTAATCCAAAATAGAGAGTAACAAGAATGAAAAGGTATGATGTATGCCAAATAAAAGTGGTTGATGCGAAAAATGAAGGAAAAGAAATGATACTGCCGCACGGCTGAAGGTGTGAGAGATCACACAAAAGAGCATGTTCAGACGTTCTGTGACATATTGTATATATATACCACAGTTCTCCAGGGCGTCTGTCATTTCAATTTTTATGTTGGTCATGCCTGCTGATTTTCCTTTTTGTATCATGTGTATTGCATACCACTGATATGAGAATGTTTGGGCCTTCATTAGAATGTGGTGATGGTTTTTTACCTCTGTTGTCCTCGAATAGTTATTTTACGCATTCTGCCAATCCGTTTGATATGTCTTTCTCGTCAAGTAAGATTATGCCGTTCTTAGTCTTGATACTGACTCCTCCTTGGGCAAACCTCGACTTATTTGATAATTTCTTTTTTTCTGCATGCACATCCCTTCCGCTACCTCATTCTAAATATAAATTCCTCGAGACTAACGTTTACAGGCTGATAACTTTCCTCTGGTGCTCTAAATCCTACTACCTAATCGCCCTTTGTGCCAGGAGAGGTAAGCAAATCTGCCAAAACAAAACAATGGCCTAGCTAAATACCTTTGCTAAGTCAATTCAAACATGGCCGCACTGGCACTGATCTGGGCCGCAGGGAAATAAGGCATTGTTTACTTGACAGTTGATTGATAGACGGTAGCTATGGGAGAGTGGACCCTTACTACTATGGGCCCTCTGGCACGGCCCGATTACCCAACCGTACAGTCCGCCCCTGAATTCAAGTCGTATACTTGTACAGTGCTTCAAGTCAAAATCAGAACCTCTGTTTTTCATTCTCAATTTAACGTTCTCAGTTTAAAAAAAAAAAAAAATTACGTTCTCAGTTAAATTTTCCCCGTTATAAAGAAATGACAAATTCAGTTTACTTTTACCCAGTTATAAAGAAATCATCACGCGATAATAAAATCTATCCACCTAGCGAGGAAACAATAATGTTACCCAGAACACCAGGTGGGACTTGACGGGTGCCTGACAAACATCTTCAAAACAGGAATTTTACTTTGTGCTCCCTAAGGAGCAAGTACCTGTGGTTTCTGTAGTAATCTGTTTTATATTGTAAGGTTGTGAGCCACATGCATAGGCTAATACTAATCGCCTCTTATGACATGACATTCTTGTGACGGCATGAGACTATTTCAAAAAAAAAATAGATTACATAATCATTCTATAAATAACCACATGTCTTTCTTCACTTATACACCTCCGTGGTTTGTTTTTTTTTTTTTTTTGGGGGGGGGGGCGGGGGGGGGGGGGGGGGGGGGGGGGGGGGGGTCCTCCTCCTGCCTTTCTTACTCAGAGGGTTCCAGAATAAGGACTGTCTTGTAACGGCATCAACAGGTGTTCCCCATCTTTGTCATTTCTCTGTGAATTTTCAGATCCAGCTGCTGCGAATTCCCATCCAGTATTAATTTTTTTTTACTCGCATTTGGTTAAGGTTATGAGACTGAGGTGCCAGGTCACACAAAATCTTCTAGATAGTCAAGTTGTTTTGTCCACTAAATTCCATTTCTCTTAGCCGATAAAGCCTAGTTTGTTTTCACATCCCGATCTATAGCCAGGAAGAAGGGGGTCAAAAGTCCATAACTGATAGAAAGTGAGCTCTCGTTATACCGGGTCTTGCTGAAAGTTGCCATGTCTGACAAATGACCGGGAACGAAAAGGTAAAGATAGACCCATAATATATACTGCTGTAGGGAAGTGACGTGTTAGAAACTGTATTATACTAGGTCCAGCTTCGAGAGATGAGATGACCAGCTTTCCTTTGCCTTCCCTAACTCAAAAGCAGAGCCATGTGCCCATTTATAACTGGGTACACTGCAGCGTGACAATACCATGTTTCAAACCCAGTAAGCCTACCTTTTCCCGCGAGACCAGCGCTGAAACTACGTTTAGCACATGCAGTTTTACAAACAAAAATACTTGTATTTTTCTTGCTATATGCCTACTAGACATCCCACCTGCAATCTTCAATCACTTAAGATTCAACTTCGGCCCAAACGTAACACTGTGTCCCTATTTCCACCCCCGATTCATACGTCGCTACATTATTACACTCCCTGTCCCAGTGACACTTCAACCGCTGGCCGGAAAGAAAAAAAAAAAGCCGCGTGACGCAATTCGCCAGATAGCTGGATATCTGGTCGATAATGCTACCGCCCTGCCAACTTGCCTAACCAAACCATGTGCGATTCTGTGACAAAGTATGTGCTGCAGCCATACATGCAGATTCTGCAGCTAGTGGGCGCTAAATGAAGAAAATGCTGATCAAATTTTACCGTACCACTAAAGCAACACAATACAATTAAGCGTAAATTCATCCGCACGCCACAAATGCAACAAGAAGCCAGACATAGCAAGGAATCTAAACCAGGGTTTCTTAACCTGAGGTCCATTGATCCCTTGGAGCGGGGGTGGGGTCCATGAAAGAATTCAAGGGGGTTCGTGTACTTCCATCAAAATTTGTAATCGGGAAATTATCATATACAGTCATGCGTCGGACAACGTCCGACCGCATATACGCCCGTGGTCCCATAAGGTTATAATAGAGTTCAGAAATCCCGATCGGAGAACAGGATGAAGCAGATGTAACCGGACGTAGCGACAGCAACAGCTTCCCGCACGCAACACGTGTATCTCATGTCTCTTGCATACAGTACAAACCGATTGCGATGCCAGGCGTATAATGGTACAGTACATAAATAACCTATAATACAGTACATATGTCTTGATAGTCATAATAAAAACCTATGTTACTGGCCTACGTATGCACAGTACTGTACTTACTATCGGTATTTTAATATAAACTTTCGAAAATACATTAGTAATTTAGTGTAAGTTCAGTATCTTGTACAGTACGGAACCTTACCAGCAACAGCCTCCAGATTCATCCAACTCTACGTTCGCCCTGCAAGCTCCAATTGTGGTAAGTACAGATTACATATTAGCCAATGTACAGTATACAATTACATTATTTTCCTACTTAACCCATATACTGTATACTATTACCTTGCCAGATACAGTACATTAGCTGAAATACAGTACTGTATGTGTACAGTATCTTGGCTATTTAGTCAATACAGGTACACTACAGTATCCCATATAACTTTGCTAAGTACAGAAGAATTTTTAAGAATTTACACATTTGTAAGTATATATAGACGTAAGTATAAAGTATGGTGTTCGCACAACGTCCAAATCGCATGTCTTATTTCACAGAACGTATCGTGGACGTTAACCGGCGCATGACTGTAATATATATATATATATATATATATATATATATATATATATATATATATATAATATATATAATAATATATATATATATATATATATATATATATATATATATATATATATATATATACAGTAGAACTCCATTTATCCGAACCCCATGGGACCGAGCATCGTTCGGATAATCAAATGTTCGGATAATTGGATTACATAATGTATCGAGTACATGTACACATATTTCTAAAAATAATTAACCATCACAAGGAAAATACACTATAAAACATATTTACTTGTACTGTAATAATAATACCCACACTGTATTAGATCACTGTATCACCAAAATCTTTTATTACACTGCAGTGCATGTACTACTTGTATTAATTATTTTTGTTAAGAAAGAGAAATGTTTTCAAAATAACATTACAAACGATTCAAAACCAGGCGCAACTTACGTATACATGTACTTGCACAGATGTAGCCCACTATTTACAATAATGAGGAATCCTCTTTTGCACCAAACTGGATAGTCTCCTTTTGGCTGCTAAGTCCCGCATTCTCTTCAACAGCAGAAGCTGTGTAGGACAGCTGTCATCTTCTTGCTCGTACCAAGCCATCGCTGTTTCTAGTGCTATAAAGGCCTCTTCAGGACTTGGTCGACGTTTTGGTTTTTCTTCATAATCTACAAGTACATCGTGTACTTCTGAGGAGTCTTCATCATCGGTCACTACATGTATTTGGTTTTCTTCTTGCACAAAAGACAAAATTTCTTCGTCATTCAAAAACTGAAAACCAGAATCATTATCATCTTCTAGCCACATGTGTGCATCATCTTTTTCACAGTCCGAAAATCCGGGCTTTGCTTGAAACAGTTTCCACAACTTCATTTATACAATCATCATTTGTGTCCACTGCAGTAGTTTCATTTCCTCCTTTTTTCCCAAGCAATCTACTCCAAGCCTTGTTGAGATTATCTTGTGACAGTGTGGTCCAAGCATCAGCTAACATATAGCAGCAGTCTTTGAGATTAAGCTTTTTGGAAAACGCCACCACACTTTCTTCATCTTCAGCCAACAATAAACGACGCAGGACTTCCTTCTTGTACATCTTTTTAAGCTTTGCTATAACACCCTGATCCATTGGTTGAATCAGTGCTGTTACATTGGGAGGCAGAAAAATTACTTTAAAATTTGCATCAAACTGCATTCAATGTATCCGTCTCTGGATGAGATGGTACATTGTCCAGTAGAAGAATTACTTTTTCCAGTTTTCTTTTCTTGTTCTCTCAACCTCTTCACATTTGGGATGAACTGATTTGTATACCAATCAAGAAATATTTCACTATTCATCCAAGCACTCTTCTGTGCTTTGTAACACAATGGGAGACATGTCACATTCTTTAAACAACGTGGTTTTTTGGCTTTGCCGATCATTAGCACCGGTAAACGATGACTTCCACTGGCATTCGCGGCTACCAAAATTGTTACTCTCTCTTTGCACTTTTTAAACCCAGGGGCAGCTGCTTCGCGCTGAGATGCAAGTGATTTTTGAGGCAATGATTTCCAGTATAAGCCCAGTCTCATCGGCATTATACACATCATCGAGTGAATAACCTTCTTCTTCCAAAAAAGCCAAGAAAGTTTCTTTAAAATTTTTAGCGGCAGTTGCATCGCTAGATAAAGATTCCCCTTGAATCTCCAATTCTCGTATGCCATGACGAGATTTAAAGTTTCTTAACCATCCCTGGCTAGCCTTAAAGTCAGGAGGACCGTCAAGTTGATTGTTGAACTGAAGTGCCTTTTCACACAACAGAGAACCAGAGATAGGTTCCCCTTTGCTTCTTCTTTGCACAAACCATATATACAAAGCCTCTTCCAAGTTCACATCTTTCGCATTTCTCATGGTTTTACGTTTCTTCGACCCATTTTCACTATCAAATTTCGATGCAAAACTCATAATTTTATCCTTGTTACTTTTGATGTCAGAGACGGTAGCTTTCCCAACATTGAAAATCCTCGCAAGTGAAGACACAGTTTCACCTTGTCCTAGTCTCTTGATAATTTCTGTTTTCGTTTCAATTGACAAAACATTGCGGTTCCTTTTATATGCTTTAGGCCTACTGGGGAGGTGCCATATCGCACAGAGACATACTTATACACCAAAATTATTCTGCTGTAGTAGCAGACACAATTATTTTAAGTTGAACTGTCTGTTTAGCCAGTGTTCTACCTAGAACGCACACGTACTTTGGATTGGTAAACCAGATATTAACTGACTTTATGATCTAACTGACTTCCTGTACGTAAGCGACCGACCATTAGCCATCCCATTCTCTACAAATTGTTCGCACACATTTGAAGTTTGCCGCATCAAAAAATTCAGAATTTTAGTCTAACGTGACTGTGGCATCTGATTTTTTTTTTTTTTTTCTGGAAAAAGTGTTCGGATAATTGGATGTTCGGATAATTGGGGTTCGGATAAATGGAGTTCTACTGTATATATATATATATATATTATATATATATATATATATATATATATATATATATATATATATATATATATATATATATATATATATATATATATATAATATATATATATATATATATATATATATATTTTTTTTTTAACAAGCTTTTATTTAACTTCACTTGTATGTCACTTTCATGTCACTTTCAAATCTTGCAATCGATATTTCAATCACTTCCAGATGAGTAATAGCTCTGAAACTTGGCATAGTTGTGTATTCCCGATGAGAATACAATAATCAGTCAATTATTAATAATTTAATATTGTAATTATGATGTATCAAGACCTAATCTTCACACTCAGACAGCTGAGTGAAAAGGCCCTTGAGTATAAGAGTGAGATCCATCTTTGTTTCATAGATCTGGAAAAGGCGTTTGACAGGGTCCCCTGGAGCAAACTTTGGGAATGTTTGGCAAGGAAGAATATTCCAGCACCTCTGATTCATGCTATACAGAGCTTCTACAAGTCTTGCAGAAATTATGTGAGGACAGCAAACCATAAGTCAGAAGAGTTCAGGACCACCACTGGTGTAAGACAAGGTGATATCCTATCACCTTACCTCTTCATACTCCTTATGGACGATGTCATCAAGGCATGTAAGGAGAGAACACGAAAGTATTCAGTGGGGTACTGGAAGATGAGACAGGTCTATATTTCGGAGCTGGCATTTGCTGATGATGTTGCCCTGATTGCTAAATCAGAGGCACATCTCCAATCCAACCTGCAAGTCTGGAAGGAAGAGCTGGAGAAGAGAGGGATGGTCATAAGCAGCTCTAAAACAAAATCCATGGTGATATCACGAGAAGAAAGAAAACATCAGATTAAGTTGGGAGAACAGGTCCTGGAGCAGGTCGACCACTTTAAATATCTCGGAGCTATTATAGACCGAAAGGGAGGCATCAAAGAAGAGTTGGCCACTCGGAAAGCAGCGGCTGGGAGACTTTTTCAGGCCATAAATCGTGGATTTCTCAGCAAGAAAGAGGTTGGTAAGAAAACGAAGATGGCTGTATACCGCTCCACCTATGTCCCAGTCTTGACATATGGATGCGAGTCGTGGGCAATGACTACAACCCACAAAAGCCAGATCCAAACCTCAGAAATGAGATATCTGAGGAAAGTGGTTGAAGTAACAAGAAGAGACATGGTCCGCAACCAGACGATCCGTCAAGGCCTAAAATCCCATCCGCTGCAGACCCAAATAGAACAGTCCCAACTAAGATGGTTTGGCCATGTCTGCAGAATGGGAGAAGATCGGCTACCACGACAAGCATGGGAAACAAAGAGCCAGGGATCCAGACCTCCAGGACGACCCAGAGTCCGCTGGGAGGACAACATTAGACAATCTTTGAAGGACGAGGACTAGAATGGAACCGGGCCAGGAAGAAGACAGCTGATAGAATGGTCTGGCGCTCTCTCTTCCAAACCTCTACACCTCACGGTAGAAGGGGAACGACTAAGTAAGTAAGTAAGTAATTATGATGTCACAGCGTGATTAACACAGCTGTGGACTGGCGGTGCTCCGCTGGGAGCAGGTACGTAATGTCAGTCGTGTATGAGAGGTAGTCAGTAGAGTGGTCTGAACTTAACAACACGAAACTGCGAGGTCAGCAGGTCAGGGGTGAATGCAAGGAGAGTTCTGATTGGGGCAGTGAAGAAACGGGGGTCAAGAGAGCGACGAGGGTTTTGGTGGTGATGGTGGACTTGAATTGTAGAGGGCGAGTAGATATTTATTTGTGTGAATATAATGCTGCGAGGAGATATTTATTTGTGTGAATATAATGCATTTTGTGATCTAGGATTTTCTTGAATGTGGTACACTTCGCTGACTATATATATATTGTTGTAATTTTGTGGTCACAGTTATTTGAATACATTAGACAGAGTTGTGAATATGGCTTGTGTTGGTTATTACTTGAATGTGTTCCACTCCATCCCTCGCTCTCTTGTTTAGTATCTCGAGGACTAAGACATATGTGTGTTTAATATAAAATACTCTGTGTTATATGACATTATGAGTAATTAAAGTTTTCGTAAAGAAATGTAAACAAATCAGGGGCCATAATCAAGTTAATTAAAAATTAAAGTACGTGGTGTGCTTTATTTTTTTCTATGCGTAAAACAGGGCAGTACTCAAACAAGTGTCTAGCTAAATCAAGGGAAACAATCCAAATTATAAAATTATGAATCAAGGGAAAGTCGAGTTCGATCTCTAGATGGCCTTCAAACTGAAGAAATTGATTGCACCAAATTAACAGGCACAAAGCCATGTAATATTGAAGCTCTAAAAGAATTTTAGACCAGATTTACAATTAGTAACAATATTGTTATATTTTAGTATGTCTTAATTTTTCTAACACTAAAAAAGAAGAAAATAAAAAATAAAAAAAATATTTTTTAAACACATGCTTTTAATGCACTAACAACCCAAAAATAATTTTTCAAGGAGTTTATAGCTTGCAGTCAAAAAATGTAACATCAAATTGACAAAAAGCGCGGGGCGCTGATTCTGCATGAAATTCTGCTTTATACTTCATTAGACACTTATGGATAAAATATCGCTTTTCTGTCGTGACGACCTGTTTTACTACGTCCCAACTGTCATGAAGTGACGTCTGTATCACAACACGAATTATGCATAACTCTGACAATACCGCGCACCATACATTGTAAGAACTGCAAGATACACAGACTAATCAGAACGCTTCGTTATGCCGTGTTTACTACAGCCTTGGATAAATAAAATGGAAGTCCAAATATGTGCAAACAAGTATCGAAGGACAATTAACTACAGCATTATGAAAGAAGTACCACCTGGAAGAGGCTACCAAAACGATATTAGGGATGTTGCTCTACCCGTAAGTACTATTACTTTTACAAATACTGATATAGGACGGGAGAGATCTCTAGTTGAATGCATCGAAGCCTCAGGTTAGTCCATTATTTAGCTGTGAAAAGTACGCATAGAATAAAATGCATTTAGGAATGAAAGAGGTTGTTTACTAGAAATATGTAGAATAATACAGGGCGTATTTTAAACTTTAGATGAATAAAATCGCTCCAGGAATAACTTAGATAAATAAAATCTTAGTTTTCCTGATTTGCACAATAGGCAAAATTTACCAATATTTTCTGAACACAAAACACATTCGTTGGGGAACTACCTCGGACGCTCGATGTCACCCTATATATAGCGCGTGTCTAACAGAATCAGGTCAATCACAATATTTGAAAGCGACCCTTCTGTACTTGAAAGCAGACCTAAAACGACCATTAACAGCTCGTCTGTGTGTGTGCCTGAGGGTAAGAACCAATATATATATATATATATATATATATATATATATATATATATATATATATATATATATATATATATATATAATTATGTGTATTTCTAGCGATTAATCCACTTGTACGATAGGAAGTGTGTAGATGTGTTAGAAAAGTACAGTGTGTTGCTGGTGAACTTACAGGCTTGTGTGCAATTCGGGAGGCAAAGCCAACCTTGGGAAATATTCAAAATAATTGAGAATGATGGCCAAAGTGTGTCTGTAAGTTTGGAAATGTATTTAAAGAAGTATTTCTTAATGGAATGACACACATACCAGGAACAGAAGGAAGGATGAAAGGAATTGGATTACTGTATAGTTTGATATATTACTTAGTAGTTTTATTCACGACCAAGTTATTGTAGGGAGGCGGATCATGGGAAAAAGATTATAAATAAGGATGTAGAAAAAATTTATGATCACAGTGAAATGAATTGATTTTTGCTACTATATTATATCACCCGTGTGTTACCGGGGACCGAAAGGGGAGCAAAGAATAGTAACACTGCACCCTACCACGCATGTCGTAAAAAGCGACTAAGGAGGGTATGGGCATGGGGCTGTTTACCCCATCCCGTAAAAAACTTCGCACAGTGGGCTGATCACCTGCTTGCCAACCAATCTGATTACGGAAACAATGATAGATTGTTTAGTCTGTTTTTGTTCCACAAAGACGCCACTAGGCGTGGTGGAAACAGCAATAGATTGATCAATTTGTTGTTGCCCTAAGACGCCACTAGGCGTACTGGCCACATACTGCTTTGCCGGTTGATGGCTAAGGATGGAAGAAGAAGAAGAGAAGACTATATTATATCTTGTGCATCAGCTAGCACTCTGTCTGAAACTGTCTGTCTTCCCCATCTGTGTCATAGAGGGATAGTGATAGAAGAATACAAGTGATAGACATCTTAATTCAGTGAAAGACTTTGTTGAACATTTTATTATTTATTTAATGTTGTAATATGATTTCTTTTAAAACTTTCCAAACAGAAAAGAGTAAATGTACAAATAAATTGTAAATATTTACCAGCAGACTTACTTAAATTCTTTAAGTTAAGTTACAGTCCTTGTTGGTGAATTTAATTAAATAATTACCCCTAGCAGAGTTAATAACAATATTAACTACCATGTTAACAGAGGAGGATCTGGAGAGGTAGCAAATAAGGACTCAGTACTACATTACCATCTTCTCTGGGAACTTATACAGCTTGACCCTACCTTTGTTGTCTATACACCCTTACTCTTTTCAGAGAAGGGGTATTACTGATAAGACCAGACTCTTATCTGGCACTATCCTGGTATCATCTGATACATCTTTATGTCCAGGATATCATATTAAATTCTATAACAATCTACCCTCTCCCGACACTGGGGTCTCAGTCCTGGGATTCATTTACAACCCGAGGGTCCTTTTCTTTGAAACATTCAGTCTTATAATAGTTACTTACATCCTCTGAGTTAACAGTAGGAGTGAAAATTAATCATAAAATAAAAGTAGGTAAAAACTAAAAGCTAAATAAAGCATGTTGAAGTACCATTGAACGCCTAGCTGAGCCACAATTGGATGAGGTCCAGTGCGGATTCCGAGCAAACCGAAGTACTCAAGACCTAATCTTCACACTCAGACAGCTGAGTGAAAAGGCCCTTGAGTATAAGAGTGAGATCCATCTTTGTTTCATAGATCTGGAAAAGGCGTTTGACAGGGTCCCCTGGAGCAAACTTTGGGACTGTTTGGCAAGGAAGAATATTCCAGCACCTCTGATTCATGCTATACAGAGCTTCTACAAGTCTTGCAGAAATTATGTGAGGACAGCAAACCATAAGTCAGAAGAGTTCAGGACCACCACTGGTGTAAGACAAGGTGATATCCTATCACCTTACCTCTTCATACTCCTTATGGACGATGTCATCAAGGCATGTAAGGAGAGAACAAGAAAGTATTCAGTGGGGTACTGGAAGATGAGACAGGTCTATATTTCGGAGCTGGCATTTGCTGATGATGTTGCCCTGATTGCTAAATCAGAGGCACATCTCCAATCCAACCTGCAAGTCTGGAAGGAAGAGCTGGAGAAGAGAGGAATGGTCATAAGCAGCTCTAAAACAAAATCCATGGTGATATCACGAGAAGAAAGAAAACATCAGATTAAGTTGGGAGAACAGGTCCTGGAGCAGGTCGACCACTTTAAATATCTCGGAGCTATTATAGACCGAAAGGGAGGCATCAAAGAAGAGTTGGCCACTCGAAAAGCTGCGGCTGGGAGACTTTTTCAGGCCATAAATCGTGGATTTCTCAGCAAGAAAGAGGTTGGTAAGAAAACAAAGATGGCTGTATACCGCTCCACCTATGTCCCAGTCTTGACATATGGATGCGAGTCGTGGGCAATGACTACAACCCACAAAAGCCAGATCCAAACCTCAGAAATGAGGTATCTGAGGAAAGTGGTTGAAGTAACAAGAAGAGACATGGTCCGCAACCAGATGATCCGTCAAGGCCTAAAATCCCATCCGCTGCAGACCCAAATAGAACAGTCCCAACTAAGATGGTTAGGCCATGTCTGCAGAATGGGAGAAGATCGGCTACCACGACAAGCATGGGAAACAAAGAGCCAGGGATCCAGACCTCCAGGACGACCCAGAGTCCGCTGGGAGGACAACATTAGACAATCTTTGAAGGACCAAGGACTAGAATGGAACCAGGCCAGGAAGAAGACAGCTGATAGAATGGTCTGGCGCTCTCTCTTCCAAACCTCTACACCTCACGGTAGAAGGGGAACGACTAAGTAAGTAAGAAGTACCATTGAGTACAAAACAAAATTTTGGTGACTGGATACGCTGACAGTGGTCTTTTAATTAATTAGATTTGTATTAATTAAGTGTGTGATTGGTCTATTGATAAGAGTGTTTGAGTGTCTGCAAACTATTAGTGTATGAGTATGGCAGACTTGGCAAAGTTTAGATCTGCTACAGTGCAGGCGGCAAAGGAGTTTGGGTTAAGTGGGGAGGCTCTTATTCAATATGTCACTAATGAATGTGACAAGTTTATAGAAAGAGAAGATAAGAAGTTGGAGACAGAAAGAAGATTACAGATAGAAGCTGATAAGGAAGCTAAGCAATTACAACTAGAAGCTGAGGCTAAGAAACTTCAACTAGAAGCTGATGAGGAAGCTAAGCAATTACAGATAGAAGCTGATTAGGAAGCTAAGCAATTACAAATAGAAGCTGAGGCTAAGAAACTTCAACTAGAGGCTGAGGAAAGAAGACAGGTTGCTGAAAGGGAGGCTGAGAGAGAAGATAAGAGGTTGCAAATGGAGGCAGAGTAAAAAAGGTTGCAAAGGGAACATGAGATTGAAAGAGCTAGAAATTCAAGGAAATGGTACAGGTAATGGCAGTAGTTCAACTACCTCTGACACTAGTGTAATTCAGGGGGCCTCAAATGGAGCCATGAATTTTCACTTGGACCCATTTGTGGAGAAAGAGGATGAGATTAAATCTTATCTAAGTAGATATGAGAGGTTAGCTACTAACTATGGCTTAGAGAAGGAGAAATGGAGCCTTAAGTTATCACAAGGCCTGAGAGGAGTCTCTTATGAAGTTTTCGCAAAACTGGGAAAAGAAGACCAGGAAGATTGTGAAATCTTGAAGCAGGCATTGCTGGTTAGATATGAAAAGAACTCAGAATTTTATAGAAAGAAATTCAGAACTGCTAAGCTGCTTTCTGGAGAAGCCTACCACCAATTCTCTGCCAGATTAGAAACATACTTGGAGAAGTGGACTACTCTGGGGAAATGTCAAGACCTAAAAGAAATGGTCATGATGGAACAAGTAAGAGAGTCTATGCCTCCAGACATGAGAAAATTTCTTATGGAACAAGGTGCAGAGAGGTTGGGGGAGATTTTGACAGTTGCTGAAAGATATCAAGCAGCTCAGTCAGAAATAGCTGGAGTTAAGAGGAAACAAGTAGAAAGTAGTAGGCCACCCCAAAACCAGAATAAGTTTGACAATAGGGACCAACAACCACACAGATACAAACAAGGGTATGACAAACCAAAATGGGACCATAGAGACAGGAACCCTCAGGTACCCATTATCCCCCCACCTGTGAAGAAGTAACATGTAACGGCACTAAGATAATGTGCCTTTGTGATTCAGGATTGGAATTTGACTCAGTCGTGAGTGCATCCTTGGTGAACCCTGATCAATATACCACAGAAAAAGTGGAGATACAAAGGGCATTAAAAGGAACAGCTACCATAACACTTCCCATAGCAAGGATCAATGTCAGAACTCGCTACGTGGAAGGAGTGATTAGCGCAGCAGTGTGTGATGATCCTAGTTACCCGCTGGTGTTAGGAAGGAGATGTCTTCCTAGGGAACCCAATAAAACCTGTGATCATGTCAACGCTCCAGACCAGGTCAAGCCCTAAGAAAGAGGAGGGAATTCCACTAAACATTCATCCGAAAAAGATGAAAAAGGCCCAAGCAAAAGATAGCACATTAAAACCTTGCTTTGATAAATTGCCAAACAGCCATTACCCCCCCCGCCCCCCCCCCCCGCCCCCCCCCCCCGCCCCCCCCCCCCCCCCCCCCCCCCCCCCCACCCCCCCCCCCCCCCCCCCCAAAGAAAGGACAGTTTTATTTGAAGGATGGATTGCTTTACAGGAAAGCTGGAGCAGATGTTGAATGTTGTTCCCCGCAACTCGTCTCCTGTTACGCAACAAATGATCTGACGCGTAAATAAATAATTCAAGGACGCGAAGGTGTCGTGAAAGTTCTCCATCGATTTTTCATAATTTAACGAGAGCAGTTTTTTACTTTCTAACAAGAACAAATATGTAAGCTTACGTAATAATATTCAGGCGAGTTGGATGGCGCACTCAAAATATTCTAGTCAAAATACAAACAATGGTAAGCGGATAAATAGTCTCCGTGTTGCATGAAATCATACGACTTCACGAAAGAGCTGGAGAAAACCAATATTTAAAACCGAGAAAAAACGAGACTAGTCAAGCATCGAAAATGAAGCATTAGTAGTATAGTAAAAGTGCCCTTATTTCTTTTCCGATTAAGGCCGAATCTGAAACTGATCGACAAATGTTTACCAAAGTTATCAGGAATCAGATCGTCAGAATGACTATGCGGTTAGATCGCTTTCCTCTATCGGCACAGTTGCTGGGTCATTGAAAAAAAAAACATGGTAGTGTCACGATCCAGCCTTACCCAGCTGTGATTGGGTACCTGAATCCGCTCTTGAGTTAAGAAATGATAAGGCAGCGAGCGATGGAACTGGTCTACCGACCTCATTAAAAAAAGATGGACCTACGGTAGTATTAAGTCTCTAACACTTCTCTCCCCTAAGCAGTATCTGCTATGTGTCTAGCTTTACCTCTAATCATCATTCTCCTGTGTACCCTACACGGAACATGTAGCCACCACAGCAGCTGGTACCCTTGCAGGAAATCTGCAGAAAGCCCTCACATGTTCGTGCAGCGTGTGGTTCATGTGGCAATTAGTTCTACATGATGAGGTTGCCAGCCCCATGCACAATCTCATATTTGTGGCCTTGTACGACATGCCTGAGGGGGGAGTAATCCTATTCTTTCCTTCTCTTTTCGAGGCTCGTGGGAACTATACGGGACTTTAAATTTTATAAAGACAGTCCCATAGCAGATACTGCCGTAGGGCGGGTGAAGTGTTAGAGACTTCACTATACTAGGTCCAGCATCGAGAAGTAGGTGACCTATTCCCTTTCTCGCTGCCTTTTCCTTCCCTAACTCAAGAGTAAAGTCAGGTACCAATTTACTGGGTAGACGAGCGTGTCGACACCGGCAATCAAACCAGGCATCTTTGCCGCGAGAGACCAGCACTCTAACCACTCTGTCAATCGGACGCTGGAAATCAAAATTGCGCCCGTAGTCCGGGGAGTTGTTTCTTGCGAAGGACGGGACAAATTGAAGCTAGTAGCAAATTGTGCAATTTTCAGATGTGAACGCGCTTTGCATAAATGCACCAAAACCATTGTTGACGGTATATCAAATCAATATCTATTACATTCAGTCAACACTGCACCAAACATCTTTTTATCTCCCTCGGTAGAAACCAGTAATCAATAATGCTACTCCTACAGCCATATGTACCAGCATGAACGGTATGGAAAACAATGAATACCTGAGGTCATTTGTCTTCACTAGACTTATGATGCTAGGAGTTTGGGTTGGCCACGTCCTCAGAAGAGACCCTGATGCCACAGTTATGCTATGAGCAAGGGCACGCGAATGTTTGGTGCAGGCTTCCTGCAAGGAGACCAGCTACAGTGGTGGCTCTATGCTTCAGACGAGGCGACAAGGAAAATACTAATGAGATCTATAATGGGAGACGAGCACCTTATCGTAACTGTAAAAACAGATGGCACGAGTGGCAGAGGGAAGACAGAGAAAAGGTAATAGGTAACCTGACATCAGGGTTGTGGAGTCGAGAGTCGGAGTCGTGAATTCCGTGGTTTTTAGCTGGTAAAAAAATGTCCGAACTCCCACTCGAATTTTATGCCACACGACTAGTAAAACAAAAACTGTAGCCGGAACTGGACTTCTAAAATTTCTGGAGTCGGAAAATTTGTGGCCGACTCCACAACCCTGCTGGACTGGACACCATAGCAGAGGAAGCCGTCAATAACAGAATCGATTAAGAAAATCTGCTGAGACATGATCGCATACGCCCCTCGGCATGAAACTTGACTACGATGACCACCGAAGGCTGAATGGACTATTTTTCTGTAAAACAAAAATGGTGGCCAATATAAATTCCCATACGTGAAACGAATCATGGTTTCCGTTTTCACTCCTATGGAGCAAGGGGCCACCCCCCTGCAGCTGTTCCTCTAACAGGAAGCATGCATCTAAGCATTCATGAGCTGATGCAGTGATGGTTTCCGTAACAATGTCTTTTTACATGATGAGGTTGCCAGACCTATGCACAACCTCATATCAGTGGCCTCTTACGACATGCCTGACGTAGCAGTATCTGTATGCATGTCCTCAGTGACCCCCCCCCCCCCCGGGGCCGGAAGTACACGGGACACTGAAACAAATGAGCATACCAAAACAGTCCGCACTGCTTATTACCACTACTGCGTGATCTGTTCAAATATCGTCTCATGACTTGCCTCTTCTGTCGCATAACCGTAATCAGATGCGAGGCAAAATGAAAATACTCGATGAGAGGTCACAGCACTTGGGTCTGGATATACGCAGGGAAAAGACAAAGATTATGAAAATAACTGCAAGAAACGATAACACGGTTGAACCTGAAGAAACACCACTACAAGATGTAGAATCATACATACACATATCTTGGTAGCAATATAGACAAAGTTGGAGGGGGGAAATGATATCAAAACAAGAATACAAAAATGCAAGAGGCGCTGTCATTGCATTGATTAAACATATGGAGGTCAAGACAAATCAAGTCCAACACTAAAATCAGAATCTTCAACTCAACTGTCAAGTTGACAGTCGCACGGCTCCCACTCTGATCGGGCGAAGAGAAGCTCTAACAACAAAGGTAAAGGTAGTCCCATTGCAGATACTGCCGCACGGGAGTGAAGTGTTAGAGACTTCACTATACTAGACCCAATACATTAATCAAACTGGAACTTTTGTTTCAAATAACAGAAAAACGGCGTATAAAGCTCAGATCTTCCATTCAGGTCGAAGAAGACGTGGAAAGAAAATACTGGCAAACAAGAAATGAACACGCCAATGTTTGCAGCAAATAATTTCAGCTGGTCGTAAAGTATGTGTATGTCAGCATCTGTGTGTGTGTATTTCTGACACAGACAGAATGTGTATTTTTGTGGATATCTGAGCGAGACAACACGTGTTATGTATGCCACGACAGTGCGCACGTTCGCGTATATGAATGTGCGCGGCGAATGAATAGTCATTACCTATTTGTTTAATGGCATAACCATTTCTTATATCCGACAGATATACATGAGAAAGATCAACCAAACCATTGGGCAATATCTGTCATGTGACAAATAAGCTTTTATTAACTTTTCTTTATTCCCAGAAACAAAATAAAATCTAAAATGGCTGAAATCTGAAGTTACAAAAGGTAGAAAGAAGAGCGGGTGGCCGAACTGTTGGGACATCGGTCTCTGAAGTCTGGAGACACAGGTTAGAACCATGGTATGGTCTTATTGTTTTTTTTTCCTATAGGGGGTTAAAAAAAAACCCTATCGTGCACACTGCGTGGCGACAGCATGACTTGCCTCTTCTAATACCATAACCTTAATAGATGAGAAACCAATAGAAATTACTCCACGAGAGGTCACAGCAATTTGGTCTGAAATTACACAGGAAGAAGACACAGGTTAGGAAAATAAATGCAAGAAATGATTGCGTGGCGACAGCAATGGGCAAGCGGTTTTTATTCTTCAACACTCAAAATCCTCTGGCGGACATCAGCAGAAGATAACAAAAATTGCTTCCCGCTATACAATCCTGTGTTCAACAAACGGGATCTCACGTTCAGCTGCAATGTCAATGTGCCACATCATTTAATGTAATACAATAGCAATTAAATTATCTTTATTTTGACGTGTGTTTCAAATAAATTAGTTGGATAGAGGAGCAAAGAAACAATTGAAAAATACGAAGTGACTTTTCACCCACCCTGTATATTTGATGCACACAGAGTTAGTGTATGCGTGAGTTAGGGAAGGGAAGGCAGCGAGGAAAGAAACTGGTCACCCCACCTCTCGCTCTAACACTTCACTCCCCTACAGCAGTATCTGCTGTGGAACCACCTTGACCTTTTGAGTTCAATCATACGTTGACTGCCCACATAGTGCTTGTTTGCACGACATACATGTCAAAACAAAGAGGCAGTTACTGAAAAGTCTCCAGTGCACACCCTAGCAAAGTCCCATCAGGCATAGAACAGAAGTGACAGCAACGTCGATCGCTAACAACGTACTTCGGCTGACAGGTTAATAAATACAAGACGCGAAGCGCTACAGTTAAATTATGCATTGTCCTTGGACGCTGTGATGAATTAATTTAACTTCTCCCTTGCCGCTCTCTGATAGACTGATAACACCATCTGGACTGTTTTTAAACTCAGGTCTCACCGTCACGAAACCTGGACACGGAATAACACGACCGAGAATACTTCGGTGCGTACGGGGATAAGACAGACAGAGGAAATATCTGAGAACAGAGAACCGAAATTATGCAGACACTAGTGTAAAAGCCCGTCATAAGACGGGAATTAAATTCAGAAGCACCAATACCTAACGGCAATTTTACTTATTCAAAAGTACTTTTAAAAATCCACTGTGCATCACCACAGTACACGAACTACGTAGCAACAGCGAGGATCCCAATGTGTGTATACGGGATAACACATTCTATAAATATATTTTTGTGCACACCGTCATTTGCGCATTCTTCTTTGGTAAGTGTTACTATTTTCGGGAGAGTACATATAAGGGAAACAATACAATAAATGTCAACCAAAGTTGCATCCCTTAGCGTTACGCACTGACAGAAAAAGCTGGGATATAATAGTCCTCATTTGTTTCTCCTTTTGAAGCAAACAGCCACCGTTGCAGACGGCTCCCTTGTGGGGCAGTCTACGTCAAAGAACGTGGTCTAGCAGTGGAGATTTATGTAGCCATATGTTTTACACAATAAGGTTGCCAGCCCTATGCATATCTTCATATTAAATGCTTCTCGCAACATGCTGGGCGGAGCAGCATTCCTATTCTGTCTTTGCCTCCCCTGAAGCACTCGGAAACTACACGGCGACTGCAGATAATGCGAACAACAAAAAATCTGGAAATGCTCCACCAATACAGAACTTATGATAAGAACCAGTGGAACAAGAGATGAGAAGAAGACGCTGCCGATGAACAGGACACGCACTAAGGAAACCTTGTTCTGGAATCCTCAGGGTAAGCGCGGTATAAGCCGACTGAAAAAACACATCAAGAAGAGAACTGGTGGCAGACATGACAAAAAAAAGACACATGACGAGGAAGGCAAGAAAAGACATTGAAATGATGGAAGAACTTGGTAGTGATTCGTCTAACGAGGACTAAGAAAACAGCCAACGTTGCGACCACAAGGCCTTCGTCAGGGAAAGTAAAGCAAGTGAGGGTTAAGTAGGACACATAAGAATCTAAATAAAAATAAATATAAAAACTGGGTACTTCCCTACAGGCGGCTAGCTAAGACCTAACACGCCCACCGAAGGGAGATCGCGTCACGAGATAATGAAAAGAAATGTACAACAAAGATCTCTGCATTTACCTATGAAGTCATTTCGAGCGTTAAAAGTCGTCGCGCCAGAGAACCTTAGCACATTTCCTGTTTCTGAAGACAGCGTCTGCCAGGTGGGATCGCGAACACGAATTTGTACAAGGCCCCTAAAATATTCTTCGACTACGGTCAAGATGGCCTCGATTGGCAGAGTGGGTAGAGCGTTTGCTTCTCAAGACAAAGTTACCAGGTTCGAAATATGCTAGCGTCATGCTTCAGTCTACCCAGCTGTAAATAGCGTTCCTCACTCTGCTCTTGAGCTATGGACGGCAAATGCAGCTAGGAAGAAAACCAGTCACCCTTCTTCATAAAGCTGAGAGCTAGTATAACTGAAGTCTCTAACAATTTCAGTACCCTACGGCAGTATCTGCTATGGGACTGCCTTTACCTTTCTTTCAGTGTTGTTTATACTGCCACATATTCTCTTTAGCAGTGGTATTCAACCTTTTTTGTTCGCCCACATATTCTCTTTAGCAGTGGTATTCAACCTTTTTTGTTCGCCCACATATTCTCTTTAGCAGTGGTATTCAACCTTTTTTGTTCGCCCACATATTCTCTGTAGCAGTGGTATTCAACCTTTTTTGTTCGCGTACCCTCAGATCTAATGCATCTTTAACTATGTACCCCCAAGGTTATTGGTGCATAATTCCAAGTATTCCATTTACCTATACATTGCATTGGCAGACCTTTTTTTTCACGTACCCCCGTAGATGTCTTCTCGTACCCCAGGTTGAATACCACTGCTCTATAGGTTAAACAATTAATATTGCTATTAACGTTACACCGTATTAAGGTCGTGACTACTTTTTTTAATGTGGAAATAATCTCTGACGTATACAACTCAGATTAACCCATCTAAGCACGCACGTATAAAACGAATACACCAACCGTCTACGCATCATGGCCTTGCATATTAACTTCTACTGTACATGGAAATGACAGTGTATGGAGACGGAGAAGCAGGAGTAGTAGTAGCAGCAGCAGGAGTAGCAGCAGTAGGGGTAGTAGCAGCAGTAGTAGTAATAGTAGTAGTAATAGTAGTAGTAGTAGCAGAAAGAATAAAGTAAGAGGAAGGAAAGAAGGAGAATCTGCAACCAGGAACTTACACAGAGAGTAGAAATAAACGAGGAACTCAATGCGAGAGTGAGTACAGACTGAAAGCTCTTGGGCATACTAAAAATAATCAAAAAGTTGCATAACAGAGCAAGGGTGAACGAGACAGTAATAGGAAGAATGAGGAGAAACTTGAGATAAACGGGCTAGCGGGATCAGACCACACAAAAAAATGATCTATAGTACTAATTAAACAGAATTGAGTAAGTGGTAATTTTCAGATTCCGCACAGGCCATAACAGACTGATGCCATCTATTCAACAAGCTAAAGATAGGAACTACCTATGTGGCACTGACAGCTGAAGATAAGTGCCCAACATATGAGAAACAGAGAAAGCATGCCACTAGTGCCATTCCTGGACAAACTCCATGTAGATGCTAACAACCTCAGGCTGACCACACTTTCTTTAAACATATTCAAACTGACACCTCAAAGTGTACGAAGAAAAAGACTAGTAATTTCAGTGACACGGCAAGGTGTGATAAATGCAAAGACTAGCATCTTTGTGACAGGGTGTGTGTTTGTGTGTGTGGGGAAATTGAGATGAGATGGGCAGACCGACAGACAAATAGCAGATATTGCCTGACATGGGGAGGAGGTGGGAGAAAGAGATAGACGGAAAGACACACTGACGTCAGTCGTTAGTAACGATGTTTGTGACGGAGGGAGAGACAGGAGTAGATGACTGACAGATAACACAGACATTTTCTGACGGAGCGAGAGACAGCGGCAGATGATAGATAACAAAGTCATTTTTTGACACACAGGAAAGAGAGAGAGAGAGAGAGATGTGCAGACTGACAGACAAATACATCTTTTGAAGAAGGGGCTGAGAGACGGACATGACAGAAAGAAAGAGTAAAGTCATGTTTGAAGACGTTGAGACAGACGGACATAACAACAGACGGACAGCAAATCATGTTTTGATGGACAAAGAGATAGCGAAAACAGATTTCATCAAATCGATACTTGATAAGGAGCTCAAATGGAGGGAAGAAACTGCCAGGCGGCTTAGGGCTGACTGGAAGCTTAATATGAGAGAACAGACACGGGCACAGAGACAGACAGACAAAGACACACAGAGACAGACATACACACACAGAAACAGATATTCACAGAGAGCGAGGGACTCTAGCTTAGGGTACACAATGAAAAACACATCAGACTAGGGAACTCTTTCATGGAACAGGACATGAACTCAGTGACAGCACGGGTACTGACTAGAGAAGTGCAGTGTGACAGTTTAAAGAAGCGGTGACGACACATCGCCATTGTAATTTCCTTTTCGTTTGGCAACTACGCAGCATACAGCCACCATTGCAAACGGTCCACTGAGGAAGCCAGCACCACAATACAAGCTCTCGCACCGGTGGTTTAACACGCTGTTTTTTTTTACACGATGAGGTTGTCCTTGAGTCTCCTCTGAAGACATACCTGGGGGGGGGGGGGGGGGGGGGGGGGGGGGGGGGGGGGGGGGGGGTGGGGGGGGGGGCCAGTAGTCCTATTTTTTTCTTTGTCTTTCTAGACACCCATGGGAACTGACCGGGGTTGACGGCATGTCACGTGAGCTTAATATAACAGACAGGAAGAACATACGCACGCAAGCATGTGTAAACCGGTTGTCCAATTAGGCAGACTATGAGCTCATCAACGCAGCCCGCCATGATAAACTAACAGCTCATTTCAAATTACTTCATGTAATTAACAACGTGAAATGAGCACACCCGGTCAAGTGAGAACTTCAATCTCATGGCACGCGGCTTCCCAATCCAGAGAGTAATCCGAGGCCAGGTGTTGTCAAGCAATCAATCAATGGCCGTTGTCTTTCCTGGGTTTTTAGACCAGATGGATCTATTCATCTCGTATCTATTACTTTTTGTCTCCCTCCAAGTGTATCTTTAGTTTAACTCACGCTGGTCTCCTACCTCGTGCTCCGTTGTCTCCCAATCCAGAGAGTAATCCAGGGCCCAGGTGTTGTCAAGTAATCAATCAATGCTTTTGTTTCTCTTTGGGTTTATTGAACAGACTGATTCGCTCATTTCGTATCTACTGTTGTTTTCTGCATCCCTCCTAGAGTTTTTTTTATTTTTACTCAGCTATCTCTCCTACCACCTGCTATTTCGTATTATCGCCATCTTCTTTCCCTGATAATTCCATTTCAGGGGAGGTGACTCACAGCTACGGGTTGGTTTCTTGAGAATAAGCCGACATACACCTCCACGTTTGTTCTTCCCACAGACTCGTTATCTGCTCCTAACACCTTCATACACTTTCTTTGCAAACAAATAGGGAAATCACTGGAGGCCGCAGAGATATGGTTTTACAGAAGAATGTTAAATATACCATGGACAGCCACAAAGAGTAATGAGAATGTCCTGAGGGAGGCCAATGCACAAAGTAAACTTATTTCACAAGTTAGAAAGCAGCAATCCACTTTTTATGGGCATGTGATGATAAGAGTTGGAATACATCGTAACAACAGGTAAGACTGAAGGAAAAAAGAGATAGGGGAAGACAAAGAGAGCAAATACTGGACAGTTTGACATCGTGGCATAGAAAGAAGTCAACAGCAGAATTGATAAATTGTACTGGAGACAGGAAGTTGTGGAGAGACATGATCTCCTACGCCACTGGGCATGGTACTTGAAGAAGAAGAACACCTTCTGAGAGAGTCCGATCGGTAGAATGGATAGAAAGCTGGCCTCCCGCGGCAAAGTGACCCTGTTCCTGGTTCGAAACCTGGTAGCGTCATGCTCAAGTCCACCCAGCTGTAAAATACGTACCCGATTCTTCTTCTAAGTCAGGGAAGAAAAAGGCAGCGAGGACGGGCACTGGCCATCATACCCTCATAAAAGGAGGGGAAAGGATCCCGTTACACGCCCATTGAGGCATATTAGGAATATAGTGTTAGGCCCATATTTTCTTGACCATCGGCACACTAGGTATGACGTGGTCAACATCACGCCGGCCGCCTTAACCTTCCCAGAGTTGCCCTGGTACCCAATTCATGAGGCTAAATCGACCCCGGAGCCGTTTGCAGCCTAAAAAAATCCCACCTCAGCTGGGGATTGAACCATGGACCACCGAGCTAGGAAGCCAGTGCACTAACCACTGCGCTACCGCGGCACCAACCCTCATAAAGCTGAGACCTAATACGGTAAAGTCTCTAAAACTCTCCAACACTTCCACTCCTCTAAGGCAGTATCTGATATGGTAATACCACTTAACGTTCTCCAACTTTCTCTGTCACCAAATTTTTATTATCTTCCTTAAAGCACATCACGGTATGTCGTCAAAGGAGACTAAAAGACAACTCGTCATGTTTAAAAAATAGCGTCTTAAACTACCGCTGCATAAGTGTGTGTTTTGGAGCTGGCTTCCTCAATGGTGGCTGTATGCTGCATAAGGAGCCAAACGAAAAGGTTGTGTTGTCCGCTTCTTTAAACTGTCACACTGCGCCTCTAAGTGCGTGTAGGATAAGTGTTGGTCCCATGTAGTTCATGAGGGGGATCTCTGATGAGACAACGAAATTATAGGACTATTGCTCCTTCATTCATGTCGTACAAGGTGACTAATATGAGAGTCGAGCACGAGGATGGCAACCTCATCACGTAATGCAGAATGCTACAGAAACCATCTCGGCAATAGCATAAGAAAGCTTGGGGTAGGCTTCATGCAAACAGGACCAGATGCAGGGGTGGCTCCATGCTTGATTAAGGAGGGAAAAGGAAAATTGTGGTGAGGACAAGTGATGATAACTGTACAAACCCTAGTTCTCACTGACCTGGTGGCAATGCACTTTAATAACAATAATAATGAACTGTATTTAAAAAAAAAAGACAATTAAAAAAAGGTAAAGGTAATCCCAGATACTACCGGAAGGGAGCTGGTGTTAGAGACTTCACTATACTAGGTCCAGCTTCGAGAGGTGTGATAACCAATTCCTTTCCTCCCTATCTTTTTCTTACCTTAATCAAGAGCAAAGACAGGTACCCATTTACAGCTGGGTAGATGGAGTGTCACCCGTGTGTTACCGGGGCCCGAAAGGGGAGCAAAGAATAGTAACACTGCACCCTACCACGCATGTCGTAAAAAGCGACTAAGGAGGGTATGGGCATGGGGCTGTTTACCCCATCCCGTAAAAACTTCGCACAGTGGGCTGATCACCTGCTTGCCAACCAATCTGATTACGGAAACAATGATAGATTGTTTGGTCTGTTTTTGTTCCACAAAGACGCCACTAGGCGTGGTGGAAACAGCGATAGATTGATCAATTTGTTGTTGCCCTAAGACGCCACTAGGCGTACTGGCCACATACTGCTTTGCCGGTTGGTGGCTAAGGATGGAAGAAGAAGAAGAAGATGGAGTGTGACGCCTGGCACCTTTGCCGCGAGAGGCCAGCGCTCTAACGCAGTCAGACAATCGAATGCTCAAAACTACTATACAGACTGTTAATGAAATGGACAATTACACACGTGGGTAAAGTTACTGAAAGAACAGTGGAAGTCTGGAAGTCTGAACGATGAAAAACAAAACAAAAAACGGAACGCTCATTTAAAAAAAAGAAGTGTAGTCGCATAGAAATAGACCTATGCAGCGCACGAAGTTGTATGTACCGCGCACAAATACTCTACCTCGCACAAATACGCTGTAACAAATTTTGTTCTCAGGGTGGGTAAGTATCGTCTGCGGATTCGTTAATCTAACTATACCGCTAGACTAGTCCTTAACCCCTTTACAGCATCTTCAGAAGCCTCGCATCCCTTTACAGCATCTTAAAAAAACTTGCACCCCTTTATAGCATCTTAAAAAGCCATGCACCCCTTTAAAGCATTTTAAAAAGCCCCGTACCCCTTTATAGCTTCTTAAGAAGCTCCGCACCCCTTTTAAAGCATCTTAAGAAGCTCAGCACCCCTGTAAAGCATTTTCAGAACCCGCATCCCTTTACAGCATCTTAAGAAGCCCGCACCCCTTTACAGCATCTTAAGAAGCCCGCATCCCTTTACAGCATCGAAGCCTTGCACCCCTTTGAAAGCATTTTTAGAAGCCTCGCGCCCCTTTAAAGCATTATAAGAAGCCTCGCATCATTTATCTTGTAGCTCGCAAAATATTCCAGAACTGCGAAGAAAAAAAAAAAGATAAAATGATATTTACAAAACGTAATTAGGGTTCAGTATTTAATTCACGTTATCATTGTTCTATTTTGTACAAATACATCTGAGTTCTGCGTATTATACAGTGTAATATGATCTGCTTCTTCTTTCAGTTTGTAGTCATGTTACATCTGCAGGCCTGTCGCCAGGAAGAAGTCCACAGTCTTTTCCAGGTCATCGCGGCAACCCCATAGCTTCTGCCTGCGCCCCCCCCCCCCCGGCCAGGTCAGACGTCTTGGGTCATCATGGGTTGGGCAGTTTTGGAGAATGTGTTCGGGGGTCTGGATTCCAGTTCCACGTGGACATTCATTTGTATGAGATATCCTGAGGCGATAGAGACGGCCCAGTAATCTGCAGTGGCCAGTTTTCAGGCGGAAAATGGAGGTCTACTGGTGTCGGTTAAGTTGGTGGATTGGGTCATCTCTGCTGTATTAGCACCTTCCTCCTTCCACTGGGATCTCTACTTGTTGTGGATGATGGTTTTAGCTTCTCGGTAAAGCAATGGATGGCTGAATTGTCCCATTTTACTGCTACTTTTAGATAGAACATAAGCTCTCTCATTTCCAGTGATTCCACAATGTGAGGGTAACCACTGAATGTCACTGGTTGATGACCTTTGGATAATGGTAAGCTCAGATCTGATCTCATGCATCATGTTTTCATTTCTGGTGTTCTTCTACTTCTGCGTATGCAAATTGTAACGTTTCACGTTGATATTAAAGGCCTTCTGCAACATACACGCGTTTCCCAAACACACAATAAAATGTGCTGCCTTTCTAAGAAAAACCTTGAAATATGCAAGTTGACCTAAATTTTAAATTCCATTCATGTCTTTTTCTACACTATGTTACCAAGATCAAAAGACAGATGGACAAAAGGATAGCGAGAAGGGAGAGGCAGAAAGCCGAACACTAAACACGCTTCGCGCGATACACAAATGCTGCCATCACGCGTGTAAGACTACATGCACTAACTTTTTTTCAGACGGACAGTGATAAAATACATTACCCATCCCAGAGTTAGGTTTATAAATCCTGAAAAACTCTTATTAGAAAAGATAACATTAGATGGGTTTACGGTTGAAATCATAACAGTACCCAGACAGCACATCTTCGAAACAGGAGGTAGAAAATACATATTTTGAACGCAGCCACGTAGCTCTTTTAAATTTGGATATTTGGGTTCCTTAGGGCTTGCTGACAAAGAATATGTAAAACGTTACGCAAATAGTCCAGGAATTAATAAATTATACCCAAAATAAAATAGTGGGGATGCCTGACAGCATGGAATCATTTCTGCTCATAAAATTTTTTTTATAACGTGTTTGAAAAAAATCTTACGTTACAGAATTAGCCTACCATGTAAACTCCAAATTGATTGGAGCGCAACAAATGAAAGACTAACCACGATTGGTCGGGCTATAAATACTATCTTTCGTTGTTAGGGGAGACGTGAAAAGGTAACATTTTTTCAAACACTTGTCGAAACGTGGCCTCATTGGCTAGACTCGCTGATATACTCACTTAGGAGCGTTAGTTCGAGACCACTAGTGCAAATAATCTTGATAAAGCAACAGTGCGTTGAAGCCAGCTCATATTTGTGTTAAATAAAAGCCTGGAACATAAGCAGATGGGAATTTGTGCCAGTAAATGTGCCAGAATTCATTGCTAATCAACGTATCTGTGTTTATTCTATGAATTGTGGTAAGCTTGAACCATTCAGTATCTTTTAATGAAAATTGAATGTAAATTGTTAATTTATGCCTGTATATATATGTGTAGTTCAGTGGCAAACAGGAGATAAAGCCTATAATGCTCCAGCCTGAACAGAGGGTGTCGGAGGGAAGTAAAACGGCATGGAATGGCCAAATAGTACACTGACACCTGGATGATTGATTAGACAGAAATAATGCTGGAAGTGCAGAGGCGTAGTGACCATTAAGGAGGGTAATGCTGGTATAAAGTATTTCAGATGAAGCTGACAGTTGGCCTAACGCTCTGAACTCAATGTTTGTGTTGTATTGTGCTCAGTGTAGAACTAGAGTATCAATTAGTTATGAAGTAGAAGGTACATCCTTCTTGTTTTCAGGGACCGTGGTCTTGATGGTACTGAGCAGCACCTGGTCAGAGCTTTGCTGAATCCAGAGTCGGACAGCATACTCCTTGGTCTTTTTAGCTATCAGTGAGGTGTCTCCAGAGCCCAGGGGAGAATTCGAGCAGAGGAGTCCTTTCCTGCCGCCATCACGCAAGATAAGCTGATTTGGCCAGCTGAGCTCAACATTATGTCCCCTCATCTTGAAATGACTTTGTAAAAATAACATTCAGAGGGGAATTTAATTGTCTTAATATCAGGAACTGAGAACATCTCCAATACTAGTCCCAAAAGACAAACTATTGAAGTCATGATGACAAATACCAACAGAGCTTGAACAAAACAAAACCAGTATTACCTCATATTACCACTACACAACTGACACACATAGGATATTTTAATAATATATGTCACTACAATATTCATATTGATAAAGTCTGTACATATACTTGTAATTAAAATTGATTGTGATTCCTGGTTCCTTTGTATTTGAATCAGGACACATATACCTTTATGATAACCATGAATACATATTGTTATTTGAAAAGTTATCAGTGACTCCTTAAGATATTCTCATAGAGTGTTATATGTATGTGAGTGTCACAGTGTTGTCAAGAGTAGTGGATTAAATTAAATTGTTTATCTGTCTGTTGTTGTGACTTACACTTCATCATACACATACCCTAGACACCTAACGTAGTCATCACACTATTCCAGAATAATTCTGACTGAGATATATAGATATGTGGTAGCAAGTAAGGTTATCTATAATACACTACTCTTAATAGATATAGATACCTTCACAGCTGATCTCAGTCAGTACACTAAGTCCCCTATAAATATTTATAACATCCCACTTCACCACATATATTGGGGGCTCGTCCGGGATTTTGAATCTTTCCCTATTAAAAATATTGGGGGTAATTCACTTCAGGGAATATAAGAATTAAAAGGTATCCTTGGGTGGAATTAAATAAGGTTGAGCTCACGGTGCCTGTGTTGTCCATTAGATATATTTAGAGATTAAATTGTTGGTTAGACATTGTATAAACTTACCTGATAGACAATGGCGGACCTAGCCAAATTTCGATCTGCTGCTGTTCAGACTGCAAAAGAGTTAGGATTAGATGGGCAAGTTATGGTTGCCTATGTTACTACGGAATGTGACAAATTTATTGAACGCGAAGAAAGAAGGTTTGAAGCCGAAAGAAAGTTAGAGGCTGAAAGGGAAATTAAGAAGTTACAATTTGAAGCTGAGGCTGAGACTAAGAAGTTACAAGCTGAGGCTGAGACTAAGAGGTTGCAGATTGAGGCTGAGGCTAAGAAATTGGAAGCAGAAGAAAGAAGATTGACTGCAGAAAGAGAAGACAAGAAATTAGCTGCAGAAAGAGAAGAGAAGAAATTAGCTGCAGAAAGGGAAGAGAGGAAATTAGCTGCAGAAAGGGAAGCAGAAGATAAAAGATTACAAAGGGAACATGAGTTACGACTAAGGGAGTTTGAGTTTCAAGGCCATGCTCCTGAAAATGGTGCCAGTCCCTTTGCCTCTGATGCTACGGTTACTCAGGGAGCCTCAACCTCAGCTATGAATTTTCATTTAGATCATTTTGTTGAGAAAGACGATGATATAGAGAGCTACCTAAATAGGTATGAACTATTAGCTACCACGTATGGGTTAGAGAGAGAAAGGTGGAGCTTAAAGTTATCTCAGGGACTTCGTGGGGCAGCTTATGAAGTTTTTGCAAAAATGAGCAGAGGTGATCAGGAAAATTATGACATGCTAAAGCAGGCTCTTTTGTTAAGATATGAAAAGAATGCAGAATTTTATAGGAAAAAATTTAGGAATGCTAAACTACTGTCAGGTGAAACCTATCACCAGTTCTCTGCACGAATAGAGATATACTTGGAGAAATGGACTTCTCTGGGGAAAACCCAAGATCTTAAGGAAATGGTCCTTATAGAGCAATTAAGAGAGTCCATGGCTCCAGACCTGAGAAAGTTTCTCATGGAACAAGGTGCAGAGAGGCTGGTGAGTTGCTAAATGTTGCTGAAAGGTATCAAGCAGCTCAAGCAGAGGTAACAGGTAATAAAAAGAAACAAGTGGATAACTTTAGGGCACCACAGAACTTTAATAAATTTGATCCTAGGGATCAACACAAAGGTAAGCACCAGTCTGATAGGCCACGGTATGAAAATAAAAATAAATTCCCACAATTCGATGAAAGGAAATATGATGAAAGAAAATCTTTCAACCAAGGAAAAAGGTGGTGTAAGAATTGTCAGATGGACAATCATGACACTGACCGTTGCAGAAGGAAACCTGTGTATATGGCAACCCTTCAGGTCAGGTCGACCTCAAGACAGGAGGAGGATATTATGTTAGATACCACTCCAGAAGAGATGAGGAAGGCACAGGCTGGGGATAAAACACTCAAGCCTTGTTTCAGAAAATTGTCAACTTGTCATACAACTCCAGGCAAGGGAGATTTTTACATGAAAAACAAGTTGATGTATAGGAAGACTGGAGCTAGATCCAAAGGTCAAGGACAGCTGGTACTTCCTAAAAGATATAGGGCAGACTTAATAAGGAGCCTACATGTGAAACCAGATGGGGACCATGAGAAGATAGGTACCATCATTCAAAAGGTGGCTCACAATTATTATTGGCCCAAAGCAAGATGGGACATTGAGAATTTTGTAGAAAGGTGTAGCATAGCACATGAGGGAACACCCACAAGTGGGAACATGGATCAGGACCTGGACACGCCATGGGGCAAAATCAGGCCTGACAATAAAAGGAAAAATAAATTTGATAAAGTGGACCAAATGGAATGGGAAGCCCCTTTTCACGGACAAGCTTCAATTAACTGTTTTACAATGGCCACTATGCGGAGAGTGCAAAAAGATGTCTTACCCCAGGATAAGCCGAAAATCCCTCAATCGGACTTAAACAAACTGGAGGAAGAGGATGTAGAGAGGAAATCTCTCATCAAGAATTTTAAGTGGGGAGAAAGCCCCAGAAAAAAAATTGGTAGCGGTCGTTTTGTGAATGATAATTCTGGGAGGAAAAATCATCACTATAAAGCTTCGAGTGGAAGAAACCATACCGGTGCATGGACAAATAGGTCCACACAATTAAAGGTCCACATGTAGCTATGTTAAGAACGTGGACTGATGAAAAGGCAGAGGAAAACATTACATCTTCATACCAATATGTGAATGAGCTGACCACTCGGTTAAAAACTGGCTGGAAACTTGCCAATGAAAATTTGAAACAAGCCAGGAAGAAACATGCTGCCTATTATAACAGGAAGGCGAAGGACAGAAATTTGGCTGTGGGAGAGAAAGTACTGCTTCTTTTGCCTGGGAGTCAGAATAAGTTACAAATTGGATGGCAGGGTCCATATACAGTTCTAGAGAAGGTGTCTAGAACAAATTATAAGATAGATAAGAAGGGGAAAGAAAAAATCTATCATGTGAATCTCCTGAAGAAATATTTGGAAAGAGAACATCAGGAAGAGACACACTTGTTGACCTTGTCCATCGCCATGGAGATGAAAAAGGAACCACTTTCATCATTTGAATATCCATTACACCCCTGTGAGACAGCAGCACAGGTGAAAATCAGTACACATTTAACGAAAACTCAGAAAGAGAGAGTGCAACAGGTTCTAAATAATCATGCAGAGGTGTTAACAGACCGACCAGGGCATACAAACCTATTGGAATATGATATGAAACTAATAGACTCCACACCTGTCTGTATGAAACCATATTCGATTCCGTTTGCTAAGGAGAAAGCTTTGAAGGAAGAGATAGACTATCTGTTGAAGGAAGGAATTATTTCGCACAGTGAGTCTTCGTATAGTTCCGGTGTTGTACTCTTAAGGAAGCCCTCTGGAGAACATAGACTCTGTATAGATTACAGGAGACTGAATGCTATTACAGAAGGACAGGTGGATCCATTGCCGGATACAAATCAGCTGTTTGCCAGACTAAATAAAGCTAAATATTTCTCAAAAGTGGATCTGAGTAAAGGATACTATCAGATTCCAGTAAAGCCTGAGGTTAGACCATACCTAGCTTTTAGTACCTCAGAAGGACACTATGAGTTTAATAGAGTGCCATTTGGATTGAAGAATGCGCCTAGTGTCTTCTCTAGAATGATGAGAAAATTATTGGATCCTCTGAATAATCCCTGTATAACAAATTTTATGGATGATATCCTTATAGCAACAGAAACATTTGAGGAACACATTGACTCTCTGAACATGCTGTTTAATCGACTTAGGGAGGCAAATTTAACAGCCCGACCAACTAAATGTTGCGTTGGATGTAAAGAATTGGAATTTTTGGGACACACAGTTTATCAGGGAAACATGACCCCTGACCCAAAGAATTTAGAGAAACTACAGAAAGCCCCGAGACCACAAACCAAGAAGGACGTGAGATCCTTTGTCTCATTATGTGGTTTCTACCAGAAGTATATCAAAAAACTTTAATTCCATATGTGCACCGTTAACTGAATTGACACGTAAAGGACATCCAGATCGCATTACATGGACACCACAATGTGAAATGACTTACCAAGAATTGAAGGAAAAGCTCACAAGTAAGCCCATTTTGAAATTACCTGACTTAAGTCAAGAATTCATTGTAAGGACGGATGCCAGTAATATTGGGCTAGGAGCAACTCTACTACAGAAATCAGATGCATTGGATGGGGAATTAAGCCCAGTGGCATATGCTAGCAGAAAGTTGAATAAAGCTGAAATCAATTACTCAACTAGCGAAAAGGAATGTCTTGCAGTAATATGGGCAATAAAGAAATTCAATATTTATCTGTATGGGAAGGCATTTAAGTTGCAAACAGACCACAAACCTTTATCGTTTCTAGCACAGGCTAAGCATGAGAACTCTAGGTTACTCCGATGGTCTTTACTTCTGGCTCCATATAATTTTAGCATTGAGTATATATCTGGAAAAACCAATTTGGGAGCGGATTTTTTAAGCCGCCATCCGTGTGATGAGAATCACCGTAAACCCCAGAAATAATAATAAATTTCTCTATGTGAATATAGAATAAAGGACTGACATATAATGTCTGTTTTAAGAGGGGAGGTGTCGTGGAATATTCTAATCCACATATATAAATTATCAAGTAAATATAAAGCCTAATAAATACATATAATAAATAAAGGAAGAAGAATGGTAAAGAACAGTGCTGTCACAATGACTGTACTCGAAATCCCCTTGTTTTCTACTGCGTATGCAAATTGTAACGTTTCACGTTGATATTAAAGGCCTTCTGCAACATACACGCGTTTCCCAAACACACAATAAAATGTGCTGCCTTTCTAAGAAAAAAACCTTGAAATATGCAAGTTGACCTAAATTTTAAATTCCATTCATGTCTTTTTCTACACTATGTTACCAAGATCAAAAGACAGATGGACAAAAGGATAGCGAGAAGGGAGAGGCAGAAAGCCGAACACTAAACACGCTTCGCGCGATACACAAATGCTGCCATCACGCGTGTAAGACTACATGCACTAACTTTTTTTTCAGACGGACAGTGATAAAATACATTACCCATCCCAGAGTTAGGTTTATAAATCCTGAAAAACTCTTATTAGAAAAGATAACATTAGATGGGTTTACGGTTGAAAACATAACAGTACCCAGACAGCACATCTTCGAAACAGGAGGTAGAAAATACATATTTTGAACGCAGCCACGTAGCTCTTTTAAATTTGTATATTTGGGTTCCTTAGGGCTTGCTGACAAAGAATATGTAAAACGTTACGCAAATAGTCCAGGAATTAATAAATTATACCCAAAATAAAATAGTGGGGATGCCTGACAGCATGGAATCATTTCTGCTCATAAAATTTTTTTATAACGTGTTTGAAAAAAATCTTACGTTACAGAATTAGCCTACCATGTAAACTCCAAATTGATTGGAGCGCAACAAATGAAAGACTAACCACGATTGGTCGGGCTATAAATACTATCTTTCGTTGTTAGGGGAGACGTGAAAAGGTAACATTTTTTCAAACACTTGTCGAAACGTGGCCTCATTGGCTAGACTCGCTGATATACTCACTTAGGAGCGTTAGTTCGAGACCACTAGTGCAAATAATCTTGATAAAGCAACAGTGCGTTGAAGCCAGCTCATATTTGTGTTAAATAAAAGCCTGGAACATAAGCAGATGGGAATTTGTGCCAGTAAATGTGCCAGAATTCATTGCTAATCAACGTATCTGTGTTTATTCTATGAATTGTGGTAAGCTTGAACCATTCAGTATCTTTTAATGAAAATTGAATGTAAATTGTTAATTTATGCCTGTATATATATGTGTAGTTCAGTGGCAAACAGGAGATAAAGCCTATAATGCTCCAGCCTGAACAGAGGGTGTCGGAGGGAAGTAAAACGGCATGGAATGGCCAAATAGTACACTGACACCTGGATGATTGATTAGACAGAAATAATGCTGGAAGTGCAGAGGCGTAGTGACCATTAAGGAGGGTAATGCTGGTATAAAGTATTTCAGATGAAGCTGACAGTTGGCCTAACGCTCTGAACTCAATGTTTGTGTTGTATTGTGCTCAGTGTAGAACTAGAGTATCAATTAGTTATGAAGTAGAAGGTACATCCTTCTTGTTTTCAGGGACCGTGGTCTTGATGGTACTGAGCAGCACCTGGTCAGAGCTTTGCTGAATCCAGAGTCGGACAGCATACTCCTTGGTCTTTTTAGCTATCAGTGAGGTGTCTCCAGAGCCCAGGGGAGAATTCGAGCAGAGGAGTCCTTTCCTGCCGCCATCACGCAAGATAAGCTGATTTGGCCAGCTGAGCTCAACATTATGCCCCTCATCTTGAAATGACTTTGTAAAAATAACATTCAGAGGGGAATTTAATTGTCTTAATATCAGGAACTGAAAACATCTCCAATACTAGTCCCAAAAGACAAACTATTGAAGTCATGATGACAAATACCAACAGAGCTTGAACAAAACAAAACCAGTATTACCTCATATTACCACTACACAACTGACACACATAGGATATTTTAATAATATATGTCACTACAATATTCATATTGATAAAGTCTGTACATATACTTGTAATTAAAATTGATTGTGATTCCTGGTTCCTTTGTATTTGAATCAGGACACATATACCTTTATGATAACCATGAATACATATTGTTATTTGAAAAGTTATCAGTGACTCCTTAAGATATTCTCATAGAGTGTTATATGTATGTGAGTGTCACAGTGTTGTCAAGAGTAGTGGATTAAATTAAATTGTTTATCTGTCTGTTGTTGTGACTTACACTTCATCATACACATACCCTAGACACCTAACGTAGTCATCACACTATTCCAGAATAATTCTGACTGAGATATATAGATATGTGGTAGCAAGTAAGGTTATCTATAATACACTACTCTTAATAGATATAGATACCTTCACAGCTGATCTCAGTCAGTACACTAAGTCCCCTATAAATATTTATAACATCCCACTTCACCACAGCCTCTTCCACCATTCTTTACTGCCCCCTCTGCGGATCCATCTGTGTATACGTTGTGTCTACTCCTTCGGGTTGTACTTTTCTTCGATCATCTTCCGAGTCAAGGTTTTTAGTTGGGGAGGGTTCTGGCGGCCTTTCTTTCTTATTTTAGGGACTTGCGTGATTATAGGTATATTTTCATGGCAGTAGTTTGGCGCCCCATAATCAATTAACACTGACCCCCCCCCCCCCCTCTAAAATATCTGGCATGTCTCGCACCCTAACTGTGCTTGACGCTTATGAGAAGGCGGCCCTTAACTTCGGTTCATAGATTGCTCCCCTTCTTTACAGCATGTACAGACGTAACCTTTATATACACGCTACTGGGAATTGTGGGAGATCAATAACGAGGGACGGTGTTACATAAAACAGGATGGTTCAAATCGTGCTTGCCGAAGATTATAGTATTAAAACCTTCAGAAATTGCTGAGACTGGTCAGTTGCACGCTGACTACCCAACAAATGTTGCGTTCTTGAGTATATTATGTCGCACTGGCAGCTGCGATCCCGTGTTCTTGTAAGAAGTCTGTCCGTCTGTTTCTTGGTCCCCCGCATGCTCTAAAACCAGATCTCCTACTGTTGTGGGCGCGTAGTGATAATTTTATCGTGTTCCATTCTCAAGAGATGGTGAAACCGCTTTATTTTCTCTCTCTCTCTCTATGTACTGTACGAGCGTCCAATCAACAGAGTAGTTAAAGCGCTATTCTCTCGCGGCAAAGGTGCGGGGTTCGAATCACGGCACCGACACGCTCCAGTCTACCCAGCTGTAAATGGGTACCTGACTTTGAGTTAGGGAAGGAAAGGGGAACTGGTCACCCCACCTCTCGATATGCCGGACCTAGAATGGTGAAGTCTCAACCACTTCACTCCCATACGGCTGTATCTGCTGTGGCACTACCTTTATCTTTATATACTGTATGTAGAATATTCTACCTACTGAACCAAACGTTCAGACTGTATATCTAGAGATCTTCTTCTTCTTCCTCGTTCGCCCTCAGACCTCCACATTTATGACTCTAATAAAGGCAGCAGTCAACTCAAGGTTCCCGACATCTCCAAACAGTTTTTCGTTGACAGAAGTGGGTTGTTGCCATATGCTACCCCGTTCATTACTGTAGGTTGGGCAGTACTGCAGCAGGTGTTCGACTGTCATCGGGCTGGTACCGCAGGTGCAGAGATCTGTTGCACCAATTTTGTATTTGTGGTACAGATGGTATCTCAATCTGTTGTGTCCAGTGCGTAGTCGAAAAATGACCTGTTCTTTTCTGGATAGTTGATGATATGCGTCATTTTTCAAATGTCCCGGGTGCTCTCTTTCCCATTTGGACTTGAATGTAGCCTTTATAGTGGTCTTTGCCGTTGCGTAAGTTGTCTCTATATCATTTTGCTGTAAGGCACCTCCTTCTTTAGCAAGTCTATCTGCATCTTCATTTCCTGGTATGTTGCAATGGGCTGGTATCCACTGGATAGTGCACTTCTTGAAGCATTCGGCCAGTCTTTCAAGGGAGATTATCAGATCTTTCAATCCTTTAGTTTGGTGGCTCTTCAGCGCTGATATTATTGAGAGGGCATCTGAAAAGATTACTATCTGTTTTTCTGCCTCTGCTTTGCATTCAATAAGAGTTTCAGCTGCCTGTTTCAGGGCTTCTGCTTCAGCACGGAAGTTGTTGCAGTATTTTCCAGTGGCAATTGCCATAGAGTGAATTCTATTCTTTAATTTTATGAGGATGCCGGCACCCCCATTTTCAACTGCATTTGTTGCCGAACCATCAGTATCTAGAGATCTAATCTTGATTCATGTAAAACCAAATCCCATCCCATCCCAACTAACATATTTACCGACGTATGTTACTTCGGTCGGTCTCACTCAAAATAGTAATTCGCGCCAGAAAAGAAAAGTGCGCAACGCACGGTGTGCAAATACTTTGGTTTTTTTTTTTTAATTCTTTCAAGAAATTAATAGCGCTCGACAAAGAAAAAGTGCGTAAAAATTGGTGTGCATGAGGCCAATAACATACCAAAGGGAATTGTATTTGAACTGTTTGACACATAATGATCAAGATGATAAGATGGCCGCCCAATATACTCTCCCGAAAATAGTTACAATCAACAAAGAAAAGCGTTCATGTGACGGTGTTCATGAACAGCTTGATTACACTGTATAATGAAAAGAAACCAAAAACACTCTAAGAATGTACTTCTATCTACTCATCTGGGAACGGATAATTAAAAACTCGTCAAGTTTGACGGGTTATTGCTAGTAATTTAATAAGTCGCAATTTTCTGCTTCAGTGCGCCAGTCCACTGGCATGTGCCTTTAACTTAACGCTTGAGAAGTGTGTTAAATTATTAGTTGTAAATTTAAATTCTATTCACGCAGCAACAGTTCCTGCTAATTGGCCAGATGTAGTTTGCTGTCTCCTAAAAACATGTAACACACCATTATGATATCACGAACATGTTGTATATCAGGGGTTCCCAACCTGGGGTGCGAGATGGCATTTCAGGTGGTGCGACAAAGAAGCCTAAGGTCAAGAGCCTCAATTTGACTTATTCATCTTCAAATGTGATATTACTTTTGTAGGGGGGTGCGAACATTAATCAAACATTTCCTAGGGGTGCGGGGCATAGAAAAGGTTGGGAATCCCTGTTGTATATGGTACTGATGCACGGTAGGACATAATAGAACAGTATAGGCTATATATATATATATATATATATATATATATATATATATATATATATATATATATATATATATATATATATATATATATATATATATATATATATGTATTTGTCAGGTGGACTGTGCCATCAGTTTTGCTTTTCAACAAGATATTCACTATATGAGCCACCGATTGACAGAGTGGTTACAGCGCTGGTCTGTCGCGGCTAAGGTGCCGGGTTCGGACTCAAGGTAACATCAGGCGTCAGTCTACACAGCTGTAAATGGGTACCCGACTTTGCTCTTGAGTTAGTGGAGGAAAAGGCAGCGAGGAAGAATACTGGTCACCCCCATCTCTCGTGTATAGTGAAGTCTCTCTGCTATGGGACTACCTTGACCTTATTCACTACATCTAGTCGTCAACAACCTTTAGTTTAGTTTCATCATCATCACACTTCAGCTCTCCAAGGAACACATGCCTTTAAAAACGAATGTCAAGGTCTCCCTGTCCCGTGCCATCAGCTCAAGGTCTTTCAATATCTTCTTCATCCCCTTCAACTCTGTCCCCAGTTCTCTTCTCCGTCCGTTTCTCTGCGTCCCTCTACCTCTCTTACCCTGAGAATTCCAGAACAAGGACTAGACTGGTAAGTTCAATTTGCTGTACAACAATTATGCTGTTAAGTGGACGACGAGAGTTCTAGTTCAGGACTGGCGCGCGTGAGTAGTGACAACGTCGTCATCGACATCGCCCGTCACATTTCTGTCACGGACTACATTCTGAACATTTTAAAGCGCAGCACTGAAGACAGCCAAAGTAACAGATTTCAGAACAAGAAAGTTTTCTTCATGTTTACAGAAGAAAGGCTCTAGGCACGTTCTGACGCTGACATGCCACATGTGTACGGCAAGCAGCAAATCATTTTCGGAGACATTTATAATTCTGATAAATACTAGCAATAACCCGTCAAACTTGACGGGTTTTTTAATTATAGTGTGCTGTTTCCGTTCCCAGATGAGCAGATAGAAGTACATTCTTAGAGTGTTTTTGGTTTCTTTCCATTATACAATGTAATGTAACTGTTCATGAACACCGTCATTTGAACGCTTTTCTTTGTTGATTGTAACTATTTTCGGGAGAGTATATATAATGGAAACAATACAATTTTTCAACATGGTTGCATTCCTCAGCTGTGACCAACGTACACACGGCGATAATTATGTTATTTTAGATTCAATTTAAAAGTTCTTTGATGAGAACATTTTGTGTACGTGCGTGGATTGTTTTCAAAGAGTGTTCCCTGATAATAAGTGGTTTTCTTTGTCGAGCGCTAATTTCGTGAAAGAAAAACAAAAAAACAACCAAAGTATTTGTTTTATATAACACCCGGAGCCGCGCTAGCGTAGTGGTTACAACACCGCTCTGGCGACCGGGTGATTCAGGATCAAACCCGGGCGACGGCATTTGAGGATTTTTCGTCGACCGGGAATTGGACTGGATTAACTCGAGACCTGGCGAGAACATTTGAAGGAGTGTTGTCGACCAGGGATTGGCGGCTCCTGAGCCGACCCAGCTGCAATGGGTACCTCCGAAATCGGAGAGTATTTGCCTGAATGGCGAGGGACACCTGTCTCTGTACAAGTAAAAAGGGATACTCACGTAAAATCAATGTCAGGTTAGACATAGTAATAACCTGAGATTTCGCCTCGAGTATTAGCGGGCGTACGAAAAAAAAATATATATATATATATATAACACCCACGCCGCGCAAGTTGCACACCGTGCGTTGCGCACTTTTTTTCTGGCGCGAGTTACTATTTTGAGTGAGACCGACCGCCGTAACATACATCGGTAATTGTGTTAGTTGGGATTCAATTATAAACGGCTTTGCTGTTTCCGATTGAAATTTGGAGAAAACTTGGACTGAGATAAATGAAGGTTTTCGATCTCAACGGATGCATAGTACTCGTTTCCTCTTGTTTTAAAAGAACTGTAATGTTTCCCACGTTTCAGGACACACAAATCAAATTATATTTCTGTTTGTGAAAGTTGCCCAGTGTTTTGCACCAGCAGGTAGGCGAAAGCAGATTGTAAATGGTCTTATGGAAATGTTTGGAAACAATGGAAGCTAGATTACCTAAAAAAAAAAAACAGGCGTGTCTCATAAACTCACACGGCATAAATTATGCAGTCGGCGGCTGGGGATAATTAAAACATTATTAAGCGAAATTCGTGATGATAGAGAACACCGAGGTGGGTTATCTGAAAGAAAATCGGCCACTGCTGAGGAAGTAAAAATTCCGATCGATAATGTCCTCCTTGCAAAAAAAAAAAATCGATACTTTCAGTACAAAAAATTCATGATCATGTTGCTAGGTATGGTAAAGTTACTGAATGCTGGAGAGCAAATATTATGCATCTGAATCGGTGTAATCGTGAATTCAACCCTAATGTATGGCTCCGAAACATGGAGAACAATCAAAACAACAACCAAGAAGTTACATACTTTCATTTTTTTTTCCTTAACCAGCGGCACTTGGGCCTGCAGCCCTTCGGCCCAATGACATGTCATTGCGAGGCTGGGGGGGGGGGGGGGGGGGGTTTATCTCAGGAGCCGTTCAGGTTATTCAGTCAAAATCCCGGTCGGTGAGACTTCTTCAAATGCTCACGCCCGGGCTTGAACCTTGAACACCCAGCGCAATGTGGTAACCATTACACCAGTGCGGTTCCCACATACTTTCATAAATGAGTACTTGCGTAGACTAGAAGGATAGAAATGGTACGACGTGATCATCAATGTGGAGCTGTTGACAAGAGCCAGACTGATGCCAATGGAACAGAAGATGGGGAGTACCTGCTGGTGATGGATATGACTTACACGGAGGAAAGTAGCAGCACTACAAGGCCAAGGTAGTCCTTGGTCCGGAATCCTCTGGAGGGAGAGGTTGAGGGAAGCTGAAAAAAAATCATGAAGAACAGAACTTGTCACGAAATGGATTTAGGACTAGAGACTGTCTACATATAGTGACAAGACAATAGTAAGAAGGAAGACTGAAATGATAGATTCAGATAGAAATATAGTGCAAACTGTGAAAGTTGAGACCATTGGCTCCGAGGTTGAGAACCGAGGTTGATTCTTTCCTCGCCACTTCGGACGTTTAAATTGCTATGGCCTCGAACCACCTCTAACTACCCTATGGGGATAAGGTTCAATTAAGATTCACAAACACCAAGGTACAGACAACATATAGCTACTGTACTAAAGGAAATGACTGATGCCAGCTACAATTTATACAAGTTTATTATACACCTATAAACAACAAACATATGCATGTCCCATACATCAAGTGCGAGGATGCACTCCTGAAAAACAAAATCAAGCACAGTTAAAAAAAATGCATCCACCCCAACCCTTCTCCCACAATTGCAACCTGTATGGAGAAAGAAGGTAAGGTTAACTGAACTGAACTACACTGCACTTGATGTTGCCTACACTCCAAACTAGCTGTTCTAAATTCTAACTCTAAGTCCACTGATAGCTGGAACGACGGCGAAGTGACTACACAATCTCTGCACAGACTTCGGTTCTACACAGCCTATCCTGGAATCTCCTGAACACAACTAACTGCACCTCTAAACTTCAGCAGCTGTCCTCTGCTATGATTCACCAAAACTAACAGTTCTGCCTATCTGTGCTGACTTCAGTAGAGAGAATGTTTACCCTATCTCTCTCCACTACTCTGGATTTGACTGAGGTTTAACAGAACCCCCCCCCCCTGGATTCTGGACTGGAACTGTAGCTGACTTCTACCACTCTGAAATTACCTGCCCGAGTATCTATAACTGGGCCGTCGGCTTTATTATGGCCGTGAAGAAACGAACACAAAATTACCACAACGCTGGCAGCCTGCCAAATCTGCGTGTGTAACGAGCGTCAGAGCTCAGGATTTATCCACAAAAATCCTATTCGCTGGAAAATGTCTTCCCCTGGCTGGGAAAACGTATTTTCTTCCTCTCCTTCCACTACTGGCAACTAACGTAAAACCTTTGCGGTTCTGCGAATGCCCCAACTTTGCCGTGGGAGAAATTTTGTGGTCTCAAAATTCCGCTCTCATTCCCACAAAGCCGGTACCTGCTGTTTTAGACAAAACAAAACAACAGCTAAACAAACCATAATAATACATTTCAAATAACAATTAACTTCCTTACTCTTCACCACGTAACTCCCCTCTCTACCTGAGCCTACAAAGTAAACATTGGCTAACCCAGATCGCTTGTTCTGCCTGACTAACTCCGAGCAACAATAATATTTTCAATGGCCCGTCTGGGCAGACGTACTGTGGCCTACTTCTTACGCTGACACTAATGCCGTAAGGATTAATAAAAATTAAAACTAGTCCTCTCTAGGAATTCCTAAAATTCCCGTCAGTATGATTAATCACCTCAAAATTGAAATAAAATATTATTCCCTTAACATAAATAAATTTCATCTCCATCTTCTGAATACACAGAATAACAAAGCACAATCAATAACCTATAACCCTGTTTACGCTAGCATCTACATGCCGTCAAAAGTTATACATAATGGTTATCAATTAAATCTCGGTAGTTACAAACACGTGGTTACAATTTTATGACCACGTGCTTCTCTCCCCCTCGTCCCTCTGAACATCGTATCAATAAAGATACCGTAACCACGCGCTCACGTGCTTCAATTAATACCTCTATCACTTCCGTCCACAGATATATGCGTAACTATATAAATAGCGAGCATCAAGACTCTCAATAAAATCACAAATGAAAATACACATTACACACGCTCCCGACTATTCTGTAAATACATATGATTCGCAGATGCGAGTTTCTCTCCCGACCGACTTTGCAATAATACAAAGCGGTGATATCTCAACTTTTAAACCATGCAGCTATTCTTTCAACAAGGAATTAAATGGACCTATAAATTTTCAAGTCTATCACTAAGATCGTATTGATGGCTCTGGAGTTAAGAATTAAATTAAACTAAAACTTCCCAAGAAACTTAAATGATCGGCTAGGACTAGAAAAATTAAATAAAGTCCTCACGCAAAAATTCATGCTTACCAAATCTCGAATGTCCTACTGAAGGCAATCGACTTGACTCTGGCAACCCGGCCTTGGCAATTAATTTTTAGAGACCGAACTTATGAAGTTCGGGCGTATTTATTCTCAAGCCCCCACGCGCCGACTTCATGACGTCATATGCGCGGCGTGGTTCTAAAGCCAATGGGCGCTCTGCATTTCAACTGCAGTTAGCTCTCCGCCAATCAGAACCTTAGATCTTTCTGATGCAACCAGTCCCCGCTAGACAAAGAACCGGGAATTGGTCCTAGCCCTATACTGCGGAAATGAAGCAAAAATGGCCGCAAATAATTTAACTCCCGAAAAATGCGTATATGGCCACGCAATATCTTTAAAAAAAAAGACACTGGTGCAAATCCTGATCCAGCCTCTATAATCTCAATCTAGAATAATACTTTCTAATTCCCTACACCCCCATTCTAAACACATAAAGAAGAACCATAAAGCAGATGAGATCAAACTCCCTCGTGATCTCATCTTGAAAAAAACGTAAATAATAGAAGGAGAAGAACCATGGAGAAGGATTACCTGTAATCCCTCCTAAAATATAGTGAACAAATTGCAAGGAGAAAAAGACATGGGCCATTTGAAAGACAGAATCTCAGTACTCTCGTCACATCACTATAGACAGAAATGAAAGGGACGAGGACGACATGGACAGACCTTGACCTGATGGCACGTGACAGGAAGACATGGACAGACCTTGAGCTGATGACACGTGACAGTAAGGCATGAATAGACCTTGAGCTGATGGCACGTGACAGGAAGACATGGACATACCTTGAGCTGATGGCACGTGACAGGAAGACTATGGACAGACCTTGAGCTGATGGCACGTGACAGGAAGACTATGGACAGACCTTTGAGCTGATGGCACGTGACAGGAAGACTATGGACATACCTTGAGCTGAGGGCACGTGACAGGAAGACATGGACAGACCTTGAGCTGATGGCACGTGACAGGAAGACTATGGACAGACCTTGAGCTGATGGCACGTGACAGGAAGACATGGACAGACCTTGAGCTGATGGCACGTGACAGGAAGACATGTACAGACCTTGAGCTGATGGCATGTGACTGTACAAATAAGTTGCGGATGGGTAATGAATGGATATAATAATTATAAAACAGGAAATGTCAAAAGACTGGATAAGCCCATACGTCCACACACCGATTATAGATGAATGTGCGAAGTTTTCACTGAGCAAAATGATAATTCTTTATGCACACTTTAGAAACGTTTGAGAAAGAGTATGTTCGTAGGACCCCTTGTAGTTTCCCTTGGGGGTCTCTAAAGAAATATAGAAACAATACGACTTCTGCACCCTCTTGCACGTAACACATGGCGGCTAATACGAGGTTGTGAATGGGGAGTTTGCAACGTCATCATGTCAAGCAAATTGCCGGAGAAAGCACCACTACAAGAGCACGTGATTGCTTGGCGCGCACTTCCTGCAAACGGACCAGCTGCAGACGTAGCTCCATGTTCAGTAAACAGCGGAAAGGAAAATTACGATGATGATGATGTTGGCAATTCTGAAACAAATGCACGTGATAGCTCACATACTGTTGCTGTGGTTACACTATTCCATGCAGATAACAAACCTGATTCAAGAAGAATGATGATGTTTACACCAGACGGCACTTCGGTATTCTTTTTCTTTTCCCTTTCGCCTCCCAAAGGAGCATAGGGATCGAACAGGGATAGTCTGGTAATGATATCAACAGGTTTTCTCAATGTGTGTCCTATCCATCACCAGCGTATTTTTCTCATCGTCTGTGATGCTAAAAGGCAAAGGTAATCCCACAGCAAAATACTGCCGCAGGAGAGTGAAGTGTTAGAGAATTCCCTATACTAGGTTTAGCTTTATGAGGCGAGGAGACCAGTTTGCTACCTTCGCCTTCTCCAACTCACGAGAAGAATCAAGTACCCCTTTACAGCTGAGTAAAATGGAGCGTGATGCCACCAGGTTTCGATCCCAGACCCCGGTAACTTCGCAGCCAGAAGCAAGCGCTACACCTCTTAGCTAATCGGGCGCTCGCTGTTATGCAAAGAAAGCAGTTCTGAGTAGATATATTGCACATTTCTTAAGCAACACCGAGCTGAAATGAGTGAAGTTATATGAATTTAGGATGCGTGGAAGCATGCTTCTCTACTGAAAGACATTGAAACTATTTTACATACAGTACCTAATAGATTTAAAATTTTTTTAAAGTCAAAATATGAGGAGCTTTTCCAGGCTGCAGAATGTAAATTTATTACATTCGGATCATTAAACGAAGTTATGCGGCTTGAGGAGCTCATCATTCGACGTCTGCCCCTCCAAATACAAAACACAATGCTCTAAAACACTTTCTTTAATGGAGTTATTTCCACCTTATGCTACATTTAATTACTATATAACATTGACTGAGTCAATGGCAATCCAAACTGGAGAGAAGAAAGGGAGCATAATGCACAAAGTTTCGGGTCTCTACTATGAGAGGAACATTCAGATTTTCAACGTCAAAGATTTCAAACGTGACAGACATAATACGAGTCTGACCTTAAACAACACTGGTTTAAAAAAAAAAAAAGGGCGGGAGACAAGGCATAGTTTAAAGGTATTCAAAACGCTCGGTTGGCTAACCAGTTAAAGCGCTTCCCACTCGCGGCAGTCCCCGGGTTCCTGGATCCGAAACCTGTTTATCGTCACGCTCCCCATCTGTAAATGGGTTCCTAACTCTGCACTTGCGTTAGTTAACGCACAAGCAGCGAAGAAGGGAGCTAGTCACCCCCCACCTTATAAAGCTGGACATACTATAGTGAAGTCTCTAACACTTCACTCCCTTACGGTAGTATCTGCTCTATGGGACTACCTTATAGAAACAGCTTTTAAAAGGCGGGAGGAGACGCCTTACCTTTACAATGAAGCTATACTTTATAGGAAAGTTGGTGGTAATACTTCGTCGTTTGCTCTCAAATAACCACATCTATCTCTCTTATCAAGCCGGCAGTCCGTCTCAGGCTTCTCTCGTCACCATACAATTTCTCCCTCAGCTTGGTTGGAGAAGGTCATGTCGACACTCTGCTCCTCTCTTGGGGCCGTCAGTTTTTTTTGTGTCATCCCCACGTGGGCACCACCCGTGTGTTACCGGGGCCCGAAAGGGGAGCAAAGAATAGTAACACTGTCCCCTGCCAAGCATGTCGTAGAAGGCGACTAAGGAGGGTTGGGCATGGGGCCGGTTACCCCATCCTGTAAAAAAAAATTTAAACCACAAAAAACTTCAACAAATATGGACAAGTCAAATAAAGAAAATAAAACACAGCCATCCAAGACAGGGGAAGGTCCTCTCGCGGGGAGGCGTATGATGCAACACAGAGAAAGCCGAAAGGAGTCTGTGTTGCTGACTAACCTTCTTTCTTCTAGGAGAACTTCCAGATTTGGCACCTGGAATGTTCGGACATTGAACGAACAAGGGAAAGTGGCACAAGTAGCAGCAGAAATGAGGGAATACAAAATCGAGGTTCTGGGAATGTGTGAAACAAAGTGGAAGGGGGTAGACATGAAGAAACTCATCACAGGTGAATTGGTGCTGTCCTCAGGACACGAAGACGAAAGTTCACACCACAGTGAAGGGGTAGCTCTTATGTTATCTAAAGAAGCACAGAAAGCACTCATTGAATGGGAAGCTGTGGGACCCAGAATAATAACAGCTATTTTCAAAACAGCTAAAAAGAAAATTCATGTCAATGTCATCCAATGTTATGCACCAACTAATGACAAAGAAGAGTCTGTGAAAGAAGCATTTTATACTAAATTACAGGAAATTATGGATAAAGTAAAAAAGAAGAGACATCACAATTTTGATGGGTGACATGAATGCAAAGATAGGTACAGTCAATACTGGATTTGAAGAAGTCATGGGAAAACATGGGCTAGGAGTAATGAATGAAAATGGAGAACTATTCGCAAACTTCTGTGCTTCAAATCAACTGGCTATAGGAGGAAGCATGTTTCCACATAAGAGAATACACAAGGCAACATGGATATCACCAGACCATAGAACAGAAAATCAGATCGATCATATATGCATAAAGAAGAAGTTTAGATCATCATTGCAGGATGTAAAGGTATATAGAGGAGCAGATGTGGCATCAGATCACCATCTTCTGATAGCCAAAGTAAAAATGAAACTCAAGAGATATGCAACAATGCAAAATTATAGACAACAGTTTAATGTAGGACAGCTAAGAAATCAAGAAACAAGAGACAAATTTGCGGTCACAGTATCCAACAAATTCCAAGTGCTCCAACAGTTGGAAGATGTAGAGAATACAGAAGACTATTGGCAGCAGGTCAAAACGGTATGGAAGGAGACATGTGAAGAAATACTGGGGAAAAGGGAAAGACAACAAAAAGCATGGATAACAACAGAAACCATCAATAAGATAAAAGATAGAAAAAACAAGAAAGCAGAGTTAAACACAAGCAAAACCAGAAGTTCCAAAGCCAAGGCTCAAGAAGTGTACACAGAAGCAAACAAAGAAGTAAAAAGAAGTATCAAAAGAGACAAGAGGAAGTATATTGAGGAGTTGGCAAGAGAGGCAGAAGATGCTGCAGCCAAAGGAAATATGAGAGAACTGTATAGCAGCACAAAGAAGCTAACAGGGAAATACAAGCAAACAAGTTGCCTCATAAAAGATAAGAATGGGAAACTGCTCAGCAATATACAAGAGCAAATGAAGAGGTGGACAGAATATTTTGGGGACCTTCTCAATAGACCAGCTCCACAAAACCCGCCGGACATCCAGCCAGCAGAAGAAGAGCTACAAATTAACGGTGAAAGACCAACGAAGGAAGAAATAAAGAAAGCCATAAAGCTTCTAAGAGATGGAAAAGCGTCTGGACCTGATGGCATTCCAGCAGAGGCCATCAAAGCAGATATCGACACGGCTACAGAGATGTTATATAAATTACTTGGTAAAGTCTGGGAAAAAGAAGAGATACCAGCAGAATGGAAGGAAGGATATCTGGTTAAGTTGCCTAAGAAGGGAAATCTACAAGAGTGCACAAATTATAGAGGAATAATGTTACTATCAGTGCCAGGTAAGGTATTGAACAGGATTATCCTTGAGAGATTAAAGGAGTCCATAGACAAGAAATTGAGAGATGAACAAGCAGGTTTTCGACAAAACAGATCATGTACAGACCAGATAGCCACTTTGAGAATAATAGTTGAACAAAGTCTGGAATGGAATTCACCACTATACATCGGATTTGTGGACTACGAAAAAGCATTTGACAGTGTGGACAGAGAAACACTTTGGAAATTGATGAGGCATTATGGAGTTCCCCTGAAGATCATTAATTTAATAAAGAAAACCTATGAAGACATGACGTGCAGAGTTCTTCATGAAGGACAGCTTACAGAACCATTTGGGATAAGAACAGGAGTGCGACAGGGATGCCTCTTGTCTCCATTTCTTTTTTGCTGGCAATAGATTGGGTTATGAGATCATCGACAACACACAACAGAAATGGAATCCAGTGGACTCTGACTAAGCAGTTGGATGATCTGGATTTTGCTGATGATTTGGCTCTCCTGTCCCATAACCGTAATCAGATGCAGGACAAATTGAAAACACTCGATGAGAGGTCACAGCAATTGGGTCTGAAAATACACAGGGAAAAGACAAAAAATAATGCGAATAAATGCAGGTAATGAAAACAGGGTTGAACTTGAAGAAACGCCAATACAAGATGTAGAATCATACACATATCTTGGCAGTAATATAGACAAAGTTGGAGGGACAGACAGCGATATCAAAATAAGAATACAAAAAGCAAGAGGAGCTTTCATTGCATTGGGAAATATATGGAGATCAAGAGAAATAGGATCCAACACGAAAATAAGAATCTTCAACTCAAATGTGAAGTCAGTCCTATTGTATGGCTCGGAGACATGGAGAACAACAAAGACAACAACCAAAAGCTACAGACTTTCATAAATGGGTGCTTGCGTAGAATAGAGGGATTAAAATGGTATGACAAGGTTACCAATGTGGAACTGATGACAAGAACTGGACAAGTGCCAGTGGAACAAGAGATGAGAAGAAGACGATGGCGATGGATAGGACACACACTGAGGAAACCTGTTGATAGCATTACAAGGCAGTCCTTGTTCTGGAACCCCCAGGGCAAGAGAGGCAGAGGAAGACCAAGAAGTACATGGAGAAGAGAGTTGGAAACAGAGGTGAAAATGATGAGGAGAACATGGAGGGAACTTGAGATGATGGCACGTGACAGGAGGGCTTGGCATGTGTTTGTTGAAGGCCTGTGCTCCTTTGGGAGTGGAGGGTTATGAATGAATGAACGTGGGCACATATTGGTCTGTCCTATTTTTAATTTGTTGTACACATGACATTTGAGTCTGCAATGGCCGGTTCTTTGTATGAAAATTATCAGTTGATCTCTTCTTGGTAATGTATAGTACGGTTCTACAGTATCGGAATCTGGATGTTCCTTATGCCATTTCTCTCTATAAGGTATTTCTGATTATTGCCTTTATCTCTTCATATGTAGCCCTGTCTTCTGTTTGGATTTTCCTTCCTCTATCTTTACAAGTTTATCTACCATCTCATTTCCATTTGCAGTGGGCAAGGATCCACTGTGTACCTTTAACTGTTTGAATTCATAGCTGGTTTTCATTAGTACTTCTGCCAGGCTGTCTAATTCACTATTTTTATTGTTCCTGAGGTCTGTGATGACTGATAGTGAGTCTGTGAGAAGCACTATCTGGTCTTTAGAAAAATCTTTCTTTTCCATGATGGCAACTGCAGCAGTTTTTAGTGCTTCTGTCTCCGCTTTAAAGTTGTTTGAGAATTTTTCAGTGGCCATTGAGATATGTATTTCGTGTCCGTTATTTTATGTTGTGTATACACCTCCACCTTTATTTTTACAATTTCTGTTGCTGATTCATCTGCATTTACGTAGATTCATTCTGTGGCCGGGTACATCTTTCTGAGGTATTCCTTAGCTACGTGTTTCCTCTCTGCATATATTTGACTGCATTTTTAAATTACTTCTGGTATGCTGTCAATCAGCTCTGGGAACTTTGTTCTATTCCATGGTAGGAACGCGCTGCTGGTGGTGGCAATACTAACAACAAGGAATGTAGCCCAAACTCTGGTGGTGGCAATACTAACAACAAGGAATGTAGCCCAAACTCTGGTGGTGGCAATACTAACAACAAGGAATGTAGCCCAAACTCTGGTGTGTACAACGTGAACAATTGCTGCTATGGCAGGACGCCGTGAAATATGAAAATGAATGCGGCACACAGCAATTTACAAGCCTGTCTCGGACTGGGGACAATTACGCTTCTAGCTGTAAAAGTATTCCTTTGTCGTCCTGAATCCAATCAACATAAAATGGAAATGTGCAGTTTCACGGACGTTAGTTATGCTATTCATTTTTTATAAATGACTACATAGATATATAAGCCGGTCTACGACCGGGAAATTGCTTGCAATCTATACCGTCCACGAAATTATATTTTTTCTAGGTCGTCGGTAGGTAGGCAGAATCGAGTGACAGACTCTAACACCACCAGCATTTTATATGCCGCAATTTAGTTATTTCTTAATGGAGGTGGTATTTCTGTTTGCCTGATTTTTCCGCACCCGTTGAATGGTTCCTCTATAAGAAGGGCCGGCAACCCAGGAGTGTTTGGGATCTAGTTTAGTAACACTGAGCCCTCTAAAGATCAACTATATATATGTGTGTGTGTGTGGTGTATGTAGTTTTTATGGGGGGGGAGAGAGAGAATGATGAACCTTACAAAGAAAAGATGGAGCTCCTAATCTCACGCAGTTCACAAATAAGTTTTAGTAGCCAGTTCGACAGTTTTCACTGGGTATGCGGGATAAAGTACCTTTCATTGGTCCCGGAGACAGCACAATTTTAAATGCAGACGGGAGAGGTCTAATCCGAAATTTCCTTAGTCGTTTGAGATCTCCCCAGTTGCTTAAAGATCTACCAACTCATCCACTGGGATCTACCTGCTGTAGATCGGGATCGAGTGGTTGCCGGACCCTGGTCTATAACATCACGCCATTTTAGCGGTTGTGCGCAAAATAGTCACGGCAGAAATATAAACCATCTGCCGTTTTAGTGGGTTTTTTTTTTTTTTTCTCCTATTATCATTATCATCCTTTCCTCATCTTCTCCTTATGGAGAATCACGCCACCATTGCAGGAAGACTGTACCAACGCATTTTTAATGCTTCTGTAAGAGCAGCAGTCACCCGTGTGTTACCGGGGCCCGAAAGGGGAGCAAAGAATAGTAACACTGTCCCCTACCAAGCATGTCGTAAAAAGCGACTAAGGAGGGTTGGGCATGGGGCCGGTTACACCATCCTGTAAAAAATTTAAACCACAAAAAACTTCAACAAATATGGACAAGTCAAATAAAGAAAATAAAACACAGCCATCCAAGATAGGGGAAGGTCCTCTCGCGGGGAGGCGTATGATGCAACACAGAGAAAGCCGAAAGGAGTCTGTGTTGCTGACTAACCTTCTTTCTTCTAGGAGAACTTCCAGATTTGGCACCTGGAATGTTCGGACATTAAACGAACAAGGGAAAGTGGCGCAAGTAGCAGCAGAAATGAGGGAATACAAAATCGAGGTTCTGGGAATGTGTGAAACAAAGTGGAAGGGGGTAGACAGGAAGAAACTCATCACAGGTGAATTGGTGCTGTCCTCAGGACATGAAGACGAAAGTTCACACCACAGTGAAGGGGTAGCTCTTATGTTATCTAAAGAAGCACAGGAAGCACTAATTGAATGGGAAGCTGTTGGACCCAGAATAATAACAGCTTCTTTCAAAACAGCTAAAAAGAAAATTCATGTAAATGTCATCCAATGTTATGCACCAACTAATGACAAAGAAGAGTCTGTGAAAGAAGCATTTTATACTAAACTACAGGAAATTATGGATAAAGTAAAAAGAAGAGACATCACAATTTTGATGGGTGACATGAATGCAAAGATAGGTACAGCCAACACTGGATTCGAAGAAGTCATGGGAAAACATGGGCTAGGAGTAATGAATGAAAATGGAGAGCTATTCGCAAACTTCTGTGCTTCATATCAACTGGCTATAGGAGGAAGCATGTTTCCACATAAGAGAATACACAAGGCAACATGGATATCACCAGACCATAGAACAGAAAATCAGATAGATCATATATGCATAAACAAGAAGTTTAGATCATCATTGCAGGATGTAAAGATATATAGAGGAGCAGATGTGGCATCAGATCACCATCTTCCGATAGCCAAAGTAAAAATGAAACTCAAGAGATATGCAACAATGCAAAATTATAGACAACAGTTTAATGTAGGACAGCTAAGAAATCAAGAAACAAGAGACAAATTTGCGGTCACAGTATCCAACAAATTCCAAGTGCTCCAACAGCTGGAAGATGTAGAGAATACAGAAGACTATTGGCAGCAGGTCAAAACAGTATGGAAGGAGACATGTGAAGAAATACTGGGGAAAAGGGAAAGACAACAAAAAGCATGGATAACAACAGAAACCATCAATAAGATAAAAGACAGAAAAAACAAGAAAGCAGAGTTAAACACAAGCAAAACTAGAAGCTCCAAAGCCAAGGCTCAAGAAGTGTACACAGAAGCAAACAAAGAAGTAAAAAAGAAGTATCAAAAGAGACAAGAGGAAGTATATTGAGGAGTTGGCAAGAGAGGCAGAAGATGCTGCAGCCAAAGGAAAAGATGAGAGAACTGTATAGCAGCACAAAGAAGCTAACAGGGAAATACAAGCAAACAAGTTGCCTCATAAAAGACAAGAATGGGAAACTGCTCAGCAATATACAAGAGCAAATGAAGAGGTGGACAGAATATTTTGGGGACCTTCTCAATAGACCAGCTCCACAAAACCCGCCGGACATCCAGCCAGCAGAAGAAGAGCTACAAATTAACGGTGAAAGACCAACGAAGGAAGAAATAAAGAAAGCCATAAAGCTTCTAAGAGAGGGAAAAGCATCTGGACCTGATGGCATTCCAGCAGAGGCCATCAAAGCAGATATCGACACGGCTACAGAGATGTTATATAAATTACTTGGTAAAGTCTGGGAAAAGGAAGAGATACCAGCAGAATGGAAGGAAGGATATCTGGTTAAGTTGCCTAAGAAGGGAAATTTACAAGAGTGCACAAATTATAGAGGAATAATGTTACTATCAGTGCCAGGAAAAGTATTAAACAGGATTATCCTTGAGAGATTAAAAGAGTCCATAGACAAGAAAACTGAGAGATGAACAAGCAGGTTTTCGACAAAACAGATCATGTACAGACCAGATAGCCACTTTGAGAATAATAGTTGAACAAAGTCTGGAATGGAATTCACCACTATACATCGGATTTGTGGACTACGAAAAGGCATTTGACAGTGTAGACAGAGAATCACTTTGGAAATTGATGAGGCATTATGGAGTTCCCCTGAAGATCATTAAATTAATAAAGAAAACATATGAAGACATGACATGCAGAGTTCTTCACGAAGGACAGCTTACAGAACCGTTTGGGATAAGAACAGGAGTGCGACAGGGATGCCTCTTGTCTCCATTTCTTTTCTTGCTGGCAATAGATTGGGTTATGAGATCATCGACAACACACAACAGAAATGGAATCCAGTGGACTCTGACTAAGCAGTTGGATGATCTGGATTTTGCTGATGACTTGGCTCTTCTGTCCCATAACCGTAATCAGATGCAGGACAAATTGAAAACACTCGATGAGAGGTCACAGCAATTGGGTCTGAAAATACACAGGGAAAAGACAAAAATAATGAGAATAAATGCAGGTAATGATAACAGGGTTGAACTTGAAGAAACACCAATTCAAGATGTTGAATCATACACATATCTTGGCAGTAATATAGACAAAGTTGGAGGGACAGACAGCGATATCAAAATAAGAATACTGTAGTGAAATTGACAGAGATACAACGGTAAAATCCCTCCAAAGATAACATTTAAGGATAAAAACATAATGCGTAGGCTGCTGATGTACATGATCGCCTAGACCGCGGGTCATCATCCTCCATAATAATTGACTTGCTAGACAGGAGGGGAACGGCGGATCAAAAAGAAAAAAAAAAAAATATGACTGGAAAGGCTAAGGAGACGCAATTGGGGGGGAAACGGAGAAAAGTCACGTTTCCCAAGTTGACATAAAAAGTAAGCACTCGACTGAAGGGACCCTAGATATGTTACGCCACAGTCATTTATTGGACGCTTTTGCGATACCAAGCTTTTGATTTGAATGGAGCGGTAAAACGCAGATGTTAGGAATATTACAAAAATTAAAAAGTAATTTTTTCTTAATATTAATGTTAGGAATATAAAAATTAGCTGGCCGGATGGCCTATTCTGAGCAGTGAACTAAGATGGTCTTAATTTTACAAACGGATAGATAATATTGAAGATAATGACAAAAGACAGTGTAGTTCACATCATCGACAGACTGTGTTGAATAAAAAAGTGTCGCAATTTGCACACAAAAACACGACCTTGGACGCAGGTGTTCAAATCTACGTGGTATGGAGGAAAGGGGATATTGTGGTGGCTGTGTCTAAATATAACTTTTAACGACAAAATTTTGGAGGGGAGAGAAAGGTTGGTTCAAAAAACAAGCACATTTTTTTTTAGAAACACAAGTAGAGACGGACAGACTAACAGATAAACATCCATACTTGACTGAAGCATGACTGAAATGACTTTATGGTAGGAAATTTGAAATTTAAAATAAACCTAGGCAGTGATTGGCCACAGACAATCATATCATTAGCGCTCAGACGCGAAAGTGGGGCCATTCTTCAATAGTTGTTCAGTGATAGACACAGATTTTAAAGTGTGGTGATTCCATATGAAAGCAAGTGAAATAAATTTAGGGACGCCATACTATAGCCAGCAGCTCAGCTGAGTTTTGCTAGCAATTCTGTGTTATTTATTCATAATCTGGTAAGATTGAAATTATTTCCTTATATATTTTGAATATTGTTTCATGTTCGAGTGATTTGATACTGCCATATCGAAATCTAGCCTTACAAACAAGTAGGGATTTGCTCTAGACCCCCCGCCCTAGTCAGGGTCTAGGGACCAACAATGTACATAAACTCCAGCAAGGATTATGCAAGACAGATCAAGTGTTGAGAATAATGATACATATTACCTATCCTCTTTTAGGGCCGAAAACTAATAAACATTTTTCAGGATCTATAGTCTGGGAGGATCTATCTGATGTAAAACCACCATGGTAAATGTGCTGTTTGGTCAGAGAGATCTGACCTGTCTGTATGATGTGGTTGTTGTGTCACTGTTGTGTCCAGACGTGGGTAGAGAATAGATTTTGACACATGGCCCATACTTTGATTGCAGAGCTGCGAGTTTCTGTCGTCAACAAAGCAGGGTCTATTCAGTTGGTGACTTTACTCGAGTGTATCTGTGCAGTATTTGTGACAGAGACCACCATTATTGCCCGCCAGCACGGAGAGGTGGGACCATCTGATTTCAGCACCAGAGCGACAACTACCAGATGAGTGAGCCTCTGGTCTGCTGGACTTTCACCAACGCCCTTTAGTTACTAAGAACCCCATAAAGATTCCCACCATTTTCTGGACACTGTGTAGTCAATATAGACAGGTGTGATGAGGCCACCCCAACAGCACAAACAGTACTATCCTCCCAAGTAGATGAATACTAGAACATTTTAATAAAACTAACTAGTATAGTACATATATATGTACACTATTGCATTTATGATATAATATTCTATGCATTTCTTTTCATAATCTCTAAATCCTTTTAAGTTCTGGTCAACCTAAAAATTGACACAGAACAAAATAAATGTAATATACTTATATCAAAAAATTTTACACACGTGAGTTAGTTCAGTGTATTTTAACATTTATTAATATTATTAGTCTTGTTAATATCTGTGGGTATATTTATAATCCATTACACCACACTACATATCATAACCCTAGACACTTTACGTAGCCACATTCATAAAAAAAAATTAAGTGTGAGGTCGTAGTGGTAGCAAGAAAGGCCTTCTGACAATTCACCACTACATTTTATCTCAGGAGCCTTCACAGCTGGCCTCATACAATTTACATTTAGTAATAACACCATCATACAATACCATCAAACACCACTACAATATTGGGGTCTTGTCCAGGGATAATTAGCCCAACAGTAATATTAGGATCTCCTGGTGGGAGAAATAAAAGTAGGGAAATAAATTGTAAAATTTCCCTTAAAATTAAAAGTGTCCCTGCAGATAAAAGTTGGTGAATCTTCACAGCCAGTAATAATTAATTAGTTAACTGGTTAGTTAGAATTAGTTAGACTATAGTCATAAGAAGTACTTAGTGTATTTACTGGTTAGAAATTTAGCTTGTATATTATTATATTGTCTAAAAAGTATGGCGGAGCTGGCAAAATTTAGATCAGCTGCTGTGCTCACCGCGAAGGAGATGGGAATGGATGGTCAAATTTTAATTCAATACGTAACGACTGAATGTGATAAATATATTGAACGGGAAGAAAGGAGGTTGGTTGAAGAGAAGAGGTTAGAGGCTGATAGAGACATTAAGAGGCTGCAGATTGAGGCAGAAGAAAAACGACAGCAAAGGGAGGCAGAAGATAAAAAGGCCGAAAGGGAGGCAGAAGAAAAAAGGTTGACTGCCGAAAGGGAGGCAGAAGATAGAAGGTTGCAGAGGGAGCACGAATTACGACTAAGGGAGCTGGAATTACAAGGCCCGGCTCCTGAAAATGGTGCCAGCCCTTTTGCCTCAGATGCTACGCCTAGTCTGGGAGCCTCAAACTCAGCTATGGGGTTTCATTTAGACCATTTTGTTGAAAAAGACGATGACATAGAGGGGTACCTAGGACGTTTTGAGTTATTAGCTACTACATATGGGTTAGAGAGAGAGAGGTGGAGTTTAAAGCTATCACAGGGATTGAGGGGTACTTCTTATGAAGTATTTGCTAAAATGAACAGGGAAGACCAAGACAATTATGACATGTTAAAGCAGGCTTTGTTATTAAGGTACGAGAAGAATGGTGAATTTTATCGTAAGAAATTTAGAAATGCCAAACTGTTGTCTGGGGAGACATACCACCAATTCTCTGCTAGACTAGAAACCTATTTGGAGAAATGGACGGCTCTGGGGAAGACCCCAAGATCTCAAAGAAATGATCATGATTGAGCAATTGAGAGAGTCCATGGCTCCAGACATGAGAAAATTTCTCATGGAACAAGGTGCAGAGAAGTTGGGGGAAATTTTAAATGTTGCTGAGAGGTATCAGGCAGCTCAGGCAGAGGTAAGTGGTGCTAAGAAGAAGCACATAGACAATTTTAAAGCTCCACAGCAATTTAACAAATTTGATAATAGAGAGCAGGGAAATAAAGGTAGGACAAACTTTGAGCGGCCAAGAAATGACTATCGCGACAGAAACTCACAGTTCAATGACCAAAAGTTCAATGAAAGAAAACCGTTGAACCAAGGAAAAAGATGGTGTAAATGGTGCAAGAAGGATAACCATAACACCGAATTTTGTAGAAGGAAACCTTCAAACATTGCTGCAATGAAGTCGGGGACGCAAAGATTAAAGGTTAATCCTAAGGGACAACAGGAACCTTATCACCCCCCAGTTTGTGAGGATGTTATTTGTAATGGGGTCACCATAAGGTGCCTTTATGATACAGGTTTGGATTATGATTCAGTTGTGAAGTCTAGCCTAGTGGACCCAAGTCAGTATACCACAGAAACAGTGGAAATACAAGGGGCGACTAAGGACATACCACTCATGACACTTCCCATCGCAAGGATAACGGTGAAAACTCGCTATGTGGAAGGAGAAATCAGAGCAGCAGTGATAGATGAACCAATCTACCCTCTGATATTGGGGTGTAGATACGTCTTCTTGGGGAATCCCGAGAAACCTGTGATAATGGCGACAGTGCAGACCAGGTCACAGAAGAAGGAGGAAGAAGGTGAACCTATAAATGCTCATCCAGAGGAGATGAGGAAGGCGCAGGCTGAGGATAGGACACTCAAGCCCTGTTTTAAAAAATTGCCCAAATGCCACACACCTCCGAGCAAGGGGGAATATTTCATGAAGAACAAACTATTATACAGGAAGACAGGAACTAGATCCACTGGTCACGGACAGTTAGTTCTTCCCAAGATATATAGGGCAAACTTAATAAGGAGCTTACATGTTGGAACAGATGGTGACCATGAGAAAGTCGGTACCATCTGCCAAAAGATTGCTCGAAGATACTATTGGCCCGACGTAACTGTCGATGTTGAAAACTTTGTAGAAGCATGTGGCGTATTTCATGAGGGAACACCCACAAAGGGAAAATATGTGCAGGACCTAGAAACGCCACGGGGCAACTTTAGGCCTGAAAGGAAAACTAATTATACTCGGGTAGACAAAGTGGAATGGGAGCCCCCTTTTCACACCCAGTCTTCACTTGAATGGATTAACATGGCCACTATGCGAAGAGTACAAAGAAGAAATTTTACCCAGGATAAGATGACAATCCCTCGGTCAGACTTATATAAACTGGAAGAACAGACAAGAGAGCGAAGATCTCTCATAAACAATCTTAAGTGGGGAGACAAAACCCAGAGAAAAATTGGTAGTGGTCGATTTGTGAGTGATGATTCTAGGAAGAAAAGTCCTCATTATAAAGCTTCTAAGGGACGGGACCAGACGGGTTCCAGGAAAAATACGTATGATAAATTAAAGATCCAGATGTAACTTTATTAAGGACCTGGACAGATGAGAAGGCGGAAGAGACTGTTACCTCATCGTATCAATATGTGAACGAACTGACCACTCGTTTGAAAGCTGGATGGAAACTGGCAAATGATAATTTGAAACAAGCCAGGAAGAAACATGCAGCATATTTTAATAGGAAGGCAAAGGACAGGGAACTGGCAGTCGGAGAGAAGGCGCTGCTTCTACTACCCGGAAGCCAGAATAAATTACAAATTGGTTGGCAAGGTCCATATACGGTTCTAGAGAAGGTGTCTAGAACAAACTATAAAATTGACAAAAAGGGGAAGGAAAAAGTTTATCATGTAAACCTGTTAAAGAAGTATCTGGACAGACCACTCCAGGAAAGCACCCCTTATTGACCTTGGCTATTGCAACCCAGATGCAAAAAGAACCACTCACCTCACATGAATACCCATTACATCCTTGTGAAACAGCAGCACAGGTAAAAGTCAGTAAGCACCTGACTAAAAACCAGAGGGAGAGAGTTCAACAAGTTCTGGAGGAACATACAGATGTATTAACAGATAAACCAGGCCATACAAATTTGCTACAGTATGACATGAAACTGGTAGACTCAAACCCAATCTGTATGAGAGCCTATTCTATTCCGTTCGCGAAGGAGAAGGCATTGAAGGAAGAAATAGAGTATTTGTTGAAGGAGGGGATTATTTCGCACAGTGAATCATCTTTTAGTTCTAGTGTCGTTTTGTTGAGAAAACCGTCTGGGGAACACAGATTGTGCATAGATTACAGGAAACTGAATGCTGTCACAGAAGGACAAGTGGATCCATTACCAGACACAAAACAGTTATTTGCCAGACTGAACAAGGCAAAATACTTTTCAAAGGTGGATCTTAGTAAAGGCTATTACCAGATCCCAGTGAAGCCTGAAGTGAGACCTTATTTGGCTTTTAGCACTTCGGATGGACATTATGAATTCAATATGCTACCATTCGGACTGAAAAATGCTCCGAGTGTGTTTTCAAGGATGATGCGAAAATTGTTGGATCCCCTGAATAACCCATGTATCACAAATTTCATGGATGATATTCTCGTCGCCACCGAGACATTTGAAGAACACATTGAAGCTCTGGAGATGTTGTTTGATAGACTTCGGGAGGCGAACTTAACTGCTAGGCCAACAAAATGTTGTATTGGATGCAAAGAGTTGGAATTCTTGGGACACACGGTATATCAGGGTAATATGACCCCTGATCCTAAGAATTTGGAAAAACTGCAGAGAGCACCTAGGCCGCAAACAAAAAAGGACGTGCGATCATTCGTGTCGTTATGCGGATTTTATCAGAAATACATCAAAAATTTTAACGCTATTTGTGCTCCTCTGACTGATCTGACTCGCAAGGGACTTCCAGATAAAATTATTTGGACTGCACAATGTGAACTAGCATTTCAAGAGTTAAAGGAAAAACTCACTAGCAAGCCTATTCTCAAACTGCCTGATTTGACACAGGACTTTGTCTTAAGAACCGATGCAAGTAATGTAGGACTCGGAGGGGCTTTGTTGCAAAGATCATCTTCACCTGATGGGGAACTTAAACCAGTCGCTTATGCAAGCCGCAAATTGAATAAGGCGGAACAAGGATACTCCACAAGCGAAAAAGGAATGTTTAGCATTAATCTGGGCAATAAAGAAGTTTCAAATCTATCTGTATGGTAGGACATTTGTGGTGGAGACGGACCATCAGCCTCTCGTGTTCTTGTCTCAGGCTAAGCATGAAAACGCAAGATTGCTGAGGTGGTCTTTATTGCTTCAACCTTATCAGTTTAGTATCCAATATATCCCAGGCAAATTGAATGTCGGTGCAGATTTCCTCAGTCGGCACCCCTGTGATCAAAATTAGAGTAGTGGCAGACGTGAGGAGTAATTTTACCTATGTGTATCGCTGGTTTTGGAACTTGCCATAGGCATGTTTTCAAGTGGGGAGATGTGTAGTGAAATTGACAGAGATACAACGGTAAAAATCCCTCCAAAGATAACATTTAAGGATAAAAACATAATGCGTAGGCTGCTGATGTACATGATCGCCTAGACCGCGGGTCATCATCCTCCATAATAATTGACTTGCTAGACAGGAGGGGAACGGCGGATCAAAAAGAAAAAAAATATGACTGGAAAGGCTAAGGAGACGCAATTGGGGGGGAAACGGAGAAAAGTCACGTTTCCCAAGTTGACATAAAAAGTAAGCAAACTCGACAGAAGGGACCCTAGATATGTTACGCCACAGTCATTTATTGGACGCTTTTGCGATACCAAGCTTTTGATTTGAATGGAGCGGTAAAACGCAGATGTTAGGAATATTACAAAAATTAAAAAGTAATTTTTTTCTTAATATTAATGTTAGGAATATAAAAATTAGCTGGCCGGATGGCCTATTCTGAGCATTGAACTAAGATGGTCTTAATTTTACAAACGGATAGATAATATTGAAGATAATGACAAAAGACAGTGTAGTTCACATCATCGACAGACTGTGTTGAATAAAAAAGTGTCGCAATTTGCACACAAAAACACGACCTTGGACGCAGGTGTTCAAATCTACGTGGTATGGAGGAAAGGGGATATTGTGGTGGCTGTGTCTAAATATAACTTTTAACGACAAAATTTTGGAGGGGAGAGAAAGGTTGGTTCAAAAAACAAGCACATTTTTTTTAGAAACACAAGTAGAGACGGACAGACTAACAGATAAACATCCATACTTGACTGAAGCATGACTGAAATGACTTTATGGTAGGAAATTTGAAATTTAAAAAAACCTAGGCAGTGATTGGCCACAGACAATCATATCATTAGCGCTCAGACGCGAAAGTGGGGCCATTCTTCAATAGTTGTTCAGTGATAGACACAGATTTTAAAGTGTGGTGATTCCATATGAAAGCAAGTGAAATAAATTTAGGGACGCCATACTATAGCCAGCAGCTCAGCTGAGTTTTGCTAGCAATTCTGTGTTATTTATTCATAATCTGGTAAGATTGAAATTATTTCCTTATATATTTTGAATATTGTTTCATGTTCGAGTGATTTGATACTGCCATATCGAAATCTAGCCTTACAAACAAGTAGGGATTTGCTCTAGACCCCCCGCCCTAGTCAGGGTCTAGGGACCAACAATGTACATAAACTCCAGCAAGGATTATGCAAGACAGATCAAGTGTTGAGAATAATGATACATATTACCTATCCTCTTTTAGGGCCGAAAACTAATAAACATTTTTCAGGATCTATAGTCTGGGAGGATCTATCTGATGTAAAACCACCATGGTAAATGTGCTGTTTGGTCAGAGAGATCTGACCTGTCTGTATGATGTGGTTGTTGTGTCACTGTTGTGTCCAGACGTGGGTAGAGAATAGATTTTGACACATGGCCCATACTTTGATTGCAGAGCTGCGAGTTTCTGTCGTCAACAAAGCAGGGTCTATTCAGTTGGTGACTTTACTCGAGTGTATCTGTGCAGTATTTGTGACAGAGACCACCATTATTGCCCGCCAGCACGGAGAGGTGGGACCATCTGATTTCAGCACCAGAGCGACAACTACCAGATGAGTGAGCCTCTGATCTGCTGGACTTTCACCAACGCCCTTTAGTTACTAAGAACCCCATAAAGATTCCCACCATTTTCTGGACACTGTGTAGTCAATATAGACAGGTGTGATGAGGCCACCCCAACAGCACAAACAGTACTATCCTCCCAAGTAGATGAATACTAGAACATTTTAATAAAACTAACTAGTATAGTACATATATATGTACACTATTGCATTTATGATATAATATTCTATGCATTTCTTTTCATAATCTCTAAATCCTTTTAAGTTCTGGTCAACCTAAAAAATTGACACAGAACACAATAAATGTAATATACTTATATCAAAAAATTTTACACACGTGAGTTAGTTCAGTGTATTTTAACATTTATTAATATTATTAGTCTTGTTAATATCTGTGGGTATATTTATAATCCATTACACCACACTACCTATCATAACCCTAGACACTTTACGTAGCCACATTCATAAAAAAAAAATTAAGTGTGAGGTCGTAGTGGTAGCAAGAAAGGCCTTCTGACAATTCACCACTACAGTTTATCTCAGGAGCCTTCACAGCTGGCCTCATACAATTTACATTTAGTAATAACACCATCATACAATACCATCAAACACCACTACAAATACAAAAGGCAAGAGGAGCTTTCATTGCATTGGGAAATATATGGAGATCAAGAGAAATTGGATCCAACACGAAAATAAGAATCTTCAACTCAAATGTGAAGTCAGTCCTATTGTATGGCTCGGAGACATGGAGAACAACAAAGACAACAACCAAAAAGCTACAGACTTTCATAAATGGGTGCTTGCGTAGAATAGAGGGATTAAAATGGTATGACAAGGTTACCAACGTGGAACTGATGACAAGAACTAGACAAGTGCCAGTGGAAACAAGAGATGAGAAGAAGACGATGGCGATGGATAGGACACACACTGAGGAAACCTGTTGATAGCATTACAAGGCAGTCCTTGTTCTGGAACCCCCAGGGCAAAGTGGAGGGTTATGAATGAAGAGCAGCAGTAGGCATATTCTTCCTCTGCTTCCCCCCCCCCCCCCCCCACACCCCCCCCGCCCCCCCCCCCCCCCCCCCCCCCCCCCCCCCCCCCCCCCCCCCCGAAACTGCCTGGAAGGCTTGTTTAACCATTAGGCGAACTAGGTGGTTGCGAGAATTAAAACTAGAAGTTGGTATAACGTAAAACAGTTGTAATTCTGACTTTGTTTTTTAAATTTTTTTCTGTCGCCTTGTTTTGCTTAAATGCAAGAGCATTTGCTATGTTAAAGATTTATGATATCGAATTTGGCAAGTAAGGCCAATAATAATAAATTATTTGGTAGCAACGTTTCAGTATTTTCAGGATGATGTTGCCTTATAACCAGTAAAATAAATTACGTCCCACAGAAGGTTATTTATCTTGTTTTTCCAAATTGTTCGAAATCAATCGATTAATCTTTGGTTTTAAACAGACACACACACACACATATATATTCATAACCCTCCACTCCCAAAGGAGCATAGGCCTTCAACAAACACATGCCAAGTCCTCCTGTCACGTGCCATCATCTCAAGTTCTTTCCATGTTCTCCTCATCATTTTCACCTCTGTTTCCAGCTCTCTTCTCCGTGTGCTTCTTGGTCTACCTCTGCCTCTCTTGGCCTGGGGGTTCCAGAACAAGGACTGCCTTGTAATGCTATCAACAGGTTTCCTCAGTGTGTGTCCTACCCATCGCCATCGTCTTCTTCTCATCTCTTGTTCCACTGGCACTTGTCTAGTTCTTATCATCAGTTCCACGTTGGTAACCTTGTCATACCATTTTAATCCCTCTATTCTACGCAAGCACCCATTTATGAAAGTCTGTAGCTTTTTGGTTGTTGTCTTTGTTATTCTCCATGTCTCCGAGCCATACAATAGGACTGACTTCACATTTGTTAAGATTCTTATTTTCGTGTTGGATCCGATTTCTCTTGTTCTCCATATATTTCCCAATGCAATGAAAGCTCCTCTTGCCTTTTGTATTCTTATTTTGATATCGCTGTTTGTCCCTCCAACTTTGTCTATATTACTGCCAAGATATGTGTATGATTCTACATCTTATATATATATATATATATATATATATATATATATATATATATATATATATATATATATATATATATATATATATATATATATATATATATATATATATATATATACACACACACACAGTATATATATATATATATATATATATATATATATATATATATATATATATATATATATATATATATATATATACAGTATATATATATATAATGTGTGTTACACACATCTATTTGGCCAATTGGGATTGCCAAATAAGCTGTTTGCCTAGAGCGCCATATAGCCTACCATATATATATTACCTTTTCACCCGCTAGTTTCCATTCAGATTCAACAGTATCACCTCTATACGAAATAATATAACTGTCTCAAATCACGCGCCGATTTGTATTCAACAACAGCTGAAAAGGACGGCCTGGATTCTTGGAGAGAAACTGGGTCAACAGATTGTGTAAGATTTAGCACGGCGAGGCAAAAGTTTGAAACCAGCGTTGCCAATCCTAGTCTATGTGTACTTTCCTTCAATAGTTGAAGAACGCCACCTAGGCCCTAGATCAACTTCCGGCTTTCGAATTTTCACCCAAAGTAACTCAAAAAACCACCAAAACTAGTCCAAGTTGCCCAACAGTAGCTGAAAATTCAAAATCTAGGTGTATTTAGGTGCATTTAAAGGTACCATCTAGATTTTTTTTTCTTTCAAAATTGATGATGGCAACACTGTTTAAAACTGATACCTGAACCAGTCAGACCCGACCTCAACAGAAGGATTTACGGGCACACTTGAATCTTAAGAGCCATTCATTCAAATCATAGACCTCAGGAACTCCCGAGAACGACCAATGAGGTAATAATTACTGAATGCGCTGACAAATTATTTTGTTTCTTGATAATCTACGAGGGAAAAAATAGAATGGTGTAGAAGTGTGGATACTGGATGTCCACTGTTAAGATGGTAAAGTGTTAACCTCAGCAGATAATGCCGTGGTGTATGAAGTGCTAAAGACTTCACCACACTAGGCCCAGCTTTTTTACGTGGTGGAGGTAACTATTTTGCTCGCTGCCTTTTTTGTCTTTCCTAAACCAGAGCAGTCATTTACAGCTGGGGTTGACAGGAGCGGGTCCATACCAAGGTTTCGATTTAGAAACGCAGTAACTTCGCATCGATAGCAAAGCGCTCTGCGTAGATCTATAAATGTTGTTTCCCTGCTGGTTAAGACAAAAGAGGGGAAGGCGGTGAGAGAGAGAAGATATGTGAATGCCTAGACATTAAAATTTTGAGTGTGCTCTTTTATAGCCACCGGGGGGGGGGGGGGGGGGGGGGGGGGGGGGGGGTGAAAGAACGCGCCAACGAAAATCTTGATTTATACAGGATGAAGAAAACTAAGTAACAAATAATATGTACAATATCAATACATGTTCAAAGGACATTAAATTAATTATAATATTAACAAACCAAATTAAACAGTTAAACAGAAGAATAAATTGATCCGTCGATGTCGGCTCTTCCTATCACTGATACAGCAGATAGCAGAATTCGCCAAGCGTTGGATTGTTCACCCAACGACCCTAAAATTATATAAGGACATGAAGCGGTATAGCATATATATGTGTTCTGGTGCCAGATTGTATCGGCTGCGCCGTTCCACTGGACTCACCAACAGAGGCATGCTGCATGGGCAACAGCTTGACCTCTTTATCCAAGCGCCCAACCTCGTGCCCACCGAGACGTCGTTTCGGGTGCGCGTTCCTATGGTCAGTAATGACTCAAAGGGATACTTGAAAATGTGAAGTATTTTAGAAAATTACAGCTGTGACATTAGAAAGGTGTAGGTCTACACGTAACGACTGGGGTTTGACGTGTGAGGATATCCGTAAGCCACTGGGGAGCAAATGCACATAATCAAGTTCATAATAATTTAACAAAAGATTTCATTTGAAAGTGGCATAGTTTTATAACTATTTTTAACTGATGCAGGAAAAGCAGTCCAGAACACGGCCAACATCATAGTTGAATGAACTATAAAAAAGGTCAGTTCAAAGTTTAAGAACATCCTGGGGCATGACACAAGAATATAATCTGGGTAACATTTAAACTGACAAATTTTCCCTTAGAATTATGGCGTCTTATTCAGCAATATTTAAGAACAAACAGGATCACTTATTAAACATTGGAAGATGGGTGGGACCTGCCCCCTGGAAACAATAAACCAGTATAACCAGACACTTCTTTGACTGATTTGTGGAGAGTTCTTAATGAAGAATAACTTACGGAACCGTTTGTGATAAGAGTGTTACAAACATTCACATCAGGTTAAGACAAACTGTCCGAAAACAAATATTCACATCAGATTAAGACAAACTGTCCGAGGACAAATATTCACATCAGGTTAAGACAAACTGTCCGAGGACAAATATTCAAATCAGGTTAAGACTAAACTGTACCAGACAAATATTCACACCATGTTAAGACAAATTGTCCCAGGACAAATTTTCACATCAGGTTAAGACTAAACTGTATCAGACAAATATTCACACCATGTTAAGATAAAAATGTCCCAGGACAAATATTCACACTGAGGTAACACAAAACTGTCCCAAAGCAAATTTTGACACCTCTTTGCATACTGATGCATGAAGGTTAACAAAACAACAGGCAGAATGGTAATTAAATTAGTTTTACAGGTGAGCAAGAACAGGTAAAAACGATACAAGAAACTGTTATGTGACATGCCCAAATTATTAAAAGTCAGATTCACTAAAGACAGGAAAGCCGGTTGAATCCTTAGTAAAACAATAAATGCAAAAATCGCTTTTGAGAATTACAGAACAACCAAAGTAATACATTAGAGCACAAAAGATTTGCTTGGGAAGGTCCAATCCTGTTTGAAAACCAGGAAACTACACGTACTTGAATCCATGGGTTAAGAGTCAAGCCACATATAACATGTCTGCAAACAACTCTAAACGTTCAGCAAATATAAACAATGCAGTTCTTCATTGGACAGCCACTAAACACACAGGACTCAGTTGACAGTGCTCGGTTAAGTGTCTACAAGTCATTCGGCCACTGATGAACTGTATCCTTTAAATCGTCCGCTGTGTTCAGACAGACCATTGAAAGAAGTTCAAGGCCAGTAGATATCTCAACAACGAGGATAGTTTTCAACTGATATGAATCTAATGGTTCACTGAAGAATTCATTACATGTTTTCAAAGTGCTACCCCCCAACAACAAAATTAATACAAAAGTACAACCACCACATGGAATAAAGGTCACAGAAGCCTCAAGCTATACGTATGTATGGTGATGACTTATCCTTGTAAATATGTGGTCATAAAAAGCTAAAGGTCTATTTCTTATCTTGACCCATCAGCATGTCGTGATTCACACAAGGTCACACTCTGCATGTATCCAACAGATGTGTAAATAGTATATTCAGCTATCTGTCAGGACTATATATATATATATATATATATATATATATATATATATATATATATATATATATATATATATATAAATAAATAAATATATATATATACAGTACTTTGCAAAAAAAATGGCAGTCATATTTTCGCAACGCAGCACACTGATAGAAGCAAATAATAATAAAAACTGTATGTCCAGAGGAAGATTGGTATCTCCCCTATCTATTAACAGTGGTTTCAGTACAATATAATGTTGCCTTCTCCAGCAAGGCAAGCCTGGATGCGGCGAGGCATACTTCCCACAAATGTTTGTAGGTAATTGTGAGTCAGACTGTCCCAGTATTTTTCAGCTACCTTCTTCAATTGTTCAACGTCTCTGAGTCCACTCTTTTTTTAAATGATTCTTGAGTAGTGCCCAAACGTTTTCAATTGGGTTTAGGTCGGGACTGTTGCTGGGCCACTTCAGCACTATCACATTCTTCTCTTGCAGCCATGCTTTGGTGGTATGAGCTGTATGCTTTGGGTCATTGCCATGTTGAAATGTGCACCCATCGGGGTACATGACCTGCATAAATGGCAGAAGGTGTCCCTCTAGTATGTCGATGTACCTTTCTTTTGTGAGAATTCCTGTGAAAACACACAGTGGGGTGGCACCTCTTGCTGACACCCCTCCCCAAAGATGGAATTTCTGGGTATGTTTCGGTCGCTGGTACACAGGCGTTACAGAGTCTTTCGTCCAAATATTTATTTGAGCAGGATAAGACCAAACAGAACATTCATCTGAAAAAATCACATTGTCCCATGACAAATTTTGGTGTTCGTGGCACCAGTTCAAGCGCATCTGTTTGTGAGTCTCTGTGAGCAATGGTGACGAAATTACCCGCTTTTTTGTGTAATTCATCCTGTGTAGCTCCCGGTTGACAGTAGCATTAGATACCTCTGGGCTTCCCAAATCGATCATGCGCTGCCGTATGTTTTCTACACTCTTCATTGGCCCAGCCCGAACGATTTGGGCGAGATGCCGATGGTCCTTTGTGTCCAAAATTCTTGGCCTCCCACTACCTTCCTTTCGCTCGATTCCATTACCTGCTTTTAATTTACTCACAACTCTGTAGACAGTCTGCTCAGGAATGTTCAAGGTTTTAGAAATGTTGGAACATGTTTGATTTCCTTCATTCCAAAGCTGTGAAATTAACATACACTTTGACTTTGTATCCATTTTCTGCCACTAGCATTAGAAATTGTCGTCTGCTCTATTATCAAGGGACTTTACTCTCCGCTAATTTTTTTTTTACTATTGGTAGTGTTTGCTCACTTAAGTGGAGTGCAAATTTTGGGCAGAACATGCATATTTAATTAGATTTCAGCATATTTAGCTGAGCAATATGACTGCCATTTTTTTTGCAAAGTACTGTATATACACACTGAAGCACATTAAAAACGCACCACCTGTATAATCCAGGAACAGAGTGTGAAATGTAAATATAAGTGTTTACAAGTTTACATATTTGGAATCTTTATTCATTTTCCTATGAATCCATTTTCTTCTTCTTCCGTCCTTTGCCACCGACCGTCAAAGCAGTCAGTGGCCATTACGCCTAGTGGCATCTTAGGGCAACAGCAGATAGGTTTTCCCTGCCATTGTTTCCCATCACGCCTAGTGGCGTCTTTAGGGCAACGGCAAATCAACCCATTTGCTGTTGTTTCCGTAATCGAAGTGACTGGCAAACGGGTGATCAGCCCGTTGTATATGAATCCATGCTGGTCATTAATTTGTACATTTGATTGTTATGAAATTCATTGCATTCTGTGCAGGCAAGGGAGAAAACCAAAAATGCAACCAATAAAAAAATTCATTCACACTATCCTCAGTATCTGGTATGTCCACCGTGTGCTTGCAAACAAGCTTGGCAGCGGCTCCGCATGGAACGCACAAGTCTCTGAAGGAAATTCCGGGGAATCAAGTCCCATTTACGTGTAAGAGCAGCTTCGAGCTGTTGCAGATTAGCTGGAGAACCTTGCCTGTAGACTCTGCATCCAAGCTCGTCCCACAGATTTTCTATAGGGGACATGTCTGGTGATAGGGCAGGCCGATCAATCGTCACAATGTTCTGCTGCTGTAGATATTGCTGCGTAATGCATGCGGTGTGCGCACGTGCGTTATCCTGCTGGAGAAGCTGCAAGTCTGGATAATTTGTGAACGCAAGAGCAACCAATGCATCCAGAACCTCATCTCGATATGTCACAGCATTAACATTTCCACTGAAGACGTGAAGAGGCAAGCGATGGTGAAAACTGAATCCTCCCCAAATGTGAATACTGCCACCTCCAAATCGGTTGTGCTGACGAACACAGCAATCTGCAAAGCGCTCTCCACACCGTCACCAAATCCGCATACGTCCATCAGCAAAGGATATGTTGAATCTGCTCTCGTCTGTGAATAGGACAGCATTCCACTGCAGTCTAGTCCATCTGACATGTGTTACGGTGTTATTTTAAATGACGGCGTCTGCTGGGGTTTAGCCATGCGCAACGTTTAGGGGTCATTAACATTTATAGAATATGTCGATATTTTACGGTATACTGAACGCGAAATATATGCGGAGATTATGACGCATTCGCGTTGGGAAGGTCACGCTGGGTGACTTGGTTACATGGCCCTTGTTACGCTGTCCGTCAAGCAAGAAGGTCGTGTCTTGTATTTCTTCCAAGGAAAAAAGGCTGAGTATATAGCCTATATTATATAGATGAATCGATGTAGAACTCAGGGTCAGTTCGGATATTAATCTAAGTATGAGATTAATTAAATCAAATTAAATGATATGTTCTTCTGACATATTGTTTTGACACGGACGGACATGAATACTATGCATGTAATTTCTAATGACTATATATGAATGTATACCGATGTGAACTGTCTTCGTGCGTCAACTTGTAATAAATATTGGACTCGAATCGAAGGCTTACCCACATTCCTTTGATTACGTTTGATTGCTTCAACTTGCATTGTTGACGGTCCTTTGACCTGATGAACTCTTTCTTGTAAGAAGTTTATAGTAATAATGGATGAGTTCGTACGGAATCGGGGTTTGCTTGGACACAAGTTGTGTAATGATAAGTAAGCAAGCATCCCAACTAAACTTATAATAATCGAACGAAGGACCCTCCAACACCAGTAAAACCACCCACGCAACAGTGGTGGCCAATGTGATGCGGAACTGGAATTTAATTGTAAAAAAATACTCAAAGATTATCGAGTTGAAAGAAATAATTTTCCTTCGAGCGAAATGAACACTTTTTGTATCTACACCGATGACGTCACACCCCCTTGACAACAGGATGAATCAGCTGTAGTGATGGCAGCCGCCTTTCAACGTCCTTGAAGAAGATTATTTATAAACGCTTAATCGAACATTGGAAAATAGATTCAATCAACATGAGCATGAATTATAGGTCCTACTGTCCGTTGGCGAAGCAAGCATTGTATGAATCTATCGAGGCAAAAAGATAAGTAACTTATTTGAAGGTTACAATAAGTTAATCCTATTTGTCCGATAATGCCATGTTCTTTTTTTTTTTGTAGCCATGTTAAATATTGTTTCTGTCTTTTACATGTAGCGGGTATGGATGGGCGGCGAATTATAATCAGTTCCATAGCTCCTGGGATGCTACGAATTGATTGTAATCGTTCTTAAGGCCGTGAATTAATAGCATTTCGCGAAGAACGCGTCGGATATCGGTGATCGTGTCGTTCGGACTTGCATTAATTCACCTTGCATGTTAGGTGTATAGTCGTGTTATAACTGTGGTATTCTAGTGTATTTGGTTCTAATTTTTATTCAGTTCTTTAACAATGTTGGTAATCTATCGTGTTTTTTCTGACCTTACTATCTTTCAGTTTATATTTTTGTTGTACGACCGTTAATGAGTCCATGTATACGTCACTAATTTTTGTGTACGCAGGTTAATTATCTATTCAGTTCATTCTTTAATTCTCACTTCCGGTCTAGTCAACTTAGTTGTAAATGCATTTTTACTGTGAAAATGTCTTTGTGTATGTTAATAATGTTCTGTAATCCTTGGTTAACCCATTGTATTGTTTGTCTTCATTTCATCCCTTTATAATTTAATATTAATGCTATAATTTATTCATTAATAAGAGTATAGATTAATATGATTAAATTTTTATGAGTTTTAAAGAGGAATTAGGGACTTTGCACCAATTTGCAGTGATGGTCCAAGAAATGGGCAATGCACTTTATTGCTCATGAATATGACATAATATACTATGCTTAATTATTATAACTTTATAACATATTAAGACATATTAAATATTAATTAGTACACTTTCTCAGTACTACATTGAGAACTTAGTGGCAATTAAGATTAAATAACCTAATTATTTAGGAATAATACTCATAATTATTGAATATTAATATTAAGTGCATGATATAATTTCAGCACCTTATATAACTAACTATCATAACTATTTATGATAGATATTAGTGGGTATATATAATATTTTCACAAAATATTATAGATTTGTGGAACTTATACATAACAATACAAGAATATTGCAATTTCGTATATTGATTATTCACTCGTCGAGTAATTAGAATTATCGACATATATTCCAGTGGTGATTACAAGACATAAGTAATTGAATACTTAAATAATTCAACTTCAAGAATGCTTACCTTGGATCATTTCATTAAAATTGGAAAAGATTGTAACAAAAAAGGAGATGCACTCCTTGAATTTGCGGAACAACAACTTGCGAACCATGAGGCAAAAGAGGCTGAAAAGAAAGCCATTGCTAAGGCAGCAGAGATGGAAGAACTTGAAAAGCTAAAAGAGAAGAACTGAAAAGAGTCTGAAAAGAAAGCTATTGCTAAAGCAGAGAGAGAAGAATTAAGACAAGAGGAAGAAAGAAAGATGGCAAGAGATGAAATCCTACGGATTGAAGAAGAAAATAAATTGAAACGACAGGAAATCATATTGCAGCAAGAAATGGAATTGCAACGGCTTAAATTGGAAACAGCAAAACTTAATTCACAGGGTGCTGCAGCAAGCCAAAATGATAATGCTCAATCGGGATCTTCATCCAACCGACTTAAGGGCAATTATTACTTTAAGCTACCACCTTTCAAATTACACGTGGACGACCTATCATCATGGCTGGCGCGCTTTGAGGATGTATGTAAGGTCAATAACCTTGACAAAACTGCATGGGCACTTAAACTTAAGGAATTTCTGGATGGCGAACCTGCAAGTGCAGCACAAAATATTGATCCTACATTAGCCACAGACTATGAGGCCATTAAGAATTTGTTATTACGTCGGTTCCATTTGAACGAAGAGGCATGTAGATTACGTTTCAAAAGTTTGTTGCCAGATAACAATAAAGATTTCACAGGTTTTATTGCTAACATACGCAATACTTTTAACAGATGGGTTGAACTGGCAGGTGTCAACAAATCTTACGACAAGTTAGTCGATTTGTTATTGAGGGATAAAGTATTATCTTCTGTCAGCCAACCATTCTTTGCTTATCTGCAAGAAAGAAAACCAGAATCTATTGATGAGTTAGAAAAAATTTCTTTAAATTACTGCACAGCTCATCCGAACACTAACATTTCTGGCTCGTTAATAAGAGAACCACTTCCTGTAGCCTCCAATATGGCATATCATAGTAATAACAAACCAAGAACACACAGTGTAGACAGAGGTAGGTTCAAAGGAAACTATGACATTAATTTTCATAAGGGACAGAATAACTTTAACAATAACTTTAATAGAGGAAGACAACAAAACAGAAATTATTCACCTCAGTCAAGATACAACAGTAATCCACGTAACTCAAGTTATGATCGGTCATATCAATATAATAATGGTAACAATTGGAAGAATAGCGATAATTATAACTCGAGACATCGAGATAACAATTACAATAGACGACAACGAGGTAATTCAACTAATTATTCTCGTAATCGTTCTCATTCTCGTGGATCTTCACATTATAACCATAATACCGGGGCAGCAGTTACAAATGATATCACCCCTAAGGTTCAGGTTCCACCTAATGATAATACAATGCATTCTTCTGCTGCATGCTTTGCTATTAATTATAACGTGGCGAATAGTTGCCCACAATGCAATCTTATTTTTCAGAAGGCAAAGGAGACAGTGCTAAACTGCGGACACGTTCCACCAGAAGTAGGTCTTGCAGCCAATGATGGAACAGGCTCTCTGATTTTTAACAGAGGGATAGTTAACGGTTCTATAGTTTCTGTATTGAGAGACTCGGGGTCCACAACCATTGGAGTGCGACAGTCGCTTGTACATCCTAGCTGTGCAACGGGGGAATATGTCCGTTGCATGACTTTTGGGGGAACTATTGAGTTGTACCCCACAGCTATTATCCATGTTAAAACACCTTTTTTCACAGGGAACGTGAAGGTATGCATGCTTCAGAATCCAATTGCAGATCTGATGTTGGGACGCATCCATGGTAGTAAGGATTGTTCCCCACAGGAAATTGAGGAATGGGAATTAAATAATTTGCAATCTTATTGCAATGCTAACGCTGTCATTGCAATGGCTACATTACGGGCCAACAAAATAAATACATGTGGCACAGTTTTCTCCAATTTCAGTCTAAGTACCATTCTGGAAATCGATGAGGAGAAGGATGAGACTCTCCTACAGGAAAAAAATGATGCTAAACTACCATCCCATCCAGGAAAGATTAGAAAATCATTTCGAGGCAGATATGCCTTTTCTCGAAAGAGTGCCGCCAAGTCGGAAGATAGATGTTGGCGACAGGATCATATTAACAGTGATCTGAATAAAATTGTTGAAAATGGGAAAAGAAAAGATGCCCCGAACAAGGGTAATGATGGTGGAGTTCTTATGAACTTAACTAATAAAATTATGACAAATAAATATGTCAATCACTATGAGACATCATCTCAAAAGACTACCAGATCCAAAAGATTAAATAGAAGAACTATTTATCATGTTAGTGACACTGATCCCACTTACATTGGGAAGGTTGCATATTCTCGCACCGTGTTAGTGCGCAATCTGCCACAAGGTACCAGATGGCAGGCACTTAGTAATTTCTTTAATGACACGGCAGATGTTATGTTCGTACAGTTGTTGTCACCTACCAATGACAGGTATGGTGAAGCTATGGTTACATTTCGTAACAACAAAGATGCTCGGATGGTGATCGAGCGTGATAATGGTGTTTATTTTCACCACCATTCTTTGAGATTGAAATTAGTACCTGATTCTGCGTCACGCAGATAACAGGGTACTGTAACCATATTCGTCACATCTTTGATGACTCTATTGTCAGTCATCATTTCTTGACTTTCTTAATCATCTATCCTAATATAGATTGATTTATAGATTTTTTTTTTCTTCTCGAAAAAACATTTTTGATTCTTAACATCTTTAAATTTGTACACATGTTTTCTGTCTTATTTGTTTTTTTTACCATGCCTACAAGAGACAGTAAGTTGTTTAAATGTGTCAACTATGCTCAGCCCCATACAGCATAGATTTACTTATCATCCATCACGGCTGTCCTGTCATCGTTACTAAAGAAGAACATGCCAGTAAGGATAAATTGGACAGACGAATGTGACAAAACTTTTCGCACTATCTTAAACATATTTTCATGCCCACCTGTTTTAAGATTACCAGATGCTTCTAAAAAGTTTGTTCTACGTACAGATGCGAGTAATTACGGACTCGGGGCTTGTCTACTCCAATATCATGATGAAGTCCTTCACCCTGTACTTTATATCTCACGCAAGCTGAAACCTCCGGAGACTAAATATTCGACTGTAGACCGAGAATTGCTCTCCGTAATCTGGGCAATTACCAAGTTAGAAAAATTTCTGCTGGGATCTCCATTTTTGATCCAGACTGATCAGAAATCTGTAGCAGCATTACGTCGTTCAAACCATAAAAGTGCTAAACTTGCACGCTTTGCTATTACGTTGCAACCATATGAGTTCGAAATACAGTCAATACCAGGAACTGAGAACGTCATAGCCGATACGTTGTCCAGGCATCCTACGGATTCTGAATGAATATTACTATTTCAAATTTTCTGACTAATCAAGCATTACATTTGCAATGAACTGTATTAATGCCACGTCAGAATATACAACACTTCATTTGGACTTCCTACTTAAATAAGGACATTTAGAAATAAACTATTGTGATCAAAATATCAAGTTTTACGGATCGTTTGAAAATTTGGACTTCACTTCCACTTTGCGTATCACTCATTTCGATTGAAAACTGTTAAAAAGGAACAATCTCTGATGTAGAAGGGACATATACTGTGATGACTGATTCAATTACATTCAAAGTTTTAATAAAGGAACTAACGATGATTGGATAATCATATCATAATTCGATAATATGAACCTTGTGTCTTAATGAACTTTCATACAAGTCAACAGGATATAACAACGATTGGATCTTCATGTCCGATATTGTTAAATTTTCTAGTTATTAAATTAATATATAATAAAATAAAGTTAAAGTGTGATGAAATAAAAAAATAATAATAAAATATACAAAGAAAAGATGAAACAAAATAATATCACACCAATTAATATTTTAATTAGTGTAATTATCAAGGTAATAGATATTAGATTATAACATTTCATATTTATAGTTAAAATGTATGAATTTTTTCTGTTCTTTTCTTCTGATTGCGTTAATTTAATTAGGTATCTATCCTTACACTTCATTTTCACACGCATTCTAATTTAATGTATACTTTAATATTTGGTTTTAATTGTCCGTACTTCTCAATTTTTATTTCTTTTACTCTCTTATACTATTTCTCATTTTCTTCAATTAGATAGTAATTAGTTAGTACCATACGTACATACTATAATTAATTATTTTAATTTTAGTTAGTTAGAATAATTTTAATAACACCTCACATTATTAGTTAGTCGATACATACAACAAATTAATTAGTTAATTAGTTAGTGACAGTGACACTTCCTTGTTTAATATAAGTTATATATATGATATGACGTTGATTTTATTATAAGATATTACTGACATGACCACGACACTGTTCTAGATAGAACGTCGTAGGTCATATGTCGGGTTTTGTTAAATTTTTGATAATTTGATTAATATTATTCAAAAAAAAAATCTATCTAACAGATTTTTTTTTTCCCCCGTCTGACAGGAAATCTGTTACGGTGTTATTTTAAATGACGGCGTCTGCTGGGGTTTAGCCATGCGCAACGTTTAGGGGTCATTAACATTTATAGAATATGTCGATATTTTACGGTATACTGAACGCGAAATATATGCGGAGATTATGACGCATTCGCGTTGGGAAGGTCACGCTGGGTGACTTGGTTACATGGCCCTTGTTACGCTGTCCGTCAAGCAAGAAGGTCGTGTCTTGTATTTCTTCCAAGGAAAAAAGGCTGAGTATATAGCCTATATTATATAGATGAATCGATGTAGAACTCAGGGTCAGTTCGGATATTAATCTAAGTATGAGATTAATTAAATCAAATTAAATGATGGAAGGAGAATCGCATTATGATTCAAATTGTAGCTGTCAAGAACTCATGTGCTCATTTCTGGCTGTTGACTACAACAGCGCACGTATATAGCCACGATGTTCTTCTGACATATTGTTTTGACACGGACGGACATGAATACTATGCATGTAATTTCTAATAACTATATATGAATGTATACCGATGTGAACTGTCTTCGTGCGTCAACTTGTAATAAATATTGGACTCGAATCGAAGGCTTACCCACATTCCTTTGATTACGTTTGATTGCTTCAACTTGCATTGCTGACGGTCCTTTGACCTGATGAACTCTTTCTTGTAAGAAGTTTATAGTAATAATGGATGAGTTCATACGGAATCGGGGTTTGCTTGGACACAAGTTGTGTAATGATAAGTAAGCAAGCATCCCAACTAAACTTATAATAATCGAACGAAGGACCCTCCAACACCAGTAAAACCACCCACGCAACAACATGTTGCTCTGCCCATTGCAGACGCTGCTGACGATGTCTGTGAGTCAAGTTTGGCCCAACATAAGGTCGTCTTGCAGTAAGGCCTGTATCTCTGAGTCATTGTATGACTGTCATTCGAGAGACTTGCCCACGTCTACCCACTATTGCTCTTGCTGTTTGACTTGCCGGGAGAGAACGATTCCTTAGGTGACTCAGCACAATATGACGATCTTGCACAGGGGTAGTAACTAGTGGTTGGCCACTCCGAAGTCTATCCCGGGCACTGCCAGTGGTTCCGTAACGTTCATTGAGACGTACAATAGTGCTGTGGTGGCAATTCATCCTTCTGGCAATGGCCCCCGAGCTCATTCCGGTCTCCAACATACCAATGGCTCGTTGGCGGTCGTTTTCAGATAGTCGTGGCATTTCAAGCACGTGTACTGGGTGTTTTGTCTCAACGGCCTTTTTATACCGAGTATACTGCCACAACGCGTACACATTTTCAGGGTCATAGCTGTTGGGAATCGTGTTGCACGTGTAACTTTCATTGTTTTCATGTAGTCTGTACACAAACCCGTGGGTTGAATTATGCACTTTCCATTCCAGCAGCCATTACCTCTCTACCTCATGACAAACACGGGGAAAATCCATTCCCACACTTCTTTTTTCCAGCTTCTCTGCATCAGTATATATAATAGTGGTGCGTTTTTAATGTGCTTCAGTATATTATATATATCACCTCTGCCGCCGCGAGAAGTCAACGCTCTAACCACTTTGCCAAATGGACACTTGATCATATTATACCATACTAATTATATTAACATAAATATTTTATTATTACCATAACCCAATAGAGTGCTAAACTGTATTTCTGTTGCTGCACACATATATATATTGAAACATGGTGGCATCACGCTCCAGTATATCCAGCTGTAAATGGGTACATTACTCTGATCTTGAGTTAGGGTAGGCAAAGGCAGAGAGGAAAGGAACTGGTCACCCCACCTCATAAAGCTGGACCTAGCATAGTGGAGTCTGTAACACTTCACTTCCCTTACGGCAGTATCTGCTATGTGACTACCTTTTATAACATGATCACCAATACAGAATTGATGACAAGAACCAGATAGGTGCATGCGGAACAGTAAGTAAGAAGACCCTAGCGGTGGATAAGACACACTGAGAAAACATGTTGATAGGATTACAAGGCAGTGTTGAATGGAATCTCCAAGGCAAAACCCTCATCAATGTCTACTTATATATAGACCATAACTAAGCCAGACTGATCTAGAAAATGGACATGATCACAATTTCAAATTTAGTTATTCGTCACCCTTCAGCTCCCCAAGGAGCATAGGTCTTCAATAAGCCCAATGAAAGTTCCCCCTGTCCTGTGCCATCAGATCAAGATCTTTCCATGCCTTCCTCATGGTTTCCATTTCTGCATCAAATTTTCCCCTCCATGTGTTTTTAAGGTTTGCCTCCTCCACTCTTACCCTTAAAATTCCAGAACAAGGACTTTCTGGTAATGATATCAACATATATTCATTAGGATCTGTCCTATCCACTGTCTTGTGTGCCCTATCCATCATCAGCATCTTCTTCTCTTGCTCCAATCTTCTTATCTCTCGCTCCACCGGCACTAATCATCAGTTCCGCGCTGGTGTCTTATCATACCATTTTAACCCTTCTATTCTACACAAACACCCATTTATGAAAGCATTTAACTTTTTGACTGTTGTTTTTGTTGTTCTCCATGTTTCACAGCCATACAACAGGGCTGACTTGACATTTAAGTTCAATTACCCAACCTTATAGTTACTGTTGAACAGAATCAACATCACTGCCCGGCCAGGCAAACCCATAGGTCCTCAGTTTCTCTCAGCAAATGTTGAAAAGTATAAATACTAATTGTTCCTGTTGCAAGCTGGTTGTATACACAGTGGATGCAGTCTCCCATACATCCATCTCTGAAAGTCTTGCATTTGATGCCGAATTCCAGCTATCTTAACTTTGATCAATCATCAAGTGCAGTGTCATTCTCTAATAAGCAATCACCCCAGTATCTCTCCCTTATCCGTATTCACAGCACCCATTGTAGGTGTTCTTGAAGCTAGTCTTGTAGCTACTTTACACTGGAACTAAACAGTGTTCCTAAAATCATTGTGCAGTCTAAATCTTTTTAATAACTTCACTTCTATATAAGATATACGCAATCTGTAAAACAAAAAGCAGGAATTTATTCAAGATTTAACTTATTTAATTGTAAGAATGTTAACTTTCAGCATATCCACCATTTTGTTTGATGTAGAGTTTGTCAGCTCTTTCATTGTCACATATCCATGCATGACCAGTACCCAACATAAATGGGGTTACGTTAGTTTTGTTTTTTTATAAGGATAAACTGACAGCCCACACAACAGCTTACACAGTTGTTTTTAAAAAAAACACTTTCAGAAAAAGTCCTGACTGAACATACATGACTAGTCTAGACAACAAAACTACACACACAAAAATAATGGCACTTAAATATCCAACATCTGCACTGATCATTTATGAGTATAAAGACCAAGTGTAAAACAAATATTTACCCAGTGACAAACATTAGGAGTTAACAGATGCAGGTGGTTAGGTCATGAGAAATGAGTGGTGAAAAAAACAAAAACCAGATCATTTTGGTAATGCAGAAATATAGGAAATTAACTCTTTCTACCCCATGAGTCGCTGGTCTCTCGCGGCAAAGGTGCGGCTCGAATCACAATAAAGACACGCTCCAGTCTGTCCAGCTGTAAATGGGTACCTGATTCTTTGAGTTAGGGAAGGAAAAGGCAGTGAGGAAGGGAACTGGTCACCCCACCTCTCGATGCTGGACCTAGTGTGGTGAAGTCTCTAACACTTCCCTCCCCTACGGCAGTATCTGCTATGGGACTTCCTTTACCTCATGAGTTGCATGGTGTGCAAAGACATGATACTTTATTCTGCTGAAATGAAGAACAGTGCAATGTGTGTTCCATGTCATCCACATAAGTCGCCCACATCATTAGGGTTAGAATTCCTAAACTTAACCCTAACCCTTATTACTGCATCTCTGAATTATTTTTTAAGGCCATATCGAACACACAGCCCAAGGATCTTCATTTTAATCCTTAATTCTCCCAAGAGCTGCTAGAATGCCTGTTTGGGTATATGAAGATTTCACCAAGTCTGCACTTTAGAAGCTGCAAAACAAATGTAATTGTTGTGTTTAAGGCTTACAACACTTCAAAAGATTTGTGTGGCGGTTTACAACAATATTACAAATATTTTGAAATATTTTATTACAAATACTATTGTAGACCCAATATAATGCAGGATTGCTCATAGTGAGAAGAGTGACAAACAAGACACAAATGATTTATTTGTTAGGAACGGTCATACAACTAGCAATGTTCTATTATCAGTATGCGTTCTAGCAGCTCTTGTGAGAATAGAGGGTTGAAATGAAGAACCTCAGGCCATGTGTTCAATATGGCCTTAAAAATGATTCAGAGATGCAGTAATAAGACAGAAGGTAGAGGAAGACAAATTGTGTGAAAGAAACACCCAAAAAAAATTTTTTTTTAAATTGGGGGGAAACAAAACTGCAGTCTTTTATAGTTTTGTGGTAAGATCTCTGGTCTACCTAATAGGCTACACTAGGAGGACTTAGTGGATCTTATGGGTAGTACCCAATTTTATTTATTTTTTCATGCTTCCTACTTAGATCTCACTTTCTTTTCTTTCCCTGATGAAGGCCTTGTGGTCGCAATGTTGGTTATTTTCTGTACAAACTGCCAGAAAGAAAAAAAAAACCTTAAAAGGTCACAAACCCAAAAGTTTCACATAAAATAACAAGACATATTCTGCTGTGGAAATGAAACTGCATGAATACAGGTGTGGTCATGCCAAGACAAATATGAAAAAGATCATTTGAAGGAGAGAGATTTTTTTTTTTTTTTTAAACGTACCCCCGCTATTACTCGAGGCGAGAATCTCCCGTTAGTATGTCTAACCTGAGACTGATTTTTACATGAGTATCCATTTTTTCCCTGTACACTGACAGGTGTCCACTCGCCATTCAGGCAGATACTTGCCGTCTTCGGCGGGTACCCATTAGAGCTGGATCGGCTCAGGAGCCGCCAGTCCCTGGTCGACAACACTCGTTCAAATGTCCTCGCCCGGGCTTGACCCTGGATCACCCGATCGCCAGCGCAGTGTGGTAACCATTGCACCAGCGCGGCTCCCAAAGGGAGATATGAAAATGAAAAGAACAAATTCATTTCATTCACTCATTCATTTTCTTTTAAACTCCTTGCCAAGAATAGCGGCACCACTATATTTTCAAGTCCTGAATGTCTTTTATATTTGGACATGCACCCTAATATAACCTACTAGGTTGAACGGGACGCGCCTCGCCAAAATTTTATTTTAACCAAAAAAAAAAAAACTGCAGCTGGTCCCCTTGCAGGAAGCCAGCACCAAGCACTTGCAGAAGTGGTTTCTGTGGCAATTTATTTAACATGATGAGGTTGCCAGACCCATGCTCAACCTCATATTAGTCCAACTGTATGACATGCCTGAGGGTACAGTAGACCTAATAGGCTGCACTAGGTCGTAGCGGATTTTATGGGCAGTACCCACTTTTATTTATTTTCTCAGGTTTTCTACTTAGCCCTCACTTTCTTTCCTTTCCCTGACGAAGGCCATGTGGCCACAACATTGGCTATTTTCTTTATCTTTTGTCCTAGCAAGATGAAACCTTTTTTCGATTATCATTTTTTTCATATCCATCCACCCTTTCAAAAAGAGCCAAAATGGGTAATTGAAAGTACCTAGAAAAATAACTACCGGTATTTATTTTGCTTAAAAAAAAAAAAACAACAACAAATCACACTAAACACTAACAAACACTGAAACTTACAGTTCATCTTTCTGTCTCTGAGATAGTACCATCTTGATAAGTCTAGATTTTTTTAAAAGGCTCCTGCCTTCAAAAACAATATCCAAGTATAGATTCGAAACAATTCACTTGATAGTTTAGAATGATGCCATGATAAAGCTCTCAGTAAGTCAGCACCTGAAATGTAAATGTTACTCATTGAATATAAGAGTTTAAGAAAGCACAATATGAAGGACTATTACTACAGTATTATATTCTAACCTCTCCCTGTATAGTTGCACTTTACGGTCTGTGGAGGTATGTCCATTTTTATTCTTCTTCTTCTTGCGATCGCATCTTTGATGATTACACCGTCAGACGAGTTCTCATGATGAATTCGACTGTTGTTTGAAGTTCCTCTTTAACTCCATATAGCTTTGAGTTTAGTGTTGAGTCATTGGGCCAGTATATCTTTCTTAACTGGTCATACAGAGGACAATCCTGTAGAACATGCTCAGCAGTTTGTTCGTTTAATCCACATGTGCACAGTGGTGAAGCAGACAATCGTAGCTTGTGCATGTGTTTATTCAGTTTGTTATGCCCTGTCCTGAGGCGAAAAATAGTTATCTGTCCCTGCCGGTCAAGAGTGTGATAGTCATCTTTGGGTTGGTTCTGTTCTCTTCTGATAGTCTGGATAGCTCTCTTTTTCTCAAAGTATGTGACTTCATTATCTTCTTGTTCACATTCTCCTCCCTTTTTTGCAAGTTTATCTGCCTTTTCATTTCCGGGTACACCACAATGAGATGGTACCCACTGAAGTATGGTTCTCTTTTTGGCAGCTACCTTGTTTAGTTCATTTCTCAGGTGCGGGAGTTTACCACCCTTGAGAGCTTGCAGGACAGACAGTGCATCTGTGAGGATGACTACCTGGTGGCAGTCAGAGTTGGTGTTATAAATCATATTTGCAGCTTGCTCTAGAGCTTGAACCTCAGCTGTATAGTTGGAACAGAATTTACCAGTGGGAATGTGCCTAGTCTCATAGTGGTTGTCAGGATATGAGATAAAGATACCGGCACCTCCATTCCTAACAGCATTAGTTGCTGATCCATCTGTATAGGCATGTATCCATGATTGATCGGGATAGCTTTCTTGGATCATACTCAATGTAGCAGTTCGTTTTTGCAGATCGTTATACTCACATCCACTTGTGAGACCACTGACTGATGTATTAATTTGGAGGGCACTGCTGGCCTGTTCCCATGGTACAGGGTATAGGGTGGGCTTCAGTGGTGTTGTCTTCATGGATAGGTCTTCTTGATGCTGTCTTTTAAGTCTTTTTCCCCGATGCACAAAGCTGCTACGCTTTAGACGTCCCAATGCCAGATCATCTAGTCTTGCCTTCATTGGGTGCGTTGGCATACTGTTGTATTTTTCCATCTGGATCATGGTTTTTGTGTCTCTTCTATGGGACAATGTCTGTAATCCAGCAACCTTCTGCATCTCTGATATTGGTGTAGTTTTCATGGCTCCTGTAATGAGCCTGAAAGCTTGATTTTGCACTTTGTCCAAAGACTGCAGATGTGAGTTAGCAGCTGATGACCATGCTGCTGAGCTAAACTCTAAGTGTGGTCTTATTACTCCATTATAAATCTTCTTTAGAGTTCGTTCATTTGCTCCCCAGTTGGTACCTGCTAATTTTCTGAGTATGCCTAGTCGTCTTCGGGCCTTTCCTTCTGCATTTTCAATATGCTTATTCCATGTAAGTCTTTGGTCAAATGTCACCCCAAGATAGGTGGGGTAGCTTTCTTCTTTGATCACGGTTGTCCCTAGGTGTATGTTAGCTGCTTTGTCCTTGGGGGCGAGGGAGAACAGTGTTGTGGAGGTTTTGTCTGTGTTTATTGTGATATGCCATTTCTCTGCCCATGACACTAGCATGTCTGCTGCCCGCTGCATTCTATAATTTGCAGTGGTGACGTTTTCATCAGCGCACCAGAGTACTAGGTCATTTGCATATAAGGCAGCTTTCACTCCTGCGGGGAGATCTTTCACCAGGTCATTGATGTAAACAAGGAAGAGTGTTGGGGAAATTACTCCTCCTTGAGGTACCCCCTGATAGAGCAACATTTTTCTGCTCTGCAGACCGTCAAGAGTGACTCTAGTTCTCCTGTTATGCAAATATGACTGGATCCATTTCATCATGTTGCCTTGGATTCCACTTCTCCTAAGTTTTGCAATAAGGCCATCTTTCCACACCTTGTCAAAGGCCTGCTTGAAGTCGACCCAGATCGTTAGGACCTTTTTCTTCTCCTGGAAGGCATCTTCTATTGCTTGAGACAAGTAAGTAACTTGGTCTTCTATACTGTAGCATTCTCTAAATCCAGCTTGTTCCGGCACCAGCATCTGCTCAGACTCTAAATACCATTTCAATCTGTGGTTGACTATTCGCTCCATAGTCTTCCCAACACAGCTTGTGAGACTGATTGGCCAGTAACTTGCAGCCTCGGTCTTACATTTCCCTTTCTTTAGTATGGGTATTGTGATGGCTTCTCTCCATACTTGGGGTACCATTCCTTTCAACCAGCTGTGGTTGAATATCTCAAGCAGTTTTGTCTTTGCTGCTGAGCTCAGATTTACTAGCATTTCATTGCTGATTTTGTCTGGGCCGGGTGACTTTTGGAACTTAAGCTTGGAAATAGCATTCTGTAGTTCTCCTAGTGTGATGGATTCCCTCATTGGGGCAGGAGTATCTGTCTGTCCCATGGTTGCCAGTATTTCTTTTCTTATCTCTCTCTGATGGTCTATGTTAATGGGTAAGTTGCTTTCTGAACTGTATCTTCTAGCAAACAGGTCTGCAGCTTGTTTTCCTCTGAAAAGTTTGCCACCTTCATCCAATGTGATAGTCTGCCTAGGTGAGGAACGCTCTTCATTTAGAGACTTGACTAATCTCCAAAGTTTCCTGCCGTCTTTCTCAAGGTTCAGCGATGCCGTTTTAGTTCTCCAGCTTTTCCGTTTTTCTTCTAGCTTTGTTCTCTGAAACTCTGCTACAGCCTTTTTCCATTTGTTGTGAGTTTCAAGTGAAGGCTGAGACTCTGCATCCTTTCTAGCCCTGTCCATAGCTTCCTGACGTTCTTGGAGTGTGCTGGACCAGTATGGTATGTAGTTACGCCGGCATCCTTTGGGAATGGTTTCTTTTGCAGCTTGTAGTATGCATCTGTTGAAGTCTTTTACCACTTCATTAATGTCTCTGTTCTGTACCTTGAGGGTAGACAGCAGCGTGTTCACCTGATGCCTGAATAAACCCCAGTTGGCTTTTTTGTAGTTCTATCTTGTAATGGCTGGGCCTGTACTGAGAGTTGCACTCTGGACAGTAAGAAAGATTGGGCGATGGTCGCTTCCACCTAGTTGGTCTCCTACTTCTCTACTAATAGATCCAGCTATATCTGGGGTCACAACGGGCTGATCACCCGTTTGCCAGTCACTTCGATACGGAAACAACAGCAAATGGGTTGATTTGTCGTTGCCCTAAAGACGCCACTAGGCGTGATGGGAAACAATGGCAAAGAAAACCTATCTGCTGTTGCCCTAAGACGCCACTAGGCGTAATGGCCACTGACAGCTTTGACGGTCGGTGGCTAAGGACGGAAGAAGAAGAAGAAGATATCTGGGGTGGTGAAGGCAAGATCTGGTGTTGAAGTTGTGTGCCATCCTCTGGAGTAGAAGGTAGGAGTATCTGTGGCATTATTGACTAGGATTAGGGAGTGGTCATCTTGCCATGTTTCAACCTCTTCACCTCTGTGATCTAGATGGTTATAGCCCCAGCTCTGGGAGTGGCTATTAAAGTCTCCAACTGCTATAAAGTTGGTGGCTGATACCTGTATAGAGCTGAGACTCAGGGGTTTGTTGTTTGGACAGTAATAGTTCAGGAGTTCTATTTCCATCTTGTCTACCTTTATCTGCAACAGCTGATATTCTGCTCCATCCATGTAGGTTTTCCTTTCGTGTGCATGAATGTTATTCCTTACAAGAGTAAGTACTCCTCCTTTTCGTCTATCTTGTCTGTCGGATCTGAAGCATTGATATCCCCTTATTTTAAAGGTTTGATCTGCTTTCAAGTGAGTCTCTTGGATACAGCAAACACTGACTTGTTTCTCATACAAGATGTTTTCCAGCTCTGTCTTTTTGCTGTATCCAGCCTGCTTGCTGTTCACTCCCTCTGCATTCCAGTGCATCATGACAAGTGGCACTCTGAGTTTCTCTTTTTCTGTTTTGTTTCGGTCAGTAGTTCTCCTCCGCCGTCTGCTGACTCCACAAGACGGTCTAGAGGGTCCTCCAGTAGCTGAGGGTGGGCTCTGTCGAGGCTCAGAGCCCGGCACTGCACCTGCCTGGTGGAGCTCCACAGGGCGAGCACCAGTACGAGATTTATTTGACGGTTTACTCATCCATAACAAAAAAAGCGAGTTGCGTGATACTGTGGTTTCCGGTGCGCCTTCTGGCCCAGTATCTACGACTTTAGCACCTCTTCAACGGGAGAGTGGGCTCATCCCTAATCTGTTTATGTTCCCAGTAGTAGACTATTCGCAAGCAGCCTGGGAGTGTCACTGCTCTGCGCGGACCTTGTTTACCGAGGCGGCGTCTGAGCTCGTATGGTGAAAATATGGTTGCAATATCTTCAAAATAGACCTGTCTTTCCCGTGGTTTTTCTGCCATCCTGCAACTTTGAGCTGGGGAGTTCTGAGCTCCAGTCTCTTTCCCAGGCATTTTATCCTGGCCTGGGACGCATACAGAGGACCCCACTTCTGGTTCTAAGTTAGCAGTTGGGGATAGGTGGGGTGGCACACTGTGCATTCCCCGTCATCCAGGGGGGCTCTCCAACTATGCAGAGCTTGCACAATGCTGTGCTCTGGTTCTGGGCTCTCCCAAGGAATCCTCACGTCCTGCATTGTAGAAATCTCCTGCATGCGGCATCCAGTCAAGAGCCAGTATTAAGTCTGGTGCCCAAGTGATCCCCCCAAGCTTAGTGTGCAATGCTGGGTTCTCAACATGCTGCAACACAGGGGGGATTGTGATGCTCAGCCATCTCTCTCAACTCTGCACCGATAAGTGACATCGGGGACTTAACTGTGCCTCAGTACTGGGAGGCCCCGTTTCCGGGTACACCACACACAGCCAATTGAGGCAACAGTCGTCGTGGGCGTGTCTTCAGTGGGGAAGTTGTGGAGTCTTCCTGTCCATGTTCTTGCACATCCTAACACTGCCCGCAAGACATCGGAGGTTTGGAGAGTAGCCTTCTCTGCTTTTTTGAGCCGGGGTGGGCTCCCCGGGCAAGTCTCGATGGGGATCGGGACGTGTCCACGCGCCAGTGGGCCCAGCATCGACCGCATCTGATGGAGGACTTGCTCTGCCAGGTATGAGTTAGTAAGTTTTAACTTGGTCATCTTCATGGCATTGTGATGCTGGGATGCCTGTGGATTTCCTACCGCCCCGGGTAGAAGCCAGAAGTGTACTGTGCCAGCTCTGGGGGAGACAAAGGGGGTGTTTCTGCATCTCCTTGTGATACGTAGCCAAGGTAGGGCTCACAGTGCTCATTCCCCGCCACCAAATTGCCTGCTAGTTGCGCCGAGTTCTCCGAGGCTCTAGGCATATGACCAAGAGTTGAAGGCAATAGGATCGTCACGTCCTGAGTCTCTGTACCTGTATGATGGGTTCCGATCTTCAGGGAGCAGTCCACACTCGTTTCCACTCCCAAGACTTGTTCAGTATCCATCTGGCTCCTTCCCACCCACTGAGGGCGTGTACGGTGTAGTGCACCGGTTTTATTATCGAGGTTTGCTCCTCTAGATCCATTGTGTTTAGCCTGAGGATTCGCACCCTCAGTTACCAGGACTACCTCGAGGAGGGTGTGGCTCTTCACCACGCACAACGATCTTGGGGTATGAGAGGTTTTGCTAAGCCAAGAGACTGACACTGCAATGGTCGCTCCTTTCATGAACAAGAATTCACTAGGCCTAGGGTGAAGCAAGGGGGGAAACCCACTACCTACAACACCAACACATCATACTGTAAAAGACTTTGCCCCTCCATTTTTATTCATTCTTAATAAGACATGGAGATCAGACAAACTCCAAAAAGCCTAATCTCTTGCACACATTATACCCATACTAAAAACCAACAAACTTCCAAGATGAACCCAAAAGCTATTGTCTGATATCTCTAACATCATGCCTAGACAAAATTACTGAAAGAATGATAAACACACATCTCTATTGGTTCCTTAAGAGTTCCGGTATTCTATGTCATGGGCTTCAGAACCAGCAGCTGCAGAGAAGACCAGCTTTTTAGGTTGCAGCAAAAAATTCATGATGGCTTTCAGACTAACAAACATACTGTGGATATCTTCTTTGACCTCTTATGAGCATGTATGGCCTCCTGATGAAGATGATTGGCATAGGAATACCTGGCGAGTTATACAACTGGATAAAGTATTTTTTGATTGATCAAACAATCCAGACAAAGGTAAATAATGCAATCTCATCCTCAAAAAAGTCTTAGAGGAGGGTTTATCACAAGGCTCATCCTTAAGCTGCAGTCTCTTTCTGGTCTACATCAATGACGTAGCTGACCTGAAAAAGCTCTTTACGCTTATGACTTGGCAATATGGCAGTCATGATAATGTTGAAAATGGAGCTCAGAGACTAAATGGAGACCTAAGAAAATTGCATGAATACTGCCAAATATGGAAACTAAAACTCAACTATACAAAGACTGTTTACACTATCTTTACCAAAAGCCATAAAGTAGCCATGAAGAACATCAAACTGAGGCTAGACAAACACCAACTGACAAAAGAAGAACATCCCAAGTATCTTGGAGTCACACTTGATGGATAGCTCAGCCTCAAGAACCATACTGACAATATAAAGAACAAAGCACTGAAGCAAATACAACTATTGAAAAAGCTTGCTGGCACAAGAGGGGACCAGACAAGGGTACTCTGAGGGGCTTGTACCTTGGCTATGTCCTCTCTGCGATAGAATACAACTATTCATTGCTCGCAGCCTGCTGCAAAACAAATGTAGAGTCCCCCAACAGAGTGCAAAGCAATGCTGTATGACTAATTAGCACAGCAATGAAATCAACTCCAACCGCTGCGTGTGAAATACACACAAATGTGGAACCCCTTGGGTTGCGGAGAGATAAAGCTGCTTTAGAAGTTTTAGAAAGGAGTAAAAGAATGAACCGAAACCACCAAAATAGACACCTTGAAGAAAACTGGCAACACAAGAACTGAATAAAACACACAAGTCCATGAAATCCCAGAAAAAAAAGACAAGATATACAGAAAGTAGTAAAGAATTTACCACCACATGATCACTTAAAAGCACCAGAAGTACAAATAAAATTGGTAGATGGAACAACTAAACATTCCAACCCAGTCAGCCTTATGAGTGCATCTCAGTGAACCATTGATGTCTACCCTGAAGAATGGTTGCATGTCTATACTTATGGATCTGCATCAAAGCAGGTTATGGAGTCCAGATACATTATCCAGATGGATCATCCGATGAGCTGTTTGATGCATGCAGCGAGTTTTGCTCAAACTATGAAGCTGAAATCACTGCACTGGAAACAGCTGTATACCATCTGAAGACTATATTTGATGCCTTTCCCTCAAAGGCCCAAAACATCGTCATTTTTACTGACTCAATGTCTGCCCTTCAAGCTCTAGAAGGCAGGACTGAACTAACCAAACTAATCCTAGATGCTGATCAGCTTATCACTTCCTATGACATCAGAATAGTTATGCTATGGATCCCTGGACATTCAAATTCACCTGCAAGTAATGACAGAGCAGACAAATCAGCAAAGAAGGAAATTCAACAAGAACAACCACTCACAGCAACAACTCTCCAAACAACTCATGCAAACAACAAAGGAACTTGGCTGAACAGATGGGCCATGGGAAACACTCGGCGAGAGGTTCAGTCAAAAGGCTGGTCCTGATCCTAATGATAACATCAGCCATCTTACAAGGAAGGGTCAGACATTTTTCACCTTAAGTGTGACCTACTTTAATCTCATTTCACACCCAAAAAAATTCTTGTAAGCATTACTAGCGTTTTAGACCGTAATTTTTGGTTAAAAATTGCTACAGGTTTGCAAAAGTGGTCCTAAAAAGTATATATATGGCAACCAGACTACACTTAGAGAAACCCCCACAAAACGAGAATTTTTACATACAAATTCGAGGCAACATAGGTCAAGTTAGAGGAATGGATAACAATATAAATTCAGAAGGCAAGAATGGCCTTCTATGCACCAGAAAACAATGGAAATAAAAGAGGAGCAAGTACAACACTAAAAATAAGAACTTTCAACTCACATGACATGGTAGCCATATTGCAATGGCTCTGAAAAAGAGAACAACAAAAGTGGCCAATCAGATGGTGTGCTTGTACAAAATAGAAGCATTAAAATGGTATTACTGAATCACCAAAAAGAAGTGATGGAAAGAATCATGCAAATAGGCCTACTTGCAGAATAGCAATGAGGAAAAGATATACTGGCAAGTACAGGACACACATCAAGGAATCTAGGTAACACCCACAATTTAGTCCTTGATCTTAAATCCCATGGATGGGAGCCGCGCTGGTGTAATGGCTTCGGCGTTGTACTGGCGACCAGGTGTTCATGGTTCAAACCCGGGCGTCGGCGTTTGAAGAAATGTTTACGGCCGGAAATTTGACTGAATAGCCTGAACGGCTCCTGTGATAAACCCTCTGTGGATGGGAAGGAGCAAAGCTCCTGACCGGGTTGGAAGGAAAGTCCTCAGGTTCCCCAGCCTCGCAATGATATGTCATTGGGCCGAAGGGCTGAAAGCCCAAATGCCGCTGGTTTAAAAAAAAAAAAAAAAAAAAAAAAAAAATCCCATGGATACAAAGTAGAGGGATACTCAAGAGCACAAGGAGAAGACAACTGGAAAACATACAAGAAGGATGAAGACATCGAATGAATTTAAACAGATGGGTAAGGACATAGTAGGCCTATAGCAAGAACTAATTTAAGGCCTATGCTGAACATGGAATTGAAAGAAAAAGAAGAAAAGGACGCAGGAATGAAACTACTAACAATTTTGGGTTGAAATGGAGAACAGTGGGCCATCTGTTTGATAGGGCCTTAGGCCTATAAAAGAATTCATAGATGCTGTAAAAAGGGGTAGACCTATGGGTTAGGTTAAGGAATCCTAAACCTACCCTTAATCCTAAAGACATTAGGGACTTATTTGTATGACATCGAAGAACATGTCCCACTGTGCTTCATTTCAACCCAACTCTGAAAGCATAGGGCCTAACAAATAAAACAAAGATAGGCCTATGAGTAAGCCCTACTCACGGTTGAAATGTAAAACTGGAATATGTGTTTGATACAGCCTTTAAAAATTCAGAGATGCAGTAATAAGGGGTAAGGGTTAGGAATCCTAAATCTAACCCTAAACACTAAGGGTGTGGGCGACTTATTTGGATGGCACTGAAGAACATATCCCACTGTTCTTCATTTCAAGCACTGCTAACTGCTATTCAGAATTTTCACTACTACACCATATTCGAATATTTATGCACAGTAAACGCAATATATACGCCTAAAACGTATTAGTGTGAATGAGACTGACTTTTAAAAATTCAACTGGTCCCTATCGCACTGTAGGACCTACTCATGATATGCTCAGCAAGGCACACTCATAATGAGATGAACATACTTATCATATTATGCTAGGCATTCATTTGTGTTCGTGCGTACGTAGTTAAATGAAATGCCACAACTTAACACAGAATAGTACGCTGAAATTTAAATACGAGTTCAGTTTTTAAATGTCTGCCTATTTTGTTTTATTTTAAATAAATTCCTAAGTCTTCCAGACACTGTCTCGCTAGCATGATCCTTTCATTTTTTTTTTTTTTTTAGGCCTACTGGAAATACGGAATGTTGCCAAATTAAATGGCAAAGGAGGGATTGTTTGGATTCATCAACAAGCGATGACTTACGCATTCATATAGGAAAAAAACAAACCCAATCATTTAAACTCTTTTGGCAATGTGATATGACAATTACTGATAACTTACTGCGAATTCCGTGGTCTCAATTACTAGAGAAGAGCTTCAACGAAAAAAAGAAATCGAAATTATTATGCGCTACAACACGTACACCTCAGCCTTCCTAAAGACATCAATTCACGCATTCATTCTGCGCATTTCCGGTCATAACTCTGTACACCGCGAGAGAAGACGTCATTTTAAACTCTATTTCTCAGTTGAAAATAACTAGCCACTCACGTCTGTTGTTTTTCTGTTGTCTAGTTTTCTACTTCTTTATTTCTTACGAGTGCCTGAAAACATACCTTTATGTTTGTCTAATATTTATTTACTGTTTACAGGCCTCGGGTTTCCCTTCCTTATGTGTTATGAAAATAACTATCAACGAAGGATAAATTTAAATTACAGTCTGCACATTCTCTTCGTAATGTAGTAACAACAAAAGTTAAATAAATCAAGAAATGTTAACGACGGCTGTCAGTACATGTTAATGCATTAATTAGCAGTGAAAGTAACTGACAACCAGAATCTCTTTGTTGTGCCTGTATAGCTGGTGGGGTGGGGGTGGGTGGAGAGGTAATACGCCTAACTAGAACAAAAGACGAGAAAAAACTTACGTTACTACCACGCGGCCTTCGTCTGGGACAAACTAACAACAACAGAAAAGAAAGAGAGAACTAAGTAAAATGAAATAAAGAGAGTGGGACGCGAGACAGCAGATAGACAGTGCGGTCAGAAATTGGGTAGAGTATAAGGAAATGAGGACTGCAGTAAGACGGTGTGGGGGGAGGTAATACATCTTACTAAGGCAAAAGTCAAGAAAAAGAATTACGTTACACCTATAAGGCCTTAGTTGGGGACAAACTAACAATAACAGAAAGGAAATAACGTGAGAACTAAACAAAAGGAAATAAGAGAGTGGGTATGTCTGTATAGTACAGTAGGTTTATCGTCAATTACCAGTTGTGAGTTCTTGCATTTGGAGGCGAAAGTATGCCTGAATAAAGTTTTTTAACATAACCATTTCCTCCAGCTAGGTTCAAGAAACTATATATATATATATATATATATATATATATATATATATATATATATATATATATATATATATATATATATATATATATATATATATATATATATATATATATATATATATATATATTTGGAGGTTTTCGTCAGTATAAAGTAAAGTAAAGTAAAGCAAAGTAAAGTAAAGTAAAGTAAAGCAAAGTAAAGTAAAGCAAAGTAAAGTAAAGTAAAGTAAAGCAAAGTAAAGGTAGTTCCATATCACATAATGCCTTAGGGGAGATACGTGTTAAAACCTTCACTTCACTAGATCAAACTTCGAAGGGTGAAGTGGGGCAAGTGAGTGGATGAGAAAACAGAGAAATATATGAGCGTTTAGCATTATTTTTATAAACCTTTAACGTAAGTAAAAATTGAAGTTGCTGATGTGTTTACAGTTAATTTATTTTTCATTGTTTGAAATAAAATTAATGCCAAAATAAGCGATATTTTAAAATAAATTTAACAACATTTAATCAGCAAAGCAGTCTTTGTAAAAGACTGATTAATTAGACACTATTTCACTTAAAAGATTGTTATTCTGCGTGCACTAGTAAGGGGTCGTCCACATAGCATATCCGTCACGCAGTTAACCCTAATTTAAAACCCCTTCCACCTTTGTCACGTTTCGTCACAAAAACCCCCCAAAAAAGCATGTATTCGGATGTAAATTTGTTCACTAGAGCAGACAAACTAACGATCTGTCAAGTATAATAATAATAATAATAATAAATTCTTTAAGCGCCAAACACGGCGCATAAGGCAGAAACCAGTGCTCTCCAGGTTGTTCGTTGTGACGCCACTCCTCTTAGCTCTTGCACATTATTTAGGCCCAACGTTCTTCCTTCTCTTATTATTGTTCTTCTGAGTGTTTCTTTTGGTCTTCCTTTTTTCCGCTTACCCTCAGGAACCCAAGTGAGCGCCTGTAGTGGTATTCTGTTGTTTTGCATTCGTAGGACATGACCGATAATATGACCATCGTCTTTTCCTTATATAGTCGGAGACATATTTCTGCCTAGAGTCTTCTCTTATTTGTCGATTAGTCTTGAATTCTTTCCAACTGAGTTCATGAGTTTTCTAAGACATTTGTTCTCGAATGTATTCAGCTTGTTCTCCAATGATTTTGTTATTTTCCAACTCTCACAGCCGTATGTTAACACTGAGATAACATTTGAATTAAACAGACGAAGCTTGGTATGTATATTCAATGATCGTAATTTCCAAATGTTAGATAATCTATTGAAGGCGCTAGCTGCCAAAGCAATTCTAGTATGGATTTCTCTTGTTGTGTCACCATCCTGAGTCATTTTACTGCCTAAATAATTGAAACTTTCAACTTTCTGTAGTTTTTCCCCGTTCAAGATGATATCAAAGGTCTCGTTAGAAAAGTTCATAGCTTTAGTTTTAGAGGCATTTATTTGGAGACCAATTTTAACCGAGAGATGACACAAATTATTTATTGCTTCTTGGGATTGTCTTGGTGTTGAACTTAAGAATGCTACATCATCTGCGAAATCCAGGTCCCCCAGGAATTTTCCATTTGTCCATTTTATACCCAATCGTTCATTGTGGGTATAGTTTCTCATAACCCAATCAATAGCTATTCCAAAAAGTAGTGGTGACATAATACAGCCTTGTTTCACCCCTGTTTCTACTGTAAACCATTCTGTATTCCCTTTATTTGTTCTAACACAACATCTTGCATTGTCATATAGCGCTTTGATTATATTCACATATTTTGTTGGAAAACCATAGATTGTAAGTATCTTCCACAATGATGGGCGGTGTAGACTATCAAGTATAATAGTGTTTAATTAATCAGGCTTTTACAATAACTGCTGTGCTTGTTAAATTTTTTCGAAGTGTTTTAAAAATATCACCTCAATTTGGTTTAATATCATTTCAAACAATAAAAAATTTAATTAAATGTAAATTAAGCACATCAGTACTTCAATTCTTACACATGTTAAAGCTTCGTAAGTTAATGTTAAACTGAAGTTGTTGGCGGAATGGTTTCTCTTCGTTATCATCCCACGGCAAAATACGATACTTCTGCATTAAACGAACTAGAAATCCATTTGCTTCCGGATTAGCATCGTTTACTGGAAAGGTCAGTATTATATTATATTAAAAATAAATATATAATTAAAAGACAATTTGCTGTTGTTGTTTTCGATCCAGCGGCGCTTGGGCTTTAGCCCTTCGGCCCAATAACATGAAGCAATTTCATTTCCATGGCATTGTGAAGCTGGGGTGCCTGTGGACTTTCCTTCCCACCCGGTCAGAAGCCAGATGCCTGTGCCATCTTAGCTCCTTCCCATCCACAGAGGGTTTGTACGTTGTCTCTGCCCATATGTATGCTTGCTCACATCACGACCTGTGCGATTTACTGGCACAGGAGCCAAACACGCACGAAACCACTGCCTGGCTAACCGATGAACTGGGAGGGCCCGTTACTGAGATCACCACGCGCAGTCTTTCGAGACAACGACCGCCAGCGCTCGCGAGCTGGGAGACGAAAATACAGACAGACACTTAAAACAATTAAAGGTTAAAGCAATTATCAGATATTTCAGCTGAGATTATCATATTAATATAAGTCGTCCACGATGGAGTGGAGAGAGGGTTAAAAATGGATAAATTGCTTGACCACATGTTTTGGACGACCACCAAGATCAATTTGAATGAATTTCTCTTTTCCTATATGATAATACTGTACTGTGCACGTAAATACCAGTGAACATGCTGTAGTTCCCCAGAAATTCACGAGTTAAGCCAATAGGTTACGATCCGGGACCCAAAGATGCAGCAATAGAGAATACAGTCAGCGACCCATAGCTTGACTGCTTGCGTCAGGGTCAGCGAACCAGAGCTGACCAAGACCCTACTCCACCTCCACGTGGTGGTCCTGGAAACAGGCTGCATCACTGCAGTCTGGCTGAGAGAGTAGGGATCGAAGAGGGAAGGCAAACCCGGTCCCCAAAAATGCCATGCTGAAGTCGGATGTGTCGGCCGAAAGGCGCAGATATCGCAGATCCGACGTAAACAGACACAACGCAACCAACGTCCTTTTCCGGACGAACGAGGAAGAAGAAGAAGAAGAAGGATACGATCCAAGGAGATTTTAGGAATCTTGTGAATATTGTACATCACACGTGTCCATGTCGGTTAGACAGGAACGTTTACTTGACATTTCTTTGTCTACTTCATTCACTCTTTTCTTGTGTGCTTCAAGTGTTTCAGTTATAATAATGAAAGTAGATATGCGAAACTTGTCTCTCGGATTTAAATATGTTGCTAGCTCTTTTCAATCATCTTGTTGTTGTTGTTGTTTTCGTCTACTATGCTGCTGTAATACCCTGTTCAACCTGAAAGTTTGGTTATAATTGGGGTATATAGGGTGTTATCGTCTTCACTGGTATCTCGTTCGTAGTCCTGGAGGTGATTGGTCCTGAAAAGGACCACTAGCTGGCTGTCTGGGTTCCTCTTTGTCCGTTCGTGGTGCCGTGTCGCGCTCATGGTGTTTTTTATGTCCTGCCTCAACTATCTGGCTCGTTTTGTTTTGTGTATTTCTACGCTCATAGTTTCTGTTGCTTTTGTCTTCTTGCTCTCCTGTATCTGTGACAGTGCTTTTTCAATTATCGTAGGTAGTAGCTGTTCTAGCGTTTCTTGGATGATTTCTTTTACTGCTTGGTTGTTCGTTTTAGTTTCTCGCGTGCTGTTTGATGATATTTCCTCAATGGCTATTCTTTCTGCTTCTATTCTTTTGAGTATTTTTGTGTTTTCTTCTGTCAGCTCTTTCAGTTTCTTGACATCTGTTTCTACTTGTTGCTGGATTCTTTTCATTTCTTCCATCACGTGTTTTATGTTCTGCGTGTTTATCGCATCTTCTCCACTGTCGGTTGGTTCTTCGGCGGCCTGCTTGCTGTTTTTTTTTTCGATTCGCAGCTTCATTTTCATTTCTCTGACTTCAGCGGTCAGCTTGTGTAACTGTCGTCTGTCTATCGTGCGTTGTTTTTCTGCAATATCCGCAGCCACTCTCTGTTTTGCCTCCTTGAAGGGAATGTTTTTGGAAACCGCTTCCTTCAGGATGCTCTTGGTTTCCTGGAACATCGGGCAGCCTCGGTATCTAGCCCCATGGTTTCCGAGGCAGTTTGCACATGTGCGGTTTGAGTTTATTGTTTTGTAGTTGTTGTCCTCCTTCGCCTTGGGACAATCGCGGTATAGGTGGCCACCCGCACAATGTCGACAGACTGCATCCCTCCTGCACGTCTTTTTTGTGTGCGAGAACTGCTGGCAGTTGGAGCACTGCATCACCGGAGGGATATAGGCTTCTGTCTTTTTGGTTGTGGTTTCGAGCGTCAGTCTCTCGGGTCTTGTCGATCCTTCTACCGTAACTATCATCAGATTGGTATCTTTCTTGGCCCAGGTTTTTAGTCTCTCGACCTGCTTGATTTTTAGATTTGCGTTTTCATCCTGAAGGCGTCTGTGGACCTCGGCTTCGGAACAACTGGTATCCACCCTCTGATGACCAACTTCTTTGTTGTTATGTATTTCTCCACCACCACTTTTATTTGGTGGGGCAACTGGACTTCTTTTGGACCGGATTCCAGTTCGATCATCAGCGAGGTGGTTTTGTCTGTTTTGTTGAGTGAAAGCACGACTCCCTTTTCGTGCCTCCCTACTTTAGCGATACCTCTTCTTCCAGTTATCACCTCGAGGATGTTGATCACTTTGTTGTCGGGTAGGGCCCTGAGAGAGGCCTCGCTTCCTGACGTCTGGGTGATCTTTACGATTCTCTCCCGTATCGTTTCTGCGTTATTGGTCCCTTTGGTGTTTGATCTTTGTTCCCTTCCACAGTCTTGGCTCAAATCTTTCTCCCGTTCTTTGTTATAAGGTGTTATATCTTGCTTCTGGGCCCTTGGGTTGTCTGCTGTTGTTTCCTTAGGACCAGGAATGGTAGCTTGCTTCTCAGTGTTTTCGATGTTCAGCACTCCTGGGTCTACTTCTACTATCTCTTCTTGAAGAGCGAGCCTAAGGAACTCGTCTCCGTCGTCAATTCTTCGAAGTGTATCTATATTGGTCTCTTCGATATCTTCCTCTTGTATCTGTCTTTGCTGAGGAGCTGTCTCTGTCAGTTCTTTCATGGTGCTTGCAGGTGGGTCGGCTGTCATCTCGGCATCGTGTGGTGGTGTCAACGGTATTTGGTGCAGCATCTCTGTGGTAGATAGGGTTTCTGCTGACGATTCGGGTATGTGCGGTGGTGGCCCCATGGATTCAGGCTCCTGTCTTCTTTTCTCTCGTCTTTCCTGCATCTGCTTTATCTGTTGATGCGCTCTCAACATGTCTTTATAATCTGGGTCTTTATAATATTGGCCAGAGACGTGTGCTTCTGCCCTTTTCTGCATTCTTTCCGTCATCTGCTCCAACTGTTGTAACGCTCTCAATATTTCTGTACGTTCTGGGTCTTCATCATCATCTTCTTCCACGCTAGCACTTGGGGCCGCACTGCTCTCCGGCAGTCTGCTCTTGTCCTTTTCCTTCGAAGCTTTGGGTCGCTCATCGGTTGTAGTATCAACGGTTGCTTTGTTTGCCTTCTGAGAAGGACTGGCCACGAAGTTGGTAGTTGGAGTATTCTTGCTCTCTGGTTGACTTTGTTTGATGCTGCTGACAAGTGTTTGAGGGCTTGTATATACTTTCCTATTTTTCGCTTGTTGCTTGGTACGAGTCATTTTGGTATACTGCTAACGTATAATGATCTGTTGGGTGAGCGCTGTGTACGTCCTGAAAAGGTCGCTGGTTATAGTGCTGTCTTGATCGTCCTGAAAAGGACGCTGGTTATAGTGCTTTGCCGCGTCCAGACATGTTGTACGAAGATAATGTCGTTCGAAGTGATGGTTGTTTTCCATCATCATCTTTTGTGGTTCTAATTAGCTCTCAGGTTTCGGCTTCTTTAACGTCAGTATCATTCCCGTAAATGACTACGGGAATGCGCCGCTGAGGTGATAGCCCACTGCTGCTTTTTTCCTGGTGATCCTTTCAGCGTGTTCTTTTATCTTCTGCTTGTTGTTGGAGCAACGGTAGCACAGTGGTTAGTGCACTGGCTTCCTAGCTCGGTGGTCCATGGTTCGATCCCCAGTTGAGGTGGGATTTTGTTTGCTCCTCATGAATTGGCTACCAGGGCAACTTCTGGGAAGGTTAAGGCGGCCGGCTTGATGCTGACCACATCACCCCTATTGTGCCGATGGTCAAGAAAATATGGGCCTAACACCATATTCCCAATATGCCCCAATGGGTGTGTAACGGGATCCTTTACCTAGGCGGTGGGTTCCGTTCGGAAGGTCCTGGTTCGATTCCCGGTAAACCTATCACTTCTGTTGTTTTTCTGTTGTCTGGTCTTCTACTTCTTTATTTCTCACTGAGTGCCTGACAACATACATTTGTGTGTTGTTTGTTTATTTATTTACTGTTTACATGCCTCAGGTTTCCCCTCCTAGTGTGCCGATGGTTAAGAAAATATGGGCCTAACACCATATTCTCTGGTACCTATACCTTGTAGCGGTATGGCGGTATGGCAGCTTGCGTACCCTGACAATCCCCAGAGCTATGCCAGTGGGAGTTTTACTCCTGGTAGGTTCAACCAAGCTGGACTGGTCTGTGTGGGTAGGGGTCAGACAAAAGCTGGTACCCTGGTCCTCCAGGTTGGGGGTTTTAGCATAGGGCTGACACCCCTGTCTGTGTAAAAAAAAAACAATGAAGTTACGGAAACAACAATAAATGAACAAACTTTGCTGCGGGATGGACATTCGGAGTCTGTGGCTCGTATGACTGTCAGTGGTGAAAGCCGAAAGGAAGCCACTGACATGAAAACGGATGTCCTGACCGTAAAACAGGATACAAGAATAGGTTTTTGGAATGTCAGGACAATGTACGAGACAGGTAAACTAAGACAGGTCACGGCAGAAATGAGAAACTATAGATTACACATTCCAGGGATAAGCGAGAGCAGATGGACAGGGGCAGGAAAAGTTAAAACAGCAACAGGAGAAACAGTACTTTACTCTGGAAGAGAGGATGGACAGCACAATGAAGGCGTAGCCATTATTCTACAGAAAGGAATAGAAAGGACATTACTGGAATGGAAACCCATCAACAACAGACTGATAAGATTAAGATTGAGAGGGAGATTCACCAACACTACAATAATACAATGCTACGCACCAACGAATGATAGCGATGAGGAGGTCAAGGATGAATTCTATCAACAACTGCAGAAAGAAATGGAAGACACACCTAGATATGATCTTGTTATAGTAATGGGAGACCTCAATGCGAAAGTTGGTACACACAATACATATAATGAAAGAACAATGGGGAAATGCGGCAGCGGAACAGCAAACGAAAATGGGGATAAACTAATAAGTTTCTGTAGCATTAACAACCTGGTCATTGGAGGAACACTCTTCCCACATAAAGAAATTCACAAATTAACATGGGAATCACCAAATGGTCGGGATAGAAACCAGATAGACCACATCATGGTTAACGGTAGATGGAGACATGCATTACAAGATGTGAAGGTAAGAAGAGGTGCAGATGTGGGAAGTGATCACCATTTAGTAGTAGCAAAACTGAAAGTGAAACTAAGAAGGGCTGCACCAACTGTAACTACACAGAAAAGGTTTGACATCAGCAAATTGAAGGACTCCCTTACCAGAAAAGCTTTTGCGGCCGACATAAAGAAACGATATCAATTTGCCAAAAATCAGGAAAAGACATTGACTGATGATATAGACCAGAATTTCAACACCATTTCAACAATATACAAAGAAAGCAGCAAATCATGCTTGGGATTACAGGAAAGGAAGAAGCAAGACTGGATAACACCAGAAACATTAAACACCATAACGATGAGAAAGGAAATGAAAAGAAAGAAAACAGAAGCGAAGTCCCCCAGGTTAAAGCAACTATATAGCGAACAGTACAGTCAGCTGGACAAGGAAGTTAAACGCCAAACCCGAGCCAACAAAAGGAATTTCCTAGACGATCTTGCAAGACAGGCAGAGGAGGCTGTCGTGTGAAATTCTAATCCACATATATAAATCAAAAAGTAAATGTAAAGCCTAACAAATAACTTCAATAAAAGGAAAGAAGAATGGTAAAGAACAGTGCTGTCACAATGACTGTACTCGAAATCCCCCGTGTTTTCTACTTCGTCTGCAAATTGTAACGTTTCACGTTGATAGTAAAAGCCTACTGCAGCATACACGCTTTCTACGATAAAACGTGTACTGCATTTCTAAGAAAAACCTTGAGATAAGCAAGCTGACCTATATTTAATATTCCATTCATGTCATTTTATACACTAAGTTACCATAAACGAAAGACAGATGGAATTAGGATAGAGAGAAGGGAGGGCTGAAAGCCGGAACGCATGCCACACTAACACGCGTCTCGCTATACAATTACTACCATCACGCGTGTAAGGCCACAAGCACTAGCTTTTTTCAAATCGACAGTGATAAAAAACACTACCCATACGAGAGTTAGGTTTAAAAAACTTACGAAACGCTTATTAGGAAACATGACATTCTACTGTTTTATGTCTAAATTCCTGACATTAGTCTGACAGTACAGCAGGACAGGTGGCGGTTCTAAACATAAAAAATAAAAAAAACAACTACACGACTATCCTAAAAATACATATTTTGAACGCAGCCCCTTAGCCCCATTAAATTTATATATTTGGGTTCCTTAGGACTTGCTGACAAAGAATATGTTAAACGTTACGCAAATAGTCTAGGAATTAACAAATTATAGCCAAAAGAAATAGTGAGGGTGTCAGACAACACCAAAATCAGAATCGCTCAGTGGCAGATTTTGACACCACCATTGTACGGGAAATAGGTCCCCATGTTAAATCCTATTTGATTGGAGCGCAGTAAATGTAAGGCTAAACACGATTAGTCGGGCTACAAATACTATCTTTTGTTGTTAGGGGAGACGGAAGGAAGGGTACTTTTTTTCAAACGCTTGTGTAAACATGGCTCGATTGGTTAGACCCGCCAATATAGTCAATTAGGAGCGTCAGGTCAGCACCACATTTTCAAATAAACTTTCTAAAGCAACAGTGCGTTGAGATTCAGCTTATATTTTTCTAAATAAAAGCCTGAGACAGTGGCAGGTCGGATTTTGTGCCATATTCATTGCCAGTCAACGTAATTCTGTATTATTTCCATGAATTGTGGTAAGCTTGAAATATTTGATATCTTTTTAATGAAAATTGAATGTAAATTGATAATTTATGTCTGTATATGTGTGTGGTTCAGTAGCGAACACGAGGCAAAGCCTATATAGTGCTCCAATCTGAACAGAAGGTGTCGGAGGAAAGTAAAACTACATGGAATTGCCAAACAGTACACTGACACCTATCTTATTGACTAGAAAGAAATAATGCTGGAATTGCAGAGGCGTAGTAACCATTAGGGAGGAGTATCTGATGTCAATTGTTTCAGATGAAGATAGCAATTGGCCTACCGCTCTGAACTCAGTGTTTGTTATGTATTGTGTTCAGTCTGGAAATAGATTATAAATTAGTTATGAAGTAGGAGGTACAACCTTCTTGTTTCAGGGACTGTGGTCCTAAAGTTATTGAGCAGCACTTGGTCTGAGCTTTGCTGAATCTGGAGGCTGACAGCATACTCCTGGGTCCAGATAGCGACTAGTGAGGTGTCTCCAGAACACAGGGGAGCAATCGAGCAGAGGAGTCTTTTCCTGCCGCCATCACGAAAGTTAAGCCTCTGTGGCCAGTGGAGCTCAACATTATGTGTCCCCCCAAAAATTGACATTATCGTAAAAAAGAGGGACAATACCTTGTTTAAATTGACAGGAACTGTGAACTTTTTCCCCATACTATTACCCAGATAAACAAACACTTGAAGTCATGATGACAAATAACAACATAGCTTGAAAAACAAAACCAGTATTACCTCATAGTACTACTACACAACTGACACACATAGGATAATATTAATAAAATATGTCACTACAAGGTTCATATTTATAAATTATGTATATATAAATTGTGATTACAATTGATTGTGATTCCTGGTTCACTTTGTAGTTGAATCAGGATATATATATTAGTGAAAGTAATTAATACATATATATTTGAAACTTTACCAGTGACTCATTTAAGATAGTCGTATAGAGTGTTAAATGTGTGTGAGTGTCACAGTGTTGTCAAGTGTGGTGGAATAAATTAAATTGTTTATCTGTCTGTTGTTGTTGTGACTTACACTTCATCATATACATACCCTAGACATTCAACGTAGTCATCACCATATTCCAGAATAATTCTGACTGAGGTATTAATGTGGTAGCAAGTAAGGTTATCTGTAAAACACTACACCTATTAGATACAGATACCTTCACAGCTGATCTCAGTCAGTACACTAAGTCCCCTATAAATATTTATATCATCCCACTTTACCACATATATTGGGGGCTCGTCCGGGATTTTGAATCTTTCCCTATTAAAAATATTGGGGGTAATTCACTTCGGGGAATAATAGAAATTAAAAAGGTATCCTTGGGTGAAAATAAATAACGTTGAGCTCTCAGTGCCTGTGGTGTCTTTGGATAAGTAATATCAGTTTGTATTGTTTAGTTAGACATTATATAAATTTACCTGTTAGAAAATGGCGGACCTGGCCAAATTTCGATCTGCTGCTGTACAGACTGCGAAAGAGTTAGGAATGGACGGGCAAATTATGATTGCTTATGTCACTGCTGAATGTGACAAATATATTGAACGGGAAGAAAGAAGATTAGAAAAAGAGGCCGAAAGAAAATTAGAATCTGAAAGGTTGGCCGAAGATAAGAGGTTAGAGGCCGAAAAAGAAATTAAGAGGCTGCAGATTGAGGCTGAGGCTAAGAAATTGGAGGCAGAAAGAGAAGAGAATAAATTAGCTGCAGAAAGAGAAGAGAAGAAATTAGCTGCAGAAAGAGAGGAAAGGAGATTGACTGCAGAGAGGGAAGCAGAAAGAGAGGAAAGAAGATTGACTGCAGAGAGGGAAGCAGAAAAGGAGGAGAAGAGATTACAAAGGGAACATGAGTTACGACTAAGGGAGTTTGAGTTTCAGGGCCATGCTCCTGAAAATGGTGCCAGTCCCTTTGCCTCTGATGCCACTGCTAGTCAGGGAGCCTCAACCTCAGCTATGAATTTTCATTTAGATCATTTTGTTGAGAAAGACGATGATATTGAGAGCTATCTAAATAGATATGAACTATTAGCTACCACATATGGGTTAGAGAGAGAAAGGTGGAGCTTAAAGTTATCTCAAGGGCTTCGTGGGGCAGCTTATGAAGTTTTTGCCAAAATGAGCAGAGGTGATCAGGAAAATTATGACATGCTAAAGCAGGCTCTTTTGTTAAGATATGAAAAGAACGCAGAATTTTATAGGAAAAAATTTAGGAATGCTAAACTACTGTCAGGTGAAACCTATCACCAGTTCTCTGCACGGTTAGAGACATACTTGGAGAAATGGACTTCTCTGGGGAAAACCCAAGATCTTAAGGAAATGGTCCTTATAGAACAATTAAGAGAGTCCATGGCTCCAGACCTGAGAAAGTTTCTCATGGAACAAGGTGCAGAGAGGCTGGGTGAGTTGCTAAATGTTGCTGAAAGGTATCAAGCGGCTCAGGCAGAGGTATCAGGTAACAAAAAGAAACAGGTGGAAAATTTTAGGGCACCACAGAACTTTAATAAATTTGATCCTAGAGATCAAAGCAAAGGTAAGCACCAATTTGATAGGCCACGGTATGACAATAAAAATAAAACCCCACAATTCGATGAAAGGAAATATGATGAAAGAAAATCTTTCAACCAAGGGAAAAGGTGGTGTAAAAATTGTAAGATGAACAATCATGACACTGACCATTGTAGAAGGAAACCTGTGTATATGGCCACCCTTCAGGTCAGGTCAACCTCAAGACAGGAGGAGGATATTATGTTAGATACCACTCCAGAAGAGATGAGGAAGGCACAGGCTGGGGATAAGACCCTCAAGCCTTGTTTCAGGAAATTGTCAACCTGTCATACAACTCCAGAAAAGGGAGATTTTTACATGAAGAACAAGTTGATTTACAGGAAGGCCGGAACTAGATCCCATGGTCACGGACAGTTGGTTCTTCCAAAGAGATATAGGGCAGAATTAATAAGGAGCCTACATGTGAAAAAAGATGGGGACCATGAGAAAATAGGTACCATCATCCAAAAGGTGGCTCACAATTATTATTGGCCCAAGGCAAGGTGGGACATTGAGAATTTTGTAGAAAGGTGTAGCATAGCACATGAGGGAACACCCACAAGTGGGAACATTGATCAGGACCTGGACACGCCACGGGGCAACCGTAGGCCTGACAATAGAAAGAAAAATAAATTTGATAAAGTGGACCAAATGGAATGGGAAGCCCCTTTTCACGGACAAGCTTCAATTAACTGTTTTACAATGGCCACTATGCAGAGAGTGCAAAAAGATGTCTTACCCCAGGATAGGCCGAAAATCCCTCAATCGGACTTAAACAAACTGGAGGAAGAGGATGTAGAGAGGAAATCTCTCATCAAGAAATTTAAGTGGGGAGAAAGCCCCAAAAGAAAAATTGGTAGCGGTCGTTTTGTGACTGATAATTCTGGGAAGAAAAATCATCACTATAGCGCTTCGAGTGGAAGAGACCATACCGGTGCATGGACAAATAGGTCCACAAAATTAAAGGTCCATATGTAACGCTGTTAAGAACGTGGACTGATGAAAAGGCAGAGGAAAACATTACATCCTCATACCAATATGTGAATGAGCTGACCACTCGTTTAAAAACTGGCTGGAAACTTGCCAATGAAAATTTGAAACAAGCCAGGAAGAAACATGCTGCCTATTATAACAGGAAAGCTAAAGACAGAGATTTGGCTGTGGGAGAGAAGGTACTGCTTCTTCTACCCGGTAGCCAGAATAAGTTACAAATTGGATGGCAAGGTCCATATACAGTTCTAGAGAAGGTGACTAGAACCAATTATAAGATAGATAAGAAGGGGAAATAAAAAATCTATCATGTGAATCTCCTGAAGAAATATTTGGAAAGAGAACATCAGGAAGAGACACACTTGTTGACCTTGTCCATTGCAATGGAGATGAAAAAGGAACCACTTTCATCATTTGAATATCCATTACACCCCTGTGAGACAGCGGCACAGGTGAAAATCAGTACACATTTAACGAAAACTCAGAAAGAGAGAGTGCAACAGGTTCTAGATACTCATACAGAGGTGTTAACAGACCGACCAGGGCATACAAACCTATTGGAATATGATATGAAGCTGATAGACCCCACACCTGTATGTATGAAACCCTATTCGATTCCTTTTGCTAAGGAGAAAGCTTTGAAGGAAGAGATAGACTATTTGTTGAAGGAAGGAATTATTTCACACAGTGAATCTTCGTATAGTTCCAGTGTTGTACTTTTAAGGAAACCCTCTGGAGAACATAGACTCTGTATAGATTACAGGAGACTGAATGCTATTACAGAAGGACAGGTGGATCCATTGCCGGATACAAATCAGTTGTTTGCCAGGCTAAATAAAGCTAAATATTTCTCAAAAGTGGACCTGAGTAAAGGATACTATCAGATTCCAGTAAAGCCTGAGGTTAGACCATACCTAGCTTTTAGTACCTCAGAAGGACACTATGAGTTTAATAGATTGCCATTTGGATTGAAGAATGCGAATAGTGTCTTCTCTAGAATGATGAGAAAATTATTGGACCCTCTGAATAATCCATGCATCACAAATTTCATGGATGATATCCTTATAGCAACAGAAACATTTGAGGAACACATTGACTCTCTGAACATGCTGTTTAATCGACTTAGGGAAGCGAATTTAACAGCCCGACCAACCAAATGTTGCGTTGGATGTAAAGAATTGGAATTCTCGGGACACACCGTTCTTCAGGGAAACATGACCCCTGACCCCAAGAATTTAGAGAAACTAAAGAAAGCCCCGAGACCACAAACCAAGAAAGACGTGAGATCCTTTGTCTCATTATGTGGTTTCTACCAAATGTATATCAAAAACTTTAATTCCATATGTGCACCGTTAACTGATTTGACACGTAAAGGACATCGAGATCGAATTACATGGACATCACAATGTGAAATGGCTTACCAAGAATTGAAGGAAAAGCTCACAAGTAAACCTATTTTGAAATTACCTGACTTAAGTCAAGAATTCATAGTAAGGACAGATGCCAGTAATATTGGGTTAGGTGCAACTCTGCTACAGAAATCAGATGCATTGGATGGGGAATTAAGCCCAGTGGCATATGCTAGCAGAAAGTTGAATAAAGCTGAAACCAATTACTCAACTAGCGAAAAGGAATGTCTTGCAGTAATATGGGCGATAAGAAATTCAATATTTATCTGTATGGGAAGGCATTTAAGTTGCAAACGGATCACAAACCCTTGTCGTTTCTAGCGCAGGCTAGACATGAAAATTCTAGATTACTCCGTTGGTCATTACTGATGCAGCCATTTGAGTTTAGCATAGAGTATATAAGTGGAAAAACAAATCTGGGAGCGGATTTTTTAAGCCGCCATCCGTGTGATGAGAATCACCGTAAGCCCCAGAAATAATAATAAATTTCTCTATGTGTATATAGAATTATAGACTGACATATAACGTCTGTTTTAAGTGGGGAGAATTTGTCGTGTGAAATTCTAATCCACATATATAAATCAAAAAGTAAATGTAAAGCCTAACAAATAACTTCAATAAAAGGAAAGAAGAATGGTAAAGAACAGTGCTGTCACAATGACTGTACTCGAAATCCCCCGTGTTTTCTACTTCGTCTGCAAATTGTAACGTTTCACGTTGATAGTAAAAGCCTACTGCAGCATACACGCTTTCTACGATAAAACGTGTACTGCATTTCTAAGAAAAACCTTGAGATAAGCAAGCTGACCTATATTTAATATTCCATTCATGTCATTTTATACACTAAGTTACCATAAACGAAAGACAGATGGAATTAGGATAGAGAGAAGGGAGGGCTGAAAGCCGGAACGCATGCCACACTAACACGCGTCTCGCTATACAATTACTACCATCACGCGTGTAAGGCCACAAGCACTAGCTTTTTTTCAAATCGACAGTGATAAAAAACACTACCCATACGAGAGTTAGGTTTAAAAAACTTACAAAACGCTTATTAGGAAACATGACATTCTACTGTTTTATGTCTAAAATCCTGACATTAGTCTGACAGTACAGCAGGACAGGTGGCGGTTCTAAACATAAAAAATAAAAAAAAACAACTACACGACTATCCTAGAAAATACATATTTTGAACGCAGCCCCTTAGCCCCATTAAATTTATATATTTGGGTTCCTTAGGACTTGCTGACAAAGAATATGTTAAACGTTACGCAAATAGTCTAGGAATTAACAAATTATAGCCAAAAGAAATAGTGAGGGTGTCAGACAACACCAAAATCAGAATCGCTCAGTGGCAGATTTTGACACCACCATTGTACGGGAAATAGGTCCCCATGTTAAATCCTATTTGATTGGAGCGCAGTAAATGTAAGGCTAAACACGATTAGTCGGGCTACAAATACTATCTTTTGTTGTTAGGGGAGACGGAAGGAAGGGTACTTTTTTTCAAACGCTTGTGTAAACATGGCTCGATTGGTTAGACCCGCCAATATAGTCAATTAGGAGCGTCAGGTCAGCACCACATTTTCAAATAAACTTTCTAAAGCAACAGTGCGTTGAGATTCAGCTTATATTTTTCTAAATAAAAGCCTGAGACAGTGGCAGGTCGGATTTTGTGCCATATTCATTGCCAGTCAACGTAATTCTGTATTATTTCCATGAATTGTGGTAAGCTTGAAATATTTGATATCTTTTTAATGAAAATTGAATGTAAATTGATAATTTATGTCTGTATATGTGTGTGGTTCAGTAGCGAACATGAGGCAAAGCCTATATAGTGCTCCAACCTGAACAGAAGGTGTCGGAGGAAAGTAAAACTACATGGAATTGCCAAACAGTACACTGACACCTATCTTATTGACTAGAAAGAAATAATGCTGGAATTGCAGAGGCGTAGTAACCATTAGGGAGGAGTATACTGATGTCAATTGTTTCAGATGAAGATAGCAATTGGCCTACCGCTCTGAACTCAGTGTTTGTTATGTATTGTGTTCAGTCTGGAAATAGATTATAAATTAGTTATGAAGTAGGAGGTACAACCTTCTTGTTTCAGGGACTGTGGTCCTAAAGTTATTGAGCAGCACTTGGTCTGAGCTTTGCTGAATCTGGAGGCTGACAGCATACTCCTGGGTCCAGATAGCGACTAGTGAGGTGTCTCCAGAACACAGGGGAGCAATCGAGCAGAGGAGTCTTTTCCTGCCGCCATCACGAAAGTTAAGCCTCTGTGGCCAGTGGAGCTCAACATTATGTGTCCCCCCCAAAAATTGACATTATAGTAAAAAAGAGGGACAATACCTTGTTTAAATTGACAGGAACTGTGAACTTTTTCCCCATACTATTACCCAGATAAACAAACACTTGAAGTCATGATGACAAATAACAACATAGCTTGAAAAACAAAACCAGTATTACCTCATAGTACTACTACACAACTGACACACATAGGATAATATTAATAAAATATGTCACTACAAGGTTCATATTTATAAATTATGTATATATAAATTGTGATTACAATTGATTGTGATTCCTGGTTCACTTTGTAGTTGAATCAGGATATATATATATATATTAGTGAAAGTAATTAATACATATATATTTGAAACTTTACCAGTGACTCATTTAAGATAGTCTTATAGAGTGTTAAATGTGTGTGAGTGTCACAGTGTTGTCAAGTGTGGTGGAATAAATTAAATTGTATATCTGTCTGTTGTTGTTGTGACTTACACTTCATCATATACATACCCTAGACATTCAACGCAGTCATCACCATATTCCAGAATAATTCTGACTGAGGTATAAATGTGGTAGCAAGTAAGGTTATCTGTAAAACACTACACCTATTAGATACAGATACCTTCACAGCTGATCTCAGTCAGTACACTAAGTCCCCTATAAATATTTATATCATCCCACTTTACCACAGAGGCAGCACTGAGAAATGAACAAAGCACAGTATACAAAATAACTAAATTCATCAGCGGAAAACGAGGTTCAAACAATATTACATTAGTAAGAGATAATCAAGGTAATCCCTTCACGACAGCAGAGGGACAGGAAACAAGATGGGCAGAGCACTTCAGAGAAACTCTGAACAAGGAACCACCAGAGACACAATTGAATGTTCCTGAAGCTGAAAACGATCTAGATGTGAATAAAGACATTCCACGCAAAGAAGAAATCATCACAGCAATCAAAGGGTTAAAGAACGGCAAAGCTCCGGGCCATGGTAACTTAAATGCAGAGTTATTTAAGACAGACCCTGAGCTAGCAGCAGAACTATTAGAACCACTATTTGCACAAGTCTGGAATACGGGGACAACACCATCAGAGTGGAACAAAGGAATAATTGTCAAATTGCCCAAGAAGGGAGATCTTGCATACAGCAATAATTGGAGAGGAATCACTCTTCTCTAAGTTCCCAGCAAAATACTAGGCAGGATAATTATACAGAGAATTTCAAAGGCAGTAGACCACAAACTGAGGAAAGAACAAGCAGGATTTAGAAAGAACATGAGATGTGTAGATCATATATTCACTCTCATGAACATTATAGAGCAGTGCTCAGAATGGCAAAGACAGCTTTACATTAATTTTGTTGATTTTGAAAAGGCTTTCGACAGCATACATAGGGACAGTTTATGGAAAATACCGAGGGCTTATGGAATTCCAAGCTGCATAGTGTCAATCATAAAAAGCCTCTATGCCAACTTTACGTGTAGTGTTGGGCAGAGCAACCTAACCTTTGAGGTGAAGACAGGAGTACGACAGGGATGACCCTTATCAATCACTCTATTTTTAACAGTCATAGACTGGGTGATGCGCCAGACAACAGAGGGCAGTCCAAGAGGAATAAGATGGACAACATTTTCTACATTGGAAGATCTGGAATATGCAGATGACATTGCACTACTAGCACATTCACATCAACACATCCAGGAAAAAACGGATAGACTTAATAAGTTTAGCCAGCAGGTGGGCTTGAATATCAATTTAAAGAAGTCTGAGGTCATGACGCTCAATGTGAGCAACCCTGAGCCCATATCAGTAAGGAATCAGCAATTGGTACAGACAGATACCTTCACATACCTAGGAAGCATAGTAACACCAGACGGCGGGGCAGGCAAAGACATCAACATCAGAATGAATAAGGCAAGAACAGCCTTCTTTAGCCTAAACAACATCTGGAAGTCCTCCCAATACAGCACAAGCACAAAATTAAGATTATATCAGAGCTGTGTGCTTTCTGTGCTTCTCTATGGTGCGGAGAGTTACAGAGAAGGAAATGTCGAAATTGTCCTCTTTTCACACAACATGCCTAAGAAAAATTCACCGAATCTTTTGGCCGAATACCATCACCAACCAAGATCTGCTTACTCGGAGCAAGCAAGAGGACATGCACACCATCATAACTGGCAGACGCTGGAGCTGGGTTGGCCATGTCCTCAGAAGAGACCCCGATGCCATCACAAGAACAGCTATGCTTTGGACCCCTGAAGGAAAACGAAAGAGAGGCCGACCAAAAATAACCTGGCGGAGGACTGTGGAGGCTGAGATGCAAAGAATGAACCAGAGTTGGGGCACTGTACGAAGGATGGCCACCGACCGAGCAAAGTGGAATCAATTTGTTGTTGCCTTACAAGACGCCACTAGGCGTGATGGCCACTGACTGCTTTGACGGTCGAAGGCTAAGGATCAAAGAAGAAGACCATATTCTCACTATGCCTCAACGGGCGTGTAACGGGATCCTTTACTTTTTCCTACCTATGATCCTTGGGGAGCTGAAGAGTTATGAATGAATAAATAAACTCATTCATTAACCTGGCTTCTAAACAAAATCCTGAGCTCATTAAAATACGGAACTGAAAGCTCGAACAAATACATTTACATATCTAGAATGCATAGTAACACCAGACGGCGGAACATGCAAAGACACCAGTAACAGAATGAGGAAAGCCAGAACAGCCTTTGCAAATCTAAACAAAATCTGGAAATCTTCTCAGTACAGCACAAACACCAAATTAAGATTATATGACAGTTGCGTACTTTATGTGCTTCTGTACGGTGCGGCGGAATGCTGGAGATTAACAGAAAAAGAAATGTCCAAACTGTCCTTTTCCCACACAGCCTGTACAATGAAAATTCGTTGACTTTTTTTGGCCGAATGCCATCAACAACCACGAACAGCTTGCTCGGTGCAGTCAAAAAGACACGCTGGAACAGGGTTGATCATGTCCTCAGAATGGACCCCGACACCTTCACCAGAAACTGCCATGCTATGGACCTCAAAAGAAAGATGAAAGAGAGGCAGATCAAATACAACCCTCGCGGAGAACAGTGGAAACCGACATGCATAGCATGAACCAAAGTTGGGGCACGGCACGAAGGGAGGTCACCAACCGAGCAAAGTGGAGACAGTTTGCTGCTGCCCTACAAGACGCTACTAGGCGTGATGGCCACTGACTGCTTTGTCAGTAAGCGGCTCAGGATCCAAGACGAAGACAAGAAGAAACCTGGCTTGAATATATCATTAAACGTTCATTTTCTATAATAAGTTTTACTGCAGGCCGTCATGATTAACAAAAATGATCTTAGTCAAAACTCACTCTTAGCTGATGAAACATAGATGCAGGTTTTATTTTAGTTCTTAGTTAATGTTAATCAGAATCGACGTCATTGCACTCCGGGCAAACCATAGGTGCTCAATCTCTCTCAGCAAATGTCGAAGGGTATGAATGCTAATTGTTCCTGTTGCGCACTGGTTGTATACACGGCGGATGCGCCCTCTCATACATCCATCCCTGCTGGTCTTACGTTTGATGCCAAATTCCAGCAGTCCTAGCTTTCATGATTCCTCGATTGCAGTGTCATTCTCTAATAGGCGATCATGAATTGCCTTCAGTATTTCTCTCTTATCCATGCTCAGTTCACCTTCTATGGGTGCTCTTGAAGCTAGTCTGTCAGCTCTTTCATTGCCGCGTACCCCTGTGTACCAGGACTGTAGATCCATATCAGTTCTTGAAGATTCGATGCTTCTATGGAGGTTTTCCATTCATGTCGGAGCCAACCATTTTGGACCTTTCGAAGCAGGGATTGTGAGTCTGATACAATAACTGCCTTTGTTAATAAAGACTCAGACAGCCATCTTAAGGCAGCAGTAACTGTTACTACCTCTATTCTCATGCTGGAGGTTGTTATCATGTAAGCCCCGCTATGTTCAGCGACGGTTCTGCCCTTTACTCTAGCAGAGAAGCCCCACCCTGATTTATTACCACGGATTAGACCCATCAGTGTACACAATGGCATCATCATCCCCGGCATTAACATTTATAAGCTGAACAATTTCCAGCTCTGCTCTCTCATTGGCCTAAGTTCTGCACTCTCTACCAAGGCTGATGATGACTTAGTACATTGCTGAATCGGTTCCGTTTCCTTCCATGAATCCGTACTGCTCTTCTGAAATCTATTTTTAATGGTGTTCTGCGCTCTAAGCATGATTATTGTCATACCCTTTTGTTTTGTCTTCACATTTCAGCAAACACATGAAAAGTCTTCCAGTCCTGTGCCATCAGCTCTACACCTTTCTAAGTCTTCCTCGTCATTTTAATTTGCCCCCAGTTCTCTTCTCTTTGTGTTTTTCAGCCTTTACTTCGTCGTCTTTGGTGATTCCAGAACAAAGACTGTCTAGTCATGTTATCAGCAGGTTTCCTCAGTGTGTGTCATATCCATAACCAGAGTCGTCTTCTTATCTCTGGTTCCACTGGCACTTGTCTGGTTCTTGTCATCAGTTCCACGTGAGTGATCTTGTCATACCACTTCAATCCTTCTATTCTATGCAACCACCCATTTATGAAAGTCAGTAGCTTTTTTTTTGTATAATGATTGATCTTTGTTATTAACGTTTTATATTTGCGTTTATCTTTAGCACAGTTATACAAGTTTATTTTAATGATCAAGTTTGGAATATGTCTTGCCTCATTCTATCAGTTTCATTTTTCCTATTTGCTCTGTAAGGAGAATGGAGACATCACCGCAGCTGGAAGCCTGCATGAAAGCATTCTTGTGCTCTTGCAGCTGTGGTTTTTGTAATAAGTTGTTTTATATCATGAAGCTGCCAGCCACCCACACCTTATCTTAATCGCTTATAACATGCATAGGGGTGCAGTAATCATATTCTGTCTTTGTGTCTTCAGAGACCCCCGGGAAAATACACAGGGTATTCCATCATAAAATAGTTTTTTTGTTTTGTTTAAATTCTTGCCTCCCGCAAACTACTTTACCGTTGGAAAGAACCCCATTAACATACCAACGTTCTACAAAATTGCACTTGTTTCTGCACTTCTTAAGACTTGTATTAATATCAGATAGCCAAATGGTATAACAGTCATTATCTTCACTCCATTTCGTTTCGAACGGAACACATGAGCTGAAACTGTTGCTCGCCATTTATTTCTATTTTTAGCCTTTCTCTTTCACATCAGCCCATCAGATCACCGTTATCCTGGCTTCCTCTTCCATCGTTCTTCTTCAGGTTCGCATTGGCCTCCTCACTCTTATATTTCGTTGTGGGTTCTGACCAAGGTCGTCTGGTTATACAAGTTGATGAGATGAAAAGGGATTTACATTGCTCTTGTGTGAACCCCAGGGTGGGTTAGATCAAATAACCAAGACTCCGAAGTAGCTTCATGTGCCGTATTTTGTAAACAGGCAATCTTCGAGTTGCCTGGTCAATGCTCAGAGATCGAGTAGCTGCACCAGAGTGGCCCAACATCACGAATACCCCCTGTGATGAAGCATGTTGGTAACGCAGCATTGCACACTAAGCTTGGGGGAATACCTCAATAATTGGAATTTTTTTTCAGAATTATTGGTTTCTAATGATGTCACACCCCCCCCCCCCCCCCCCCCCCCCCCCCCCCCCATATATCTCATGGGCAGTGAAATCGGATGCCTAGCCTTCTCAGATATGGGCAAACAAAATTGAGGTCCCGTGTGCAAGTTGCTCACGTTAAAAATCCCTCGGCAGTTGGAAATCGTAAAGAGTAGGTCATATGGCCACAGCCCTGGCAACATTTAAAAATAAGGAAACCTACCCACCACAAAATATTTATAGAATGTGTGATTCCTTTATATACACATTGGGATCCTCGCCGGTGCTATGAAGTTTGTGCATTGTGCTGAGACTCTCCTTATGTGATCTCAGGGAGGAGATAGAAGCTCTGATGGAGTTGTCCGTGTGCAATGTAGATGGTCCTTGAAACCAAACCAAACCAGTCACTTAATACCTAGACTATGATTTTTACCTGGTCAACTGTATGCATGAGCATTCCACACCGTATATATGGTAGGTGAGGAGAACTAGGAAATGGATCTTTGCAGGGACGTGACAATTTCTTGGGAGAGACTTTTGTGACGAAAAAACGTCCTATTCGTTCATCCAATTTTTCTATCTACACTCCTCTCCATAGTATTCATTAGATCACTCCTTTTTTTTTCTTTTATCCGGTCATTATCTTACTTTTACGCCTCTATCTACCGATATTATCTTATCCTCTGTAGATCATACCTCGACATAACCACACGTTTTAGGCTTGAACGTACATGACTTGATATCCTTTGATCGTGGATATATATATATATATAGCGTGGGTTCAGTGCTTGAATACTATGAGTCAAGGGAAACAATCCAAATGATAAAATTATTATTAAAAGGTCGTAATTTACAACACTACATTTCTTTTTTTTACATAGCAATTTAAATTATTTAAACAGACACTAATGCTTTATGTGAAAATAATAAAAAAATACAACTTTTTTGTAGTAGTAAAGTAAATCTAATTAAAATAATACCATTTACTGTATCATAAAATGTTACATTCATATTATTAAAGCACTGAACCCACTGCAGAGAGACTTCTCGATCACCCGGTATATGTATATACACAAACACACACACATATACACATACATATACACATACATATATATATATATATATATATATATATATATATATATATATATATATATATATATATATATATATATATATATATATATATATATACACACACACAGGGTATCCGAAAATTATCTTTACAACTTTGATACTAAATAAAATATTAACTAACACACATAGAATTACCAATCAAGAAAATTTAGACACAGAAAACCCATCAGTTTAAAAAAAAATTTAAGTATCGAGCTCTAAACCTTCGTTGAACCTGTGCATCAGATTGTGTTTGAATAAACCACTCAAAACACTGCGCTTTCTCATGTGGATTCATTGTGACTGATTGGAGGATGAAGATATGAAAAAAAAAATGAACTTGAGATAACTTGTCAAAACTTGGTATTCAGAAAAACTTAATGAGTTTCTCTGTAAAATAGGACAACCCAGTAGTTTTACACCACCTGGTTGACTTTTTATATTGGGTACAAGTTGTAAAGATAATTTTCCGACACCCTGTATTTCCGACAGTGATGCATTTGTCTTCTTCCGCTCTCCTGACGCTCTTTTATCTGTCTCGATGGCCTGAGAATTCATTCTCAGGTACATCAGAAACATTTAGAGGGAGATGAAATGGTGTGGGAAAGCAGAGATCGCCTGATGCTTACATCAGGAGACAGGATATTTACGAGAGGTGTTATATATCTATCTCTCAGTTTCTGGTACGGGTTATCGGAATTTAATGCTGGACGCCATCTATAACAGACGGGTGTCGAGGTCACTCAAAGAGACTAAATCTGAGGCGGTTACTCCTTCAACCCAAGGATTGTGCTGCTACTACGCCACTCGATTCCTGTCTTGAGAAGGAATAGTAAAAACTTCACTGGGAACCAGCAGTGACTGAACCAGAACTCACTGTCACCATATTGCCAGCTATGTACCCAGTATACTAGCACAGTTTACGGAGTATCTTTGTTAAAACTCCACCATGCCATAATATTATCTGAGGAAGATACACAGTACATTTTATTCATTTTAACCCTGTTGATCAAATATTTTATAAATAAATCTCTTGTTATCTATGTAAATGTAAATCCACAGTGGGAGTCTGTCAATGGATTGAGTAAATTGATGTCTGCATCCGTATGGCTCATTAAAAAAATTACACACACACGCAATATATATATATATATATATATATATATATATATATATATATATATATATATATATATATACTGAAGCACATTAAAAACGCACCACCTGTATAATCCAGGAACAGAGTGTGAAATGTAAATATAAGTTTGTACAAGTTTACATATTTGGAATCTTTATTCATTTTCCTATGAATCCATGCTGGTCATTAATTTGTACATTTGATTGTTATGAAATTCATTGCATTCTGTGCAGGCAAGGGAGAAAACCAAAAATACAAAAAAATGCACGTGCGTTATCCTGCTGGAGAAGCTGCAAGTCTGGATAAATTGTGAACGCAGGAGCAACCAGTGCATCCAGAACCTCATCTCGATATGTCACAGCATTAACATTTCCACGGAAGACGTGAAGAGGCAAGCGATGGTGAAAACTGAATCCTCCCCAAATGTGAATACTGCCACCTCGAAATCGGTTGACACAGCAATCTGCAAAGCGCTCTTCACACCGTCGCTAAATCCGCATACGTCCATCTGCAAAGGATATGTTGAATCTGTTCTCGTCTGTGAATAGGACAGCATTCCACTGCAGTCTAGTCCATCTGATATGTTGCTCTGCCCATTGCAGGCGCTGCTAACGATGTCTGTGAGTTTGGCCCAACATAAGGTCGTCTTGCAGTAAGGCCTGTATCTCTGAGTCGTCGTATGACTGTCATTCGAGAGACTTGCCCATGTCTACCCACTATTGCTCTTGCTGTTTGACTTGCCGGGAGAGAACGATTCCTTAGGTGACTCAGCACAATATGACGATCTTGCGCAGGGGTAGTAACTCGTGGTTGGCCACTCCGAAGTCTATCCCGGGCACTGCCAGTGGTTCCGTAACGTTCATTGAGACGTACAATAGTGCTGTGGTGGCAATTCATCCTTCTGGCAATGGCCCGCGAGCTCATTCCGGTCTCCAACATACCAATGGCTCGTTGGCGGTCGTTTTCAGATAGTCGTGGCATTTCAAGCACATGTACTGGGTGTTTTGTCTCAACGGCCTTTTTATACTGAGTATACTGCCACAACGCGTACACATTTTCAGGGTCATAGCTGTTGGGAATCGTGTTGCACGTGTAACTTTCATCGTTTTCATGTAGTCTGTACACACACCCGTGGGTTGAATTATGCACTTTCCATTCCAGCAGCCATTCGCTCTCTACCTCATGGCAAACACGGGGAAAATCCATTCCCACACTTTTTTTTGCCAGCTTCTCGGCATCAGTATATATAATAGTGGTGCGTTTTTAATGTGCTTCAGTATATATATATATATATATATATATATATATATATATATATATATATATATATATATATATATATATATATATAATATATATATATATACGGTATACACACACATACAGAGCTATTGAATTAATAATTTGTGGACTTACCTTCACATGGGGGCTCATTTAATACGAAACAAAACATATATTTTCTCACAGAAGTGAGTAGAAAATATAAAGTTTATAACAAGCTTAGATGACTCAGTAGTTATACTTACCATTCTATAAATCCCTGTAAGACTCCATAAAATAGAAGCACCAACCTTCTATTTATATGAAGACTCCATTGGAAAAACCAGACATGTCACAAACAATGAAGTCCGAGAAAAATGACTTTTAAAATGTCAAACGTAATGACACAAAGAAGGATGTCCTGTTCTTAAATGTTTCATTTTCTTGAAGAGGAATGTGTTTTAAAATATAATTTTAGTTTCTACATATTTTTTGGAGTATGCTTAATGTGCTGAGGTCAGTAACTCTGATTTATAAAAATGTGACTTGTCTGATTTTTCCAATGCAGTCTTCATATCTCTGCCAAGAGTAATCTTGAGCGAAGGTTGCTTCCTTTGTAAAAACTTATTCCTTTTACTTGAATCTTTGCTGTTATTGGATCACTGCTGTGACACACAGCACAATATTTCTGCCTTGCACGTTTTGAAGAGCGCTCGCTGTATGGCTGGAAATGCACAGTATGCTGTGCTATTTCCCAATGCTAGACTTCTTCTTCTTCTTCTTGCGATCGCATCTTTGGTGTTTACACCGTCAGACGAGTTCTCATGATGAATTCGACTGTTGTTTGAAGTTCCTCTTTAGCTCCATATAGCTTTGAGTTTAGTGTTGAGTCATTGGGCCAGTATATCTTTCTTAACTGGTCATACAGAGGACAGTCCTGTAGAACATGCTCAGCAGTTTGTTCGTTTAATCCACATGAGCACAGTGGTGAAGCAGACAATCGTAGCTTGTGCATGTGTTTATTCAGTTTGTTATGCCCTGTCCTGAGGCGAAAAATAGTTATCTGTCCCTGCCGGTCGAGAGTGTGATAGTCGTCTTTGGGTTGGTTCTGTTCTCTTCTGATAGTCTGGATAGCTCTCTTTTTCTCAAAGTATATGACTTCATTATCTTCTTGTTCACATTCTCCTCCCTTTTTTGCAAGTTTATCTGCCTTTTCATTTCCGGGTACACCACAATGAGATGGTACCCACTGAAGTATGGTTCTCTTTTTGGCAGCTACCTTGTTTAGTTCATTTCTCAGATGCGGGAGTTTACCACCCTTGAGCTTGCAGGACAGACAGTGCATCTGTGAGGATGACTACCTGGTGGCAGTCAGAGTTGGTGTTATAAATCATATTTGCAGCTTGCTCTAGAGCTTGAACCTCAGCTGTATAGTTGGAACAGAATTTACCAGTGGGAATGTGCCTAGTCTCATAGTGGTTGTCAGGATATGAGATAAAGATACCGGCACCTCCATTCCTAACAGTATTAGTTGCTGATCCATCTGTATAGGCATGTATCCATGATTGATCGGGATAGCTTTCTTGGATCATACTCAATGTAGCAGTTCATTTTTGCAGATCATTATACTCACATCCACTTGTGAGACCACTGACTGATGTATTAATTTGGAGGGCATTGCTGGCCTGCTTCCATGGTACAGGGTGGGCTTCAGTGGTGTTGTCTTCAAGGATAGGTCTTCTTGATGCTGTCTTTTAAGTCTTTTTCCCCGATGCACAAAGCTGCTACGCTTTAGACGTCCCAATGCCAGATCATCTAGTCTTCCAATGCTAGACTAAAACCAGAGGTCAGGATCTTCTAAAAGCAACATGAGCCAGGATAGACCACCTAGAAAAAAAAACTGGAACTCATAACTCAACAAGTAGCAGAGCTGTAGAGAAGCCATAGAAAAACTCTAGCTCTGGCTGTAGATAATGCTAAGGAAATCAACATGACGTTGGCAGGTAACCAACAAGCTTGCAGGCCTAGTTAACCAACAATACTGTTTTACTTTTGGTAAGGTCTGTCCTACTTATCCCTACCTCTCTCTTTGATCTCCGTCTGTATTTGGTTGTTGTCTGGTTTTATTTCACAAGCTTTTGCTAGTTATTCATCGTCATCATTTTCATCTGCACACTTTACGGAGCATTGAGCCCCCACTGCAACTGGTCCACTTACAGGAAGCCAGCACCAAGCATTCAGATGCTCTTGTAGTGATTTTTTTCTGTAGCAATTTGCTTTACTTGATGAGGTTGCCAGCCTCATTCACAACCTCATGTTAGTCAGCTTGTACGACATGCCCGAGGGTGCAGTCGTCCTATTCTGTTAAAGTCTCATCAGAGACCCCAGGAAACTACACAGGACATGTCTGTTACTACATGCGGCCATTTGATATAGAGGTCACGACGGAGGCACTTGTTGGCAAATATATATAGTCCAGCCAAAACATCTCAGTGCCATAGAGCAGGATGGATTCCATATTTGTAAACAACAGCTGGTCCAATATCACTGGTGAGAATTTTTTAAGGACCCTGCCAGAAGTGTTACACCTTACCAGTTGCTGTATACAGTCAAGTTGCTTCTCTTTGGTAGTTTTGATGCTTTGTCTTTCTTTCCAGCTTTTTGGCGACAACCTCCTGTTCCAAGATTCTGCTGAAAAATCCGTACAGTATCTCTGTAGTGGAAGAAAAGCAGACTTTCATAGTTTCTGTGGGACTTTCATCCAGCCCTCTAAATCCTCAATTACTCAGTAGTTATTAGTCTGATCTCTCACCCTGGGGGAATGACCTGTGTCCACATCCAGATCGGCTGGCTTCAAGATGGTCTTACACATCAACAAGGTTGCAACTAAAATTTCCTCAACATATACCACCCATATGGGTAAAGGGTCCCGTTACACGCCCATTGAGGCATGTTGGGAATATGGTGTTAGGCTCATATTTTCTTGACCATCGGCACACTAGCGGTGATGTGGTCAGTATCACGCCGGACGCCTTAACCTTACCAGAAGTTGCTCTGGTACCCAATTCATCAGGCTGGGTCGACCCCGGAGCCGTTTGAGGTCTAAAAAAATCCCATCTCAACTGGGAATCGAACCATGGACCACCGAGCTAGGAAGCCAGTGCACTAACCACTGCGCTACCGCAGCTCCATACCACCCATATATTCATCATTATTTTCCTTTGTGCTCCTTAAGGAGCATAGAATACCTCTGTAGTGTTCCCCTTGCAGGAAGCCTCATCAAGCATTCACACGTTCCTGCAGTCGTGGTTTCTGTGGCAATCTGTTTGACATGAGGTTGCCAGCTCCGTGCACAAACTCATTTTAGTCACCTTGTACGACCTTGTCTGAGGGTGCAGTACTGGTAGTTTTACTCTTTCTGTGTCTCTTAAGAGATTCCCAGGAACAACACAGGTTACCAGGACTCAAAATGGGAGTGAAGAATAGTAACATTGTAACCTGCCAGATATGCCGTAGACAGTGCCTAGGGATGGTTGAGAATGGGCTCCGGCTACCCCACCTGTAGAAACCAAAAGCCACTAAAACTTCAGCAGAGAAAAAAGGGGGATCCTGTTACACGCCCATTGAGGCATATTGGACTATCAGAAGAGAACAGAACCAACCCAAAGACGACTATCACTTTCTCAACCGGCAGGGACAGATAACTATTTTTCGCCTCAGGACAGGGCATAACAAACTGAATAAACACATGCACAAGCTACGATTGTCTGCTTCACCACTGTGCACATGTGGATTAAACGAACAAACTGCTGAGCATGTTCTACAGGATTCTCCTCTGTATGACCAGTTAAGAAAGATATACTGGCCCAATGACTCAACACTAAACTCAAAGCTATATGGAGCTAAAGAGGAACTTCAAACAAGTCGAATTCATCATGAGAACTCGTCTGAGGTGTAAACATCAAAGATGCGATCGCAAGAAGAAGAAGAAGGCATATTGGGAATATGGTGTTAGGCCCATATTTTCTTGACCATCGGCACACTAGGGGTGATGTGGTCAGCATCATGCTGGCTGCCTTAACCTTCCCAGAGTTGCTCTGGTACCAAATTCATCAGGCTGGGTCGACCCTGGAGCCGTTTGCGGTCTAAAAAATCCCACCTCAACTGGGGATTGAACCATGGACCACTGAGCTAGGAAGCCAGTGCACTAACCACTGCTCCCAAATATGGAAAAGCCAGCCAATAATTCAAATAATTCAGCTCTGCCATCTAATACACAAAAATGTTCTTGAACGGACAGCACAGAAGAGGGAAGCTCAATGTTCCTGATGCCTCTTTCACTGTGTGAATAACTTGACAGTATCTTCCACCTTTTCTCTCCCAACACTTACAGGCTGTTTGTATACACAGAGTACAGTACCATTAATTCTTAAAATCTATTGTCCTTCTGGGATAATGCAAATGACATGTTGCATGTTTTTAGAATGTATCTTCTTCTTCTTCTTCAAGTACCATACCTGGTGGTGTAGGTGATCAAGTCTTTCTACAACTCCTGTCTCCAATTCTATTTATCAATTCTGTCGGTGACTTCTTCCCTTGCCATGTCAAACTGTCCAGTATGTTTTCTCTCTCTCTTTATGGTCGTGATTGTACAAGGGACAAAATAATGGCAGTTTCCGGGTTGCTTTTTGCCAGTTTATGTGCGGTTTTCTCCTATAGTCTTTGACTAAAAAGTCTTACCCACAAGGTGGTGGGAGGGAAAAGGTTAAAGCTCCTCCATTTTGCTGGTTGACATGTCATAAAGCTTAGGAGGTGATTTTTATACATACAGCTGTCACTCACAACTATCCCACCTCACCCCGTGACAACCACCTGTTTTGATTCACGGCTTATGCAGTAATCACAGCTAACCTATATATCTAGATACTGTATATATATCGTATATCTAGAGCAGGGTTCCTTAATCTATGATCCACAGACCACTTGGAGGGACCATGAATGAATGAGTGCTCGTGTACATAACCTAATATTTAATTTTGTAATTATGCTTTTATGTAAATTTTTTCCAAGAAGGGGTTAATAGTCTTCATCGGACTATCAGAGGGGTCCATAGCCTATACCGGACAATCAAAGGGGTAGGTCCATAGCCTTTATCGGACAATCAAAGGGGTAGGTCCATAGCCTTTATCGGACAATCAAAGGGGTAGGTCCATAGACTTTATCAGACAATCAAAGGGGTAGGTCCACAGACTTTATCGGATGATCAAAGGGTTTACGGCACAAAATAGGTTAAGAAACCCTGGTCTAGAGGCTGATCAAACAGTCCGCAAACTGGTTGAATGCACCTATTAGGAGGATGTCTACACGTACTAAAGAAACAACCAACAAAGCGACGTACTTGATTAAATGATGTTTATTCCAAGACTATTGAATAAAATCAAGATAAACTATTGGGCTGAACATGAATATGTCTTGACTTTTAGTTGTTAATAGAACAGTTATACATATAAATAAACAACATACAAAAGGAAAATAGCATCTGAAGCTATAATTGAACTTCAGCACAAGATAAAAATATGGTTGCAATGCCATGAATGTAGAAAATCATGTACTTTTTTTCCATTAGATAAAGATGTTTCACTATCATATTCAGAATTATACCTTAAAATAATCATTTATACCAATAGGAAAAACAATTTAAAGCAAATAAAAGAAACTCTTATTCCATAAAAACACCTCAAAATATGCTCAGAAAGAATCAAAATGATTTTTACATAGGCCTTATTTGTTAGAGACAGTTTTGGCTTTTATTCTCAATTCTTATGATTTGCTGCTTGTACAGTGGTCTGCTTTGTTTTGTAGCCATCTTTCCTTTCATCTTATACTTCCCCCTCCCCCAAATGTACAACCCACTGTTGCACACTAATCAAACGTAGAAGTGTTTTGATAAACGTTTTTAAGCTGGCAAATCTAGGTGCTCCAGTTGCGAAAATCAAACACAATAATTGCCACAGCCAAACAGATCCAAAAGAGTACGTCTACAAAATTAAGTGCACATGCAACCATGTCATTGTATATGATCTGCTGGGAGACCCTGAATGTTACATGGCCAGTACTTTCATCCCGCCTAACATCATATCCACTGATTGTTGGGACTAGTCGATTTGGTTGAAGATGCTCGCCGGAAAACCCTGCGACATGGATCTCAGACACACCTGATGCCTCCCCAAGCTCCAAGGAGCCATCTACAGTGCCTGGATTCGGCTTCTGAATTGCTATATCAATCTCCACAGAGGGGACTACTAAGTTCACAGTGGAGGTGACCGTGGTTTGGGCACCGCTGCTGCAGAAACTGCTGCTGCACACAACTACCTCATTCTCATCATCCATCACCAAACTTGACGTGATACCGAAATCTAATGGCTGACCTCCCCTGCCATGCCCATGGCCCGGTTCAAGTCTGAGACACACGTTTCTTGTCACTGACCCAGAAGGCACTGTCTGGTGCTCTCCAGCATCTGTTTGCGTAACAGATGAGACAAAACCCACCAGAACTGGTGCTGCTGAACAATCATGGATACCATTAACAATATTTAATTCTACAGATTCCAGAGGCAATGCTGCTTCAACACTCACTGACCCTTCTCCATCACCACCAAGGCTTGTTCCTTCAATATGATCAAGGGGAAAACAAGCAAGAGATGGCTCCAGATTTTCACCTGCTATTAATGAGTATTTATCAGATAAATCCTGCAATGAAGTCTTGTGTTCCAGCTCAGAGTCTGGCGTTGATGTGTCCATTAAGTTTTGGAATCCATCTTTAGACCAAGAGTCCCTGTTTTCTAAATCCAGCTCAACATCCTCTTCTTCTAGCAACAAAACCATGTTTGCCTCAGTCATTTCTGCATTAATTTTGGCACTGCCCTCACCTTGATTCACTACTGTATCAATATAAATGATTTCTGCATTATAGTCATCAGTGCTTTCATCTTGCCTCAAAACAGTGACCATACAAGTTCCTTCTGCATTCATTTCAAAAGCACCTTCCATTTGCTCCAATTCTGTGTCTATCTCAGTGAGGCTGTCTTGAACTGTCTCCGTACTCTGGACGACTTCAATGCTGTATATCAGTGGCTGACCAATGCTCACTTCTTCCAAATCATATCCATCTTCTATGCTGTCTGCACAATTTGTGTATAGTTCATCTGTGTAGATTAAACGTCTATTGCCACACATTTCGGCCAGATAGGCTGTATTTGCCCTGTTCTTCCCGGTATGAAAACTCATCTCTGCACATGTTGTTTTTAGTTGTATATCAGGTACTTCCTTTTCCAGTAGCTTCTCTGATGTACTCAGGTTTGGGGTAGTCTCCAGAACCTTCTCTGATGTACTCAGGTTTGGGGTAGTCTCCACAACCTTCTCTGATGTACTCAGGTTTGGGGTAGTCTCCACAACCTTCTCTGATGTGCTCAGGTTTGGGGTAGTCTCCAGAACCTTCTCATAGCTTGATATGCCAAAATATTTATTTCCTGAGCTCCCAAAACTTGAAGTATCATTACAGCTGTGTTCTTCTAAGTTTGCATCAGCAGCTGGAAAATCATTTCCTTGTCCAGAGGCACAGGTGGGATCGTCACCTTTATCTTCTCTTTCATCAGACTTTACCCCACTGACTAACTCTTGATCAGTATATCTGCTTCTGGAGTAAATCTGTCGAACTTCCTTCTCAAACGCTTCGATGAATGGCAAAGAATCGGTATGGCCTTTTTCATCTTTTTCTGTGTGAACTTTTGGACGTGCATCTGAAATGTCACTCTTTTCACCCAACTCTGGCTCTATCCTCATTCCACACGTAATATCAGTGACATCCCTTCCAAGATGGTTTTTCCACACTGGCTCGAGATCTTGATTGACATCTTCTGGCACAACCCCACCACTGTCCTCACAAACATCTGCAGTTTTATCCCAACTGACAAAATCAGCAGACACCCCACTGACATTATCAATTTCACCTCTAAAGAGACAATCAATTCTGCCTCCATTTACATCGTTAGTGGTTCCTCCTGTAGCAATTTCAGCCTTACCTCCAGTGGCACCAGTTTCACTCCTATTTACCAAGATGCTACTGAGCTGATCAATTTCCTCATACACTTCATAGCAAACTCCATTTTCATCACAGACATCTTCATCTGAACTATCTTCATTAATGCACTCTTCAATCACTATGTCGGGCAGCTTTGATTTTCTAAAACAGACACCAGTATTGGCCTCACAAGACCCAAAAAATCTCTTCGTGAGGTTGCCTTCATCTATTGTTACAACTGAAATGTCATCACTAAAGAAGGCAGGGTTGTCAAAACCTGTGCATCTTACAAAGGTAGCATCATGAATTGTGCGGCTCTTTTTCTTTTGCACAGACGAGCATTCATCTAATATATCTACCTGGCTACTGGACTTGCTTGGCCTCAATTCAAACTCAGAAAGGTTTAAATCACTATCTGTTAAAGCACTGGACAAAAACTGTATTTCATTATCTAGATTAGTGTCTGAACAAATCCCACTTGAAACAAATCCTCTTTCCAACACAAAGTTATCCTCCGTGTTTTCCACAAGCCTTTCCTCTAAGAAAGTCTCAACATCTCTTTCAGCATCAAGCAAGTTATCACCATGTTGCTTCATCTGATCTAAACTCTCTACACCAATGTAGTCACTAACTAGCCTGTCTTCCCAAGCATCCCTCTTTGCTTGTGCAGAAGTTAAACAGATCTCATCAGCTGAGAAACCTGTTTTGTTTTCTAGCGCGAGATTTTCATTAATAAGTCTATCCTGGACAGTTTCTATATTAGTCACTGTAAGATCACTACTGCCTGTACGAATTTTTGAAGCAGGAAGGTCAGAAGTAACTTTATACCTTTCTTCTTTAACTTGTGTGCGGAAATTAATATTACCGTTCTCCAAGTCAACATCCAAGTGAATCCGTGGTCGCACTGCAAATGACGTCACAGATATGAGATGGTTGCCTTTCTGTGAACCAAGCCTGGAAACATAGACTGGGCTATCATGTTCTCTGTGGTCAAAATTAAAATTTTCTGAATGATGGACAGTGCCATCTATTTCGGTTTTATCTCTCTCAGCTTCTTCATGCAAACCATCAAGGCTGGTTATGTTTTTGTCTCGCTCTATGTTATCTTCAGTGCCGTTACATTCACCTTCTAAATTAATGCCATTACTGGCATCATTATTAGAATAATAAGTATGTTTCCATTCACCACATAGGATGCTTAAATCTTTATCGGAATCTGCTTGACGCTGTCCAACTTTTTCACAGCACAGGCTACTCAAATCATTATCAGAGTGTGCGCGACTCTGCCCAACTTTTTCACCACACAGAATACTCAAATTCTTATCAGAGCCTGTACGACTCTGTCCAACGTTTTCACTGCACGGGCTGCTTAGATCTTTATCAGAAATACTATGACTCTCCCCAGCTCCATTAACTCTAACTGTAAAGCGCTCCTCATCATTCTCATGGACACTCCTCTCAAACCAGAACTCAGCTTCATATTCTTCATCATCCACCTCTTCCTCTTCTGGCAGAATGTTCAGTTGTCCAGTTATCTGGCCTAATTTTGGACAGCTCTCTAGACTACCATCTATGCTGCCAGATTCAAGATTATCACCCTCACTAATAAGGAATGTGGAACATGGTTTGTGGACACTTCCAGTCCTCCTGACCATCACATCATCAACACAGCATACAGTACAGCATTCCTGCTGCAGACCAACGTGATTCTGACTAGACGTACTCTTTTGATCCTTGGCAGGGTATGTAAATTGTGATTCAGATACTGCCTCGTCCACTTCTTCTAGACTTTTCACATCGTCATTAAAGAAAATACTATTTGGGGAACTAAACTCAAACTCTTCAGGCACTATCAAACCAGGACTGAGACATTGATCCACTTCATTACTGTCAACCTGTAACAGGTCCTTATCAGTCACTTCATCCTCACTTCCTTGCTCAAACATACATACATCCACAAATGTCTCACCCGCAATCTGCTGTAAAGCTTCAACAAACTCATCAATGCTCGAGAATTGAGAAATTTCTTCAGATGCTGCATCAGAATTTAAAAAAGCATCAGATATGAACACGCCATTATAATGTGTAGAAATATAACTAAGAAAAGCTCTGTAATTATCATCATCAGCATGCAAAAACAAAGATATCTCCTCTATTAAATCTTCTCTGCAGAGAATCTGATGAACATCTCTCTGGCTGTTCGGTGGGCCAGAATTAGGCTAATGCTCCATGGAGTCCTCCTTGTCCCCCTCTTTCTCTTTCGTGGTCTCTTGCATAGCTTTGACAAATGCTTCCACATCTGAAAACAAAGGACAGCTTATACATCATACATGCATATGAACTACTCAAATTAACAGGTTTGACTCTTAAAGGAAAGGAGGCTAGTTTTGGGGCAGGTACAAATGCTTCCACATCTGAAGACAACAAAGGAGAACTTATAAACCCCACATCCATGTGAACTACTAAAAATAATAGCTGTAACTCTTAAAGGACCAGAGGCCAATATCCGACCAGTATTCGGGACTGATTTTCACAAACACTCATGAAGGAAGGCCAGTTCTGGGGCAGGTACATTTGGACTAAGGTTTTGTTCAAGTTTGTCTCAATTTTATATTTTGTTAATCCTCACTCATTTTCCTTTACAACTATGTATAAAATTACAGTACAAATAAATTAAAAAAATAAAAATTAAAAATAACTTGGAAACAAACCAACCTTTAAAATTTAATGCCATATGAAGCAACAACAACAACAACAACAACAAAATGACTGAATCAAATATGGAACACCACCATGTCACAAAAGAAAACAAAATTAGACATATGCTAGAAGACACAGAAGAACAATGTTCTACTAAAAACTAATGATACACAGTATCATCATTTTCTGTTTCGCTCCATAAGGAACATGGAGCCACCGCTGCCCAAGAAGACGTCACCCAGCAATCACATGGTCTTGTGGCAATCCCTTTTACATGATGAGATTGCCAGCTCCATGCACAACTGCTATGTCAGTCGCCCTGTACGACAAGCTGCAGTTCAGTAGTCATATTCTTTCTTTGTCTCATCAGAGACACCCCCCGACCCACACAGGGCAACACACAGAATCAAACACTATCATCAGAAACGAGCAATCATCAGAGACAAGTCGGTGAACATATGATGAACAACAAAACCACGATTTTCTTCATGTTTTTTTTTTTTTGCACCTTGGTTTGGTTTGAAGGACTATCTTCATTGCATACGGACAACTCCATCAGTGCTCCGATATCCTTCCTTTGATCACACAAGGAGGATCCCAGCACAGTGTACGAACTCCATAGCACCGGCGACAATCCCAAATGTGTGTATATAGGAATCACACATTCTATAAATATGTTGGCGCCTTATGGAGCACGAAGCCACAGTTGCACGAAGCCTGCATTAAAGCATAAATGTGCTCCCTTAGCAATGGTTTCTGTTGAACCTCACATCAGTCGCCTCTTACGACATACCTGAGGGAGCAGTAGTCATATTCATTTCCTTGTCTCCCAGACAACCCCACCCGCCGCAACTGCACAGATATGTGGAAATGTCAAATATGTGGAAATATTTGGTTTTTGTTTTTAAAATGCGAAAAGCAAAAATACATTCTAAGCCATATCCAAATTGTGTCTGCCCTTTCATTGTTGAACACGCAATCTTTTACTCTAGGTTTCTCTACCATTGATGACCTCTCTAAATACAACTTTTTACTAGAGTCCTCTCTATGAATGATGACCTCTCCAAAACACAATCTTTTACCGGAGTCCTCTCTATGAATGATGACCTCTCCAAAACTGTACAAAGGATGGCCGCTGACCGAACAAAGTGGAAGCAGTTTGTTGCTGCCCTACAAGATGCCACCAGGCGTGATGGCCACTGACTGCTCTGACAGTCGGTGGCTAAGGATAAAAGGAGAAGAAGATACTCTTTGGGCAGCTGAGGGATGATGATGATGATGATTAACCAGCAGCAAAGATCTCAACAGATAAGAAAGAGATAGAGAATGTATAAACTAAGAATCATCATGCAATGCCGAGTAGCATCAAACAAAATGAAGACTGATCTTCTTCTTCTTCCTCGTTCGCCTTCAAACTTCCACATTTATGACTCTAATAATGTTCTTTCCTGGATAGTTGATGATATGCATCATTTTTCAAATGGCCCGGGTGCTCTCTTTCCCATTTGGACTTGAATGTAGCCTTTATAGTAGTCTTTGCCATTGCGTAAGTTGTCTCTATATCATTTTGTTGTAAGGCACCTCATTCCTTAGCAAGTTTGTATGCCTCCTCATTTCCTGGTATGTTGCAATGGGCTGGTATCCACTGGATTGTGCACTTGTTGAAGCATTTGGCGTCTTTCAAGGGAGATTATCAGATCTTTCAATTCTTTAGCATGGTGGCTCTTCAGTGAAGTTATTACTGAGAAGGCATCTGTAAAGATTACTATCTGTTTTTCCACCTGTGCTTTGCATTTAATAAGAGTTTCCGTTGCCTGTTTCAGGGCTTCTGCTTCAGAATTGAAGTTACTGCAGTATTTGCCAGTGGCAATGCCATAGAGTGGATTCTATTCTTTAATTTTATGAGGATGCCAGCATCCCCATTTTCAACTGCATTTTTTGCTGAACCATCAGTATATGCATGTGTCCAAAGCTTTGCTGGGAATCTTTGACCAATATACTTGGTTGCTATACACTGTGTTTCTGTCTGTGTTCCCTTACTTTCAATGCCTGGAATATCAGATTTTAGCTCAGGAAAGCATCTTGTTTTCCACAGTGGTATAGTTGTGCTTGTTGGTATTTTCTTTGCAACTGAGCTTGCTAGCATGGTATTTTTGTTAATTTTTTCTTTTGCTTGGGCCACAAAGTTAGTTCGCTTGATCCTGCCTCTTCCTAGCCTATTCATTCTTTGGAACATGGGGTGTCCTTCGAGTCTTTTAAATTTTTCCGCTTGTTGTAGGACTCTGCTGTCACGTCTGTCCTCCATTGACTGTAGCCCTGTAATGTTTTCCATATGGTTGATTTTTGTGGACTTTAGGGCCCCTGTTATAATACGTGCTGCTTGGTTTTGGAGTTTGTTTACTCTGTCAAAATTTGACTTTGCTGCCGTCGACCAAGCTGTGATGCTGTATTCCATAGCAGATCTCACTCTGTCTGTGTACAGCTTTAAGAGGATATTCTCATCAGCACCCCATGTGGTACCAGCTAACTTTTTCATGATGGCCATGCGAAGTTTTGCCCTTAGCTGTATTTTGGTTATCTGTGATTTCCACGTCATTCGGCGGTCTAGTGTGATTCCTAAGTATGTTGGTGTTTCATCTTCTCGTACAGTCTGCCCATTTAGTTGTAGCTTTGCTTGCTGTGGTTTGTTGGACAAAGTAAAAATGGTGTGGTTTTTGTTCATTGATTTGAGCAACCACTTTCTGGACCAACTTTCAAGGGCTAGCAGTGAATCCTGCATGCGCACTCTTGCTGTGGTGATGTATTCTTCTGAAGTCCACATGGCCAGGTCATCAGCATAGAGAGAGTTGTGGACATTCTTGTGGATGTTTTCTGTTATCATTTATATATGTAAGGAAGAGTGTTGGGGAAAGGACCCCACCCTGTGGGACTCCATGTTCCATTGTAGTCTTTTTGCTTAACTGTCCGTGCACCTGCACTCAAGCTGTTCTGTTTGTTAGGTGGTGACTGATCCAGTTATACATTCTTCCACAGACTCCATATTTAAGCATTTTAACTCTTAGCCCATCTTTCCAAACTTTATCAAATGCTTTCTCCATGTCTACCCAGACTGCTAATGTGTGCTTTCCTTCTTGGAAAGCATCTTCGATTTCCTGTGCAATGTAGGTGACTTGGTCCTCTGTAGACCTATGTTGCCTGAAGCCTGCCTGTTGGTGCAGTAGAAATTGTTTTTCTTCGAGGTGCCAACTTAATCTGGTATTGATCATTCTCTCCATAAGCTTTCCGGTGCAGCTTAGAAGGCTGATGGGTCTGTAGCTGTTGGGGTACATTCGGTCTTTGCATAATTGTCTTCCATCTTTGTCGAGGTTAAGACTTTCTGTTGTTTTGATCGAGACTGATCAAGGCACAGTCATTTAAGTCTTAAATATATATATATTAAAAAATAAAACGGTACTGAATCAGTTTTACGAATTAACGGTACACAGGAAACACGGGATGTTTCAGGTATCACCCCCCTCATCATGCATGGAGGCATATCTAGAGTCATCTTTATAAGACCACCAGCTATGCACAATGCTACAATATGCATATGTGGATGTGAACCTCTGTCTGTGAGGCTAATTACATCCTCATTGACTCTTAAAATCATCCACACTTCCAGGGATTCCCTTACTTACTTACTTACTTAGTCGTTCCCCTTCTACCGTGAGGTGTAGAGGTTCCAGGGATTCCCATGGTGGTGAAACTTGTTGAGAACCCAGAATTGCACACTAAGCTTGGAGAAGTCACTTGAGCCCCAGGCGTAATTCTTTGGCTTTGACTTGGTTGACTGCATGCAGGAGGATCTCACTATGGACCCAGTGATGGGCAGGGGGAGCTGAGAAGTGGTTCTGTGCAGGATGTGACAATTCCTTGGGACAGCCCAGAACCAGAGTATAGTATTTTAGTTCTGCATAGTTGGAGAGCCCCCCTAGGATGGCGGGGAATGCAAAGTATGCCACACACTTCTTACTCCTAGCTTGGAACCAGATTGACGATCCTTTAAACGCAAACCAAGTGGGAGAAACTGGAGCTTACGACTTCAACTCAGCAAGTTTTGGAATGGCAGAAAAGCTACAGGAAAAGCCTAGATCTACAGTGTAGATAATACCAAGGAGTCTTCGACTTGGAATTGCCTGCAAAAGAGTGAGAAGCTCAGTAGATCTAGTTAAACAACAACAACCCCTCCTCCTCAGCCACAGTTACAAACAGGCAACAAGGACAAGAAATACAGAAAGGTTAAAGAAAAATACTATAGACACTGCAAAAACGTAACAGGATGAGAAACACAGATCAGAAGAGCAACAACAAATATATATGAAATATAAAAACACAGGTGAGGAGAAATAACAAAGCAAGAAAAATACAAAAACCAGAAAACAAAATTATCAGTGCAAGAAATTCAACAATCAACAAAAATCAAAAGGAGAAAATGAAATAACAAAACATGAAGCCATGCTATGGTAGTCCACGCTGCAAAATCTGGAGAAGTTATTAACGATATCACAATGGCGTCATAGAGCAAAAATGAAAGTGACGTCATAAAAATACACAAATAGGACATGAAACGAAACGCAAACTAATTAAAAGAAAGATCTTGAAAAAGCAACAGATGAAATAAAGAAGTCTTAAATGTTCTGGAGAACTAGCAAATTCAAAGAGCAGAAAGCACAAGGTTGAAAAAAAAAAAGAATGACGTACCCCCAAGAGCAGAAACCACAAGTTTTAAAAAAAAAAAAAAAAAAAAAAGAATGGCACAGGCCTACCCCAAAAGCAGAAATCACAAGGTAAAAAAAAAAGAACAAAGAATGACATACCTCAAGAGCAGAAACCACAAGGTTAAAAAAAAATATATATATATATATATCATACCCCCAAGAGCAGCAGCATTAGCCACGTCCTCGCCAAGTCCGAACTGTGACATCAGAGGGCCCAGCTGACCTGACTGGAGAGCTGAGCTGAACGAGCTCAGAGCCTGGAAAGTACAACATTCAATTAGACGATGGTATGCTAATGCCGTACTACCTTCTACTAACCTCGTAGCACATGTGCATATAATGGTAACAAATGTAATAAAATCTTACATGAGCTGTATTGCAACTATCAGAGAACACGTTTTGCAACAGGCATTTATAAAGAAAAAAACGTGTAGTTCCCAGGAGTCTTCTGACGAGACATGGAAAGGAGAGGGACTACTGATCCCTCAGGCATGTTGTTCAAGAGGACTAATATGAGGTTGTTCATGTGGTTGGTAACTTCATCATGTAAAACATACTGCTATAGAAACCACTGCTGTGGGAGCATGTGAATGAAAGGGTACTGGTAACAGTGGTGGCTCTATAAACAGAAAAATCAATGAAGTGGTTATACAGAAAAGACATAAAGTATAAGAGACAGGGAAAGACAGCCTTATTTAGGATTTATTTATTTAGAAAACTGCATGCAAGCTTCAACACCCATGTGTTACCAGCAGTGCCCGATTAAGAACTCCGGAGGCCCTAGGCTATTATAATATTTTGTGCCCCCCCCCCCCCCCCCCCCGCCCCCCCCCCCCCAACTACCCCCCCCCCCCCCCCCCCCCCCCTCCCCCCCCCATCTTCTAAAAAGTAAAACTAGAAAAAAAAACTAATGGATTTCAGATGTTTTTTATTAATATATAGTAATATATGTGGATATATAGAAGAATGGGGCGTATCTCGTGGAAAGAAGAAAACAAATAAGGAGGTCCTAGAAAATCTAGGTATGAAAAGAGAACTAATGAGGGAGATCAACGTTCGGCAGCTAAAATACTTTGGCCACATAAAAAGGCATAACACCCTGCAGAAGACCATAATAGAAGGGAGAGGTGAAGGCAAACGTGCAAGGGGAAGACAGCGCTATAAGTGGGAAGATAACATCAAGAGATGGACAGGAAAGAGTCTTTCAGAGTGCACCACCAAGACAAGAGACAGAAGACGTTGGAGATCTATTACAGCCAACCTTCGTTGTGGAGATGGCAGCTGATGATGATGATAGTAACGTAAAAAAAAATAGTGTTCATTACAGCCTCTTAGATTCTGTTAAAGGTAGTGGGACCCCTGCAAAGAAAATATAATAAAAAGAAAAATGTGGGGGTGTAAGTCACTAATAAACTAACCGTTGTACAGATACTATTACCCTGCACGCACGAGCGTACTATCGTGTATCGTGCTGTTGTTGTAGATCTCTGTGCGTTGCTTTTTTCATGGGGGACCCTAGGCCCGTGTCTAGTGGGCCTAATGAATAATCCGGCGCTGGTTACCGGGGCCCAAAAGGGAAGCAAAGAAGAGTAACATTGTAATTTACCACATATATTATAAAAAGCCACTAATTAGGCTTGAGCATGGTACCAGTTACCCCATACAGTAGAAACGTTACGCCACAAAAACTACAACAAACACGTCAACTAAAGAAACTAAAACTCAGCCACCCAAGACAGAAGAAGGCCCTCTTGTAGGAAGTCCGGAAAGGCCTTGAGCTGAGGGCACACGAAAGGAGAACTTGGCATGTGTTTGCTGAAGGCATATGCTTCTTGGAGAACTGTATGGTACTGGCAGATTGATGCAAGCTTCTTGTCTTGCATCTTCGTTTAAGGTTAAAACATGGCCCTGAAATCTAATATCATTCTAATATTTGCGCTTTCATCTCGGGGCAGTTTGTTTCATTGAACTTTCTTTGGCTTTTCTGCCACTTCAACAATACTGGTGAACACATCTGCTGCTGAAGTATATCTTTCACGTAGAACAACAACAAAATGTCAGTCGCAGCTGTTTGTTATTATTATGTTTCTACTCCACCCATGCCCCGTGTGGTTCCAGGGGTCCCTGGTGAGACAAAGAAACAATAGGTCTACCGTACACTCAGGCATCTCGTACAAGGTGATTAATATGAGGTTGTGTATGGTGCTGGCAACCTCACCATGTAACACAAACTGCCACAGAAACCACTGTTGCAACAGCATGCGAGTGCTTGGTGCAGGCTTCCTGTAAGGGGACCAGCTGCAGTAGTGTATCCATGCTCCATAAGGAGCAAAAATGAAAATGCAGCTCTTCAACAGTAAAGAAAACACTTTCTATGTACTACAAGCTCTTCAACAGTAAAGAAAACACTTTCTATGTACTACAATCTCTTCAACAGTAAAGAAAACACTTTCTATGTACTACAAACTGACTTTGGGATGACGTGAAGTGAAAAATGAAACTACAGACAAAAGTGAAGGTCTACCACATGCCTGTTAAAAGCCTGGAATCACTTTCAAAAAGACTTTGCTATCTGTTGCAGGAAAAGACATGTCATTGGTTGCAGACTCATTTCATGCATCATTTTAGCCAATAATGTCACTCTTATATGATTGCTTCATGTGGAATTTAAAAATACAATGTTATGTAGCAGAAGTTACCAATGACAGCCGAAGCAAATGTCCTCTCTGACATAATTATGAGCTGTAAATTTTTAAAAATTCCAACAAAAAGAAATAACACTAAAGTAATCATGCAAATTACATGCAAGCCATTAAAAAAAAATGTTGTTGCCTGGGTCATTTGGCAGCTAGGATTCATCAACCCCTGTCTTTGAAGATTGATAAACAATGTTAAAGACATCCTGAAGAAACACTGTAACAATGCAACACACCCTGAACAAGAATGCATGGAGGCATATTTAGAGTCATCTTTATATGACCACCAGCTATGCACAATGCTACAATATACATATGTGGAAGTGAACCTCTGTCTGTGAGGGTAATTACACCCTCATTGACTCTTGAAATCATCCACACACTTCCAGGGATTCCCCAAGTGGTGAAACTTGTTGAGAACCCAGCATTGCACACTAAGCTTGATGAAGTCACTTGAACCCCAGACGTGATACTTTGGCTTTGACCTCGTTGTCTGCATGCAGGAGGATCTTACTATGGACCCAGTAAAAGGCAGGGGGAGCTGAGAAGTGGCTCTGTGCAGGACGTGACAATTCCTTGGGACAGCCCAGAACCAGAGCACAGTATTTTAGTTCTGCATAGTTGGAGAACCCCCTTGGATGGCGGGGAATGCAAAGTATGCCACGTTTCTTACTCCTAGTTTGGGACCAGATGTGATGATCTTTTAAATGCAAGCCAAGCTGGAGAAACTGGAGCTCATGACTTCAGCTCAGCATGTTTCGGAACGGCAGAAAAGCCACAGGAAAAGCCTAGATCTACAGAGTAGATAATACCAAGGAGTCTTGAACCTGATTTGGTTGCAAAAGAGTAAGAAGCTCAGCAGCCCTAGTTAAACAACAAAAATCTGAACAAGAACAAATACTTCTGCTACCCATAACACTTATACCAAACATGAACAGAAAAAGTAAAGTACGAGGGAAGGTCAAAAAGTAATGCCTCCTATTTTTTATGTATGTAAATACTGCATCGGTGTGCAATTTGTAAATTTAGCAGGATTCCTCAAACACTCTTCTGTACTGTATAGCATTACCAACCTGTTTCATTAACAGGTGGCACCACTGTAACAGTTTAAAAATGACTGCCAAAGACGTTCGGTTAAAACAACGTTATGTCATAGAATTCCTCAGTGCTGAAGGCGAGACCCCAATTCGCATCCACGAACGTTTGAAGAATGTTTATGGAGATTCAACAGTGGATGTTAGCACTGTCCGACGTTGGGTACATCGTTGTGACGAAGCTGAAGTAGGTCAATCCTCAATGGCTGACGCAAAGCGGACTGGCCGTCCGTCTACCGCAGTGACTCCACACAATATTCATCGAGTTGATGGCATCATTCGTGGTGACCGTCTGGTAACACTGGATGAACTTTCTTCCATGTTGTTCATTAGTAAAGGCAGTGTCCAGAACATCATTAAAGACCTGGGTTATTCAAAAGTTTGTGCACGGTGGGTACCCAGAATGTTGACAGACAGACATAAAGAAACAAAGAAAACCATAGCCATCAACCTCCTGCACCGTTACGAAACTGAAGGAGAAGAGTTTTTATCAAATATTGTGACAGGTGATGAGACGTGGGTTCATTTTTTTTTAACCAGAATCCAAGAGGCAGTCAATGGAATGGCATCACACAACATCGCCGACAAGAAAGAAGTTCAAAAGTTCACCATCTGTAGGGAAAGTTATGGCCTCCGTGTTTTGGGATGAGAAGGGTGTGATTCTTCTCGACTTCTTGGAACAGGGAAACACGGTGAATGCAGACCGTTACATTGAAACTTTGAAGAAGCTTAGAGGTCGTCTTCGGCGACTTTACCCATTAAAAGATCAGAGAACTGCACTACTGTTGCACGATAATGCCACGCCACACACCGCTAAACGCACCATTGATGCGATTGCAGAATTTGGCTAGACATTATTACCACATCCCCTTTACAGTCCCGATCTTGCACCTTCTGACTTCCATCTGATTAGATCACTGAAAGATCTTCGCGGACATCACTTTGAGGACACCGAGACCGCGCGTATGCCAGTGGTTTAGGAAAAAGGACACAAATTTTTACCGTGCGGGGATACATGCCCTTGTGAGACGATGGACAAACACTGTAACAAATAACGGAGACTACATTGAGAAATACATTTTTGAAGTTCAGACTTGGGGCTACATTTCAATGTGAATTTTATCTGTTTTCTTGTCTATTGAATGAAATTAAAAATTACGAGGCATTACTTTTTGACCGTCCCTCGTAATAACATCAAATGCTACAGCAATGGAGTGTTGATTGGCAGTCGTTAGAGCACCTGCTTCTTGAGGCTAAGTTAGCAAGTTCGAAACCTGGTAGCATTATGCTTCTGTTTACTGTGTCAACAGTTTCAAGCTCAACTTTATTTGACAATAGTTCTGAGAACCTAAAGAATTCTTTCTGCAAAACATTATGCCTGAGTAAAGCTAATTTGTCGATAAATGCAGAGATATTCTTGAAATCAATTACAGAGGTGCTTCTTAACCAGGGGTGAATGCGCCCCTTAGGGGTGCGAGACCTACTGTCAGGGGGTGCAAGACATGCCAGATCTGTTATAAGGCGATTAATCATTAACTTTATTTAATACACAGAACTCAAATGTATTTGTACAAAATAGAACAGTGACAATATGAATTCAAATGGAGAGTGGAAGACGCTGTTGATGCTGCTGAAGAGTCACTCAAACTGAGAGAGGTAATCGGATACACACAAACGAATAGACGGGGATTTGGGCATGGTGACATTTGCTGGTGGTCCAAGGCATCAAGCAGGGCGCGCAGAGACATGATAGTTCAGGAGATACGAGGAGCTGAGAAAGATAAGAGGTTGCAAAAAGCAGTGCAGCAGGTCCAACAAGGCCAATGGACCACATGGGAAGGAGCCCTGCAGAGGTCCTTGACATGGAATGATATATGGCATATGGTACCTCTTAGGCTCAGCTTCGTGGTTAGATCAATGTATGACCTGCTGCCGTCGGCCACCAACCTTGTGAAATGGGGAAAGTCGGATGATGAGCAGTGCCCCCTGTGCCAGGGGAGGCAGACACTTGAACACGTGCTCTCAGCGTGTAAGGTGGCATTAGGGCAAGGGCGATACACTTGGCGCCATAACAAAGTGCTAAATGAGCTTGCTGCGACAATAGATCAGGCAAGAATGAAAGCGAATAGCAAAGTCCTGCCAGACACCGCAAACACATACTTTCTGAGGGCAGGAAAGTCAGCACATCCCAAACCGAGTAAACCTGGTAGCAGTTTACCATCTCTTCTTGACTGTGCAAACGACTGGGAGATGGCGGTAGACCTACCTGGACGGGGGGCATATCCAGAGTGTATCAGAAAGTCGTGGAGATGGCCGGATATAGTGCTTCATTCTGCAGCAACGCTTCAGGTCATACTGATTGATCTGACCGTGCCATTTGAATCCAGATTAGACGAGCAACATTCATTCAAAGCGGCCAAGTATAGCGATCTGGCCGCGGATCTGAGACACGATGGATTCAGTGCAAGGGTCATGGCGGTTGAAGTGGGCGCAAGAGGGCTTGTGGCTGCATCAGTGTATGATTTATTGAAACTGTTGGGGCTGAAGGGACAGTCTAGAACAAAGGCACTGAAGAGGCTTAGTGAAACTGCTGAAAAGGCATCAGGCTGGCTGTGGAACAACCGCAATGGACGATGGACATCGTGACAGTAAACGCTGCAGTACAGAAAACACCAAAATTTTTCTAAGACCACAACGCTGAGTTTTTTTGGTGTACTAGTGAAAGAGCTGCGACTCTGGGGCAACAGGCGATGTATACTATAGGGAGTGTCAGGTACAGAATTTCAGTGGCTTGCGGCGCGCAGCTCGTCGGCTACGCGCTAATGTCTCAGTGTGTGTCCTTAGTTGTGAAGGGCGACGGAACGAACGGAATAATTTGTCTTCTCTTTGTTACTTTCACAATTGCCTCCACGGCTGGCGTTGTGGATTTAAAAGTTGCTACCATAAGTGAAATGGGTTCATTTTCGATACAAGACAACAGGAAGCTGAGACGCTTGGGAGTCATGACCCAAGTGGGCCCGCCCCCCTTAGAGTGTAAAGGAGTAATTGGGCCGAAACACTTGTCGGATGGGGGGACTTCTGATGATCAGATTGCTTCCTGTTGTATCGCTCTGTAAAGAGTTTCCTATCATAGTTGCATGGTCAAACCAGTGACGATCGGGAAAAGACCGATTGACTTCTGGAAAGACAGATGACACTGGGAAAGACTAGAAACCGGCTGACCGGGTTAGCACCCCGTAAGCTGTATTCAATTGCTACAGGACCCAAAAACGATAGATGCCCCCAGGATTCACCGAAAGGGGGGGAGGATGATGAATCCACAGGCGCCTCAATGGAATCGACCAGACCCGTTACATGGACTTCGAGCTCTGAACAGCGGCTGGAATTTCCATGTGTCTGTGGTAGGGAATTCTCTACTCAGAGAGGAATGAAAATCCACAGAACGAAAAAGGAGTGTGGGAGGTCATAAGGGGGAGATCAACAGCGCTCTGTCTCGACGGATAAGACGTTAGAAGAACGCAGCCAGGAGTCAATCCCCAGTGCTGAGTACATTCAAATTGATCTGCCAGATGATGATCTCACACACTTCTTGGACGGGAAGAGAGATGCAATAAAGTTTCCACCTGCCAGTGCAAAAGGGCTTTGGGAACAGCTGGACGAAGCCTTGGCAAAAGAGTTGGATAACAACCTGAAGCAGCTAACTTTGGAGAAGAAGCTGGAAATCTTCGGCGACATAGTATATCTGCACTGTCGCAAAGAGTTCGGTGTGAGGGAGGCAAGGGAATGTAACCCACCACGGAAAAGTACAAGACAAATTAAAATAGATGAAATCAGGAAACAGAAGAAGCATGCCCGAAAACTGTTCAAGAACGCAGTTGCCACAGAGAAGGAAGGGTTACGGCAAGTTTGGGAGCACCTGAAAGGCCAACATAATGCCCTTTCTAGAGCGGAAAGGTTGTGCAGGAAGAGAAGGAAGACTCGAAGGGATAGGGAAAGATTCTTTAGGGAGCCCTTCAAGTTTGCCAAAGAACTGTTTGAGCAGCCACGGTCGGGTACGCTAAACATCAGGAAAGAAGACCTGGAAGAACACCTTAGAAGGACATATTCAGATGGTCTCAAAGATGAGCCGCTCAGCAGCATGGTAGGCCTTAAATGGCTGGGGAAGCCAGGAGCTGAATTTAACACTAAGCCCCCAACAGTGCAAGAGGTAGAAAGCATTGTCCAGAAAGCTCGGTGCAAGTCAGCTCCAGGTCCTAATGGTGTTCCATATGTGGTGTATAAAAGATGCCCTGAGGTTCTCAAACGACTGCTCCGTTTACTGAAGAATGCGTGGAAAACCCAACTCGTAAGCAAGGAATGGAGAAAGGCAAACGGAGTCTACATCCCGAAGGAACAAAATTCCACAGACATCAGTCAGTTCAGGCCAATCTCACTACTCAATGTGGAAGGGAAGATATTCTTCTCAGTAATGGCGAAAAGACTCACTACATACCTCCTGGCAAATGGGTACATTGACACTACCATTCAGAAAGGAGGTATCCCAGGTACACCAGGATGTCTAGAGCATGCCGCAATGATCTGGGAAGCAATCCAAAAGGCAAAGTCTGACAGAACAAACCTCCATGTAATCTGGTTGGATCTAGCGAATGCTTATGGATCCGTTCCACACCAGATGTTGTGGCATGCCCTAGAAATGTATCATGTTCCACAAGAGATTGCAGCAATGCTGAAGCTGTATTTCGCAGGGTTTTCTGTCAGATTTTCAACCAGAGAGTACACAACGAAGTGGATTGGCCTTGAAGTTGGAATTGCGATGGGATGTACCATCTCTCCGATACTATTCATCATGGCTATGCAGGTAATCCTCAATGCGGCTGAAGGAATGGCTATAGGCCCAAAGCTCGGTGGAATGTGTCACATGCCACCGCTCAAAGCATTCATGGATGACACAACAATTCTGACATCAGATGAACATCAGGCCCGGAGGATGTTAGCACGCCTGGATGAACTAGTCAGCTGGTGCAGAATGAGCTTCAAACCCAAGAAGTCGAGAAGCCTATCAGTCAGGAAAGGGAAGATAGCAGAGGTCATATTCACGGTTTCTAGCCAAAGAATCCTTACTGTCATTGAGATACCTGTTAAAAGTCTTGGCAGGGTGTACAATGCCTCTTTAAAAGACTCGAAGGCAGTGCAACAGACAACAGAAATGGCAGACAGAGGACTACAGATCATAGACCAAAGCAGACTCCTGGGAAAGTTCAAACTGTGGTGCCTCCAGTTCATGTTGATACCGAAGTTGCTGTGGCCACTGCTTATATATGAAATAAGCACAAGTACAGTGGAAGCTATAGAGCAGAAGGTCAACAAGTTCATGAGAAAATGGCTAGGGGTACCACCAGGTCTGTCAGATGTAGCACTGTACTGCAAAAAGTCAAAACTTCTGCTTCCCTTCAAGTCAGTTGTTGAAGAATACAAAGTTGGAAAAGCAAGGCTTGCAATGATGCTACGCGAGTCAGCTGATGACGTGGTTAAGTCCATTCAGCCCACACTGAAAACGGGAAGGAAGTGGAGAGTGGAAGAAGCTGTTGATGCTGCTGAAGAGTCACTCAAACTGAGAGAGGTAATCGGATACACACAAACGAATAGACGGGGATTTGGGCATGGTGACATCCGCTGGTGGTCCAAGGCATCAAGCAGGGAGCGCAGAGACATGGTAGTTCAGGAGATACGAGGAGCTGAGAATGATAAGAGGTTGCAAAAAGCAGTGCAGCAGGTCCAACAAGGCCAATGGACCACATGGGAAGGAGCCCTGCAGAGGTCCTTGACATGGAATGATATATGGCATATGGTACCTCTTAGGCTCAGCTTCGTGGTTAGATCAATGTATGACCTGCTGCCGTCGGCCACCAACCTTGTGAAATGGGGAAAGTCGGATGATGAGCAGTGCCCTCTGTGCCAGGGGAGGCAGACACTTGAACACGTGCTCTCAGCGTGTAAGGTGGCATTAGGGCAAGGGCGATACACTTGGCGCCATAACAAAGTGCTAAATGAGCTTGCTGCGACAATAGATCAGGCAAGAATGAAAGCGAATAGCAAAGTCCTGCCAGACACCGCAAACACATACTTTCTGAGGGCAGGAAAGTCAGCACATCCCAAACCGAGTAAACCTGGTAGCAGTTTACCATCTCTTCTTGACTGTGCAAACGACTGGGAGATGGCGGTAGACCTACCTGGACGGGGGGCATATCCAGAGTGTATCAGAAAGTCGCAGAGACGGCCGGATATAGTGCTTCATTCTGCAGCAACGCTTCAGGTCATACTGATTGAACTGACCGTGCCATTTGAATCCAGATTAGACGAGCAACATTCATTCAAAGCGGCCAAGTATAGCGATCTGGCTGCGGATCTGAGACACGATGGATCCAGTGTAAGGGTCATGGCAGTTGAAGTGGGCGCAAGAGGGCTTGTGGCTGCATCAGTGTATGATTTATTGAAACTGTTGGGGCTGAAGGGACAGTCTAGAACAAGGGCACTGAAGAGGCTTAGTGAAACTGTCGAAAAGGCATCAGGCTGGCTGTGGAACAACCGCAATGGGCGATGGACATCGTGACAGTAAACGCTGCAGTACAGAAAACACCAAAATTTTTCTAAGTCCACAACGCTGAGTTTTTTTGGTGTACTAGTGAAAGAGCTGCGACTCTGGGGCAACAGGCGATGTATACTATAGGGAGTGTCAGGTACAGAATTTCAGTGGCTTGCGGCGCACAGCTCATCGGCTGCGCACGAATGTCTCAGTGTGTGTCCTTAGTTGTGAAGGGCGACGGAACGAACGGAATAATTTGTCTTCTCTTTGTTACTTTCACAATTGCCTCCACGGCTGGCGTTGTGGATTTAAAAGTTGCTACCATAAGTGAAATGGGTTCATTTTCGATACAAGACAACAGGAAGCTGAGACGCTTGGGAGTCATGACCCAAGTGGGCCCGCCCCCCTTAGAGTGTAAAGGAGTAATTGGGCCGAAACACTTGTCGGATGGGGGGACTTCTGATGATCAGATTGCTTCCTGTTGTATCGCTCTGTAAAGAGTTTCCTATCATTGTAAATAACATTTTCCCAAAGCATACATGTATCTCTTCTACTCATTTTTGGCATATCCTGTGAGCTAGAAGATAATGAGGTGTGAGGTGTCTTAAGATGCTGCAAAGGGGTGTAAGGCTTCTTAAGATTCTGTAAAGGGGTGCTAGGCTTCTTAAGATGCTATAAAGGGATGCATGACCTCTAAAAAGTTAAGAAACACTGAATTAGAGTGATGAGCTTACCTTGAAGTTTCAAATTAATCTAATTAAACTTCTCGAATAACAAGAACAATAAAATTGCGTAACCCCGTAACACTTACACTATACACAGACAGAAAAACTACAGTAAGTAACAAGATAAAATGTTACAGTAATGAAGCGCTGATTGACAATGCCAAGAGCACTTGTTTCTCAAGGCAAAGTTACCCAGTTCAAAACCTTGTACGCCATGCTCTAGTCTACACAGCTGTTAATGGGTAAATGACTCTGCTCTTGAAGTCAGGAAGGCTAAGGCATCGAGGAAGGGAACTGGTCACATCATCTCATAAAGGTGAGAACAAGTATAGTGAATACGGTACATGTGTCTTTTATCACCCACAGATTATAATTGTTAAAATTTAGTAGCCACACGAAGCACCATACTTTTTCTTAAATTCGCGCGGCAAATCTAACACCGTGTCATTCAATCGCCGTGTCAAGGCCGTGGAAGATGAATCTCTTGGAGTTGTCAGATTTTACACGCAACAAAAAGAATTGTGTGCAGTTTTTGCAGGAACGAGGAATTATACACACCGTCCGACTGTGTGCTAACAATCATGTCATGAGTTTGTCTCTCACAGTTCGCCAAGATCGTTAGAGATGCCGCACATGTCAGCAGGACATTCCTGTTCGTCCTGGCACATGGTTACAGGGCACACATCTGTCCTTCAGGCAGATTATTCTGTTCATTTACTGTTGGAGTAAAGAGATGACTAGCATTGCTTTCTATAAATCAGAGCTAGGAATTGCCAATAAAGCTGTCATAAAATGGAACCGCAACCTCCGTGAGGTTTGTGCAAATTCACTAATTGCTAATCCCGCTGTAATTGGTGGTCCCAATACGACGGTTGAGATTGATGAAAGTGTGTTCACACGCAGAAAAAATAACGTCGGTCGTGTATTTCCACAGCAGTGGGTATTCGGTGGCATTTGTCGTGAAACAAGTGAGTGTTTCATGTTTCCAGTGCCGGACCGCTCAGCGGCTACACTAATGCCCTTTATCATAGCCAACATTCGTCCTGGTACGACAGTTGTGTCTGATCAATGGCGCGCATATAGTACCATTCAGATATTGCCAGGTTTAACTCACGAAACGGTGAATCATTCTGCAAATTTTGTCGACCCAAATACAGGAGCAAACACACAATGAATAGAGAGGTTGTGGAAAACTGCCAAAGAACGCAACAAACGTCAAAACGGAACACAGAGACACATGTTAGATTCCTACATGTGTGACTTTTTGTGGCGACATCGGAATAAAGTTCATCAGTCAGACCTGTTCGACAGTATCCTGCAAGAAATTACAGAATTTTGGTCTCCTCTTTAAATTGTACTGCTACGAACGAACATGTGTATGTCCTGATATGTGCATAGCTTCAGCGATCCTTGGTGATCTGTTCCCCTCACGGTCCTTTTTAGGGCTCAGAAAACCCACAAAACTGCACCACAGTCTTTTTTAGGGCCCAGAAAACCCACAAAATTGCATCACGGTCCTGTTTAGGGTCCACAAAACTGTACCCTGACAAGAAATCGCTACGCACTGATCCTTTGTTTTCGCCGCTGGGTGGGGAGGGGTCCCCTCGTTACGCACTGATCCTTGTCAAATGTTGATACAATTATCCTGCCACCCCTATTTGCAAAATGCATAATAGACTAACCCCGCGCAGGCAAATGTAAGGAAATTGTAGACACAATTATCCTGCCACCCCTACTTGCGAATTGCAAAATAGACTAACCCCGCACAGCAAATGTACGGAAACCTGTGTGGTCATTGAATTTCACAATGGGTGATAAATGACACAAGTACCGTGAATACTTAATTCTATGGGACTACTGTTACCACACCAGTAACAAGGATGAGCAAAGTAAAAAAAAAAAAAAATCAAACTGACCTGCTGAAACTGGGGAGACTGGATGGTGCTGCGCAGCTCTTCCTCGGTTTTTGGCAGTGACTCTCCCTCAGGAAGGTATGGCATGAGCCGCTCCTGTATTTCAGGGTTCGCTAATATGGGGATCATAGCTTCCGGGTTGAGAGCCTTTACCAGGTCCACTGCTGCAATTGACAAACCAATACACTCTAAAAGAGTGAGAAATGCAAATAAGGGTTCAACTGCAACATTTAAACACAAGTACAGACTTTCCTCGACTTGTGACAGGATTCCGTTCCAATGACCTGGCGTTTAGTCATAAATCACTACGTTCTACACAAGTCATCAGGATATGTTAAGTAATACCAATTAACATGCCTGAACGCTAAAATATGTAGGTCTGTTTTGTTACACTGTAAACTAATTTCAATTCGTTTAAAATGAAGAAATACAATGTAAAAATTATAACATAAAATTACTGTATAGCAGTCATTATTAACTCTTTCAGTCCCAAGCAAAAAAGTGGGTTTGGCCCAAACAAAAATGGCCATCCCAGTATGTTTTTATTGTTTTTGTTTGGAAATAATTTTTTTAAATGTTCATATTCATAAATAACAAAAGTACAAAATGGATGGCTATACTTTAAGAAAATAGCGTTTTTGAGTTGTCAAAATTAGAAAAGAGCCATAGAAAGGATCAAGAGATACGAAAGCCAGTATACTGTTGATTGGGCCAAATGGGTCTAGCGGGAAGTACAGTATACTGGCTGTTGGGACTTAAAGAGTTAAACTTTATGATGTATGTTGGGAGTAAAAAATAATCGAAAATAATATAATAGGATTAAGGTAACTGCCACTGTAAGTTTGCATATATCATATGTCGAGGAAATTCTGCATGCTAATGATTTATCAGCCAAGCAACAAAAAACAGCAAAGCTACATTCCTGAATTCCAGTTTTTAATTTCTTGTATTTGCCACAACACTTTTTAGTCTGACATTTTTCTTCTCTGCCTTTCAGCTCACAGTGAAGCATATGTGTTCACCTAGATTTCTGCATGTCATCCTGCTGCAACCCTTTCCCTTTACAGGTCTATAACCTTTTATCTGAACACTGAAATATTCTGAAAATTGAAAGTTTCTTTGGGAAACATTTTGTTAACAATTTGGATATGCATGGAAGCAAATCTGGAGTCATCCTTATATGACCACCAGCTATGCACAATGCTACAGTACATCCTCATCTGTGAACCTCCGTCTGTGAGGGTAATTACACCCTTATTGACTCTTGAAATCATCCACACACTTCCAGGGATTCCCCCTGTGGTGAAACATGTTGAGAACCCAGCATTGCATACTAAGTTTGGAGGAGGCACTTGAGCCCTAGATGTAACTCTGGCTTTTTACCTGGTTGGCTGCATCCAGGATCTCACTTTGGGCTCATGATGGGTAGGGGGAGCTAAGAAGTGGTTGTGTAGGACGTGACAATTCCTTGGGAGAACCCAGAACTAGAGCACAGTATTTTAGCTCTGTATATTTGGAGAGCCCCCTGGGATGGCGGGGAATGCACAGCATGCCATACGCTTCTTACTCCTAGCGAGGGATCAGATGTGATGATCCTTTAAATGCAAGCCAAGCTGGAGAAACTGGAGCTCATGACTTCAACTCAACACGTTTCAGAATGGCAGAAAAGCCACAGGAAAAGCCAAGATATGCGGCGAAGATAATACCAAGGAGGCTTGAACTTGTTATTGGCTGCAAAAGAGCGAGAAGCTCAGCAGCCCTAGTTAAACAACAACATCACAATTTGGATGATTTCTGACTATACTGGGCTACTTTTCAAACACTATTTGGACGGCATCTGAAAACCAAAAACAATTTGGTTTCCCAAAAAATTAACTGCCCTCGAGGATTTTGGATAAAAGATTACAGACCTATTTAATATCTACTTTAACGTGATTTCTTACTCCACATATTCCCCAGCCTTCCTCTATACTGCTATTCTAAGTGTTCCTGAATATGCACTACCTTGTAATGTTATAGCAGATGACATACTCAAAATACACCCTATCCACATCCAACATCTATCCTGTTCTTACTCCACTGATATCTGTATGGTTATATTATGGTTACATCCCCTTTTGGGGGAGGCTTTAAAAAACAAAAATGTAAGCTAAAGTAACATCCACAATAGGTTAACAGTATCTAAGTAACACCAAACCAAGTACAATCACAATGTTTGATGATCCAAAAAAAATGTGGAGTTGAGGATCTGTTTGTGGGTTCAACACCAAAATCAAGTACAAGGGGATTGACATAAGTCTTGGGCCTGACCATGAAGGTCATGTCACAGAGAGCTGAAATTTTGTATAGTGTTTATTCCTTTTCAATATAGCCACCGTCTGAATTGACACACTTCTGTCATCTCTGCTTGACCTTGAAAAGACCTTGGGAGTAGAACACCCTATTTTTCAAACTAAACCAGTCATCACATGCCAGTATAACCTCTTCATCGCTGTCAAAATGATTTCCTTTTAGCTGTTTTTTAAGATTTGGGAATAGAAAAAAGTCTGATAGAGCCAAGTCTGGAGAATATGGTGGGTGTGGAAGAATTTCAATATTCAAATCGTTGGCTGCTAGCTGCACAAGCCGTGCTTTGTGAGAGGGCGCGTTGTCTTGAAGCAAAGGAAGATTTTGAGTGCGCGTTATCCCTCGTTTCCTGGTCACAACCTTTCTTAGTTTGGTGAGAAGATCTGCATAGTACTGTCCATTAACTGTGTTGCCACGAGGCAGATAATCTTTCAAAAGGACACCTTTGCCGTCCCAAAAAAAAACAGTCAGCATCATTTTTCCTGCAGATTTCTGCGCTCTCGGCTTGACAGGTGTTGGGGAGCCCGGGGTTTTCCATTGCATGCTGGCAATTTTGGATTCAGGGTCATAATGGTGTACCCAAATCTCATCTACTGTCCCCATGGTCTCCAAAAATTTTTTTGACTGACACTTTTTGAGCAACTGTTGACAGCAATTTACCCTCGTTTGCTTCTGTTCACGTGTCAACAGTCGCGGAACCCAGCGTGCACACACTTTTCTCATGTTCAGTCTGTTGTGTAAAATTCTATAAACTGTTCTTTCATTTAGTTTTACTCTACTAAGCTATCTCCACAATTGTCATTTTTCGATCCTGGTCAATGATTTTCTTCACTCTTGTTGCATTTTCATCGTTGCACTCTGAGGCTGGTCTACCAGATCTTGGCAGATCAGCAACATTTGAGCGGCCGCACTTAAACTGTTGACACCAGTTTTTTTACCGAAGTATATGAAGGACAAGAATCACGAAACACTGGTTCCATCTCCCTGTGTATTTCTGTAGGTGTTTTTCCCTGAAACATCAGAAATTTTATCACAGCTCTGGCCTCCTTCTTTTCCATTGTTTTGTCAACTCTTTGGAGCAGCAGATCTGGTCAATAGGGTACATTGCGCCGTGCACCGTAGCGGGAAAACCCATTGAAGAAACAAACCTGTACTCTACACATTCAGTGCAAATATGATGAACTTTAAATGTGCCAAGTTTCATCTTCCTCCTGTGACTCCTTCATGGTCAGGCCCAAGACTTATGTCAATCCCCTTGTACAACCACGTTTTATGACAACTAATAGTCTCGATTATGACCTGTTTTTAAGTTTAACACTATACCAATAATCATGACAAAAGACAACTGAAACAGAGGATCAATTTGTCACACTAAAATCAAACACAGTTCTAAGACAGACAAACACACTGTCCTGAAGATGTGTCTATGTGTAAGGTTAACAAAATAAAAACATGTATAACCACAAAAACAACTGGAGCTGAGAATGTTCAAACTGACATACCTTCCTTCTCAGCACCATCTGCAGGGACTGAAAATAAACAACAATTGAACAAATTACACAAACCACTTAGGAAATGTATCATGGATAAAGAAACATGCAGAAATTTAACATTTTTTTGGGTCCATATCTCCATAAGTGAGATATGTCATCATTTTTTTTTAGGTAGGTGGGGTATGTCAGTCTTTCTTTTGGGGGGGGGGGGGGGGGGGGGGGGGGGGGGGGGGGGGGGGGGGGGGGGGGGGGGGGGGGGGGGGGGGGGTGGGGGGATAAGAGTTGGGAAGTATGAGTTGGGAAATGTTATGATTTTATCAGCAAGAGTTGGCTCAGACCAATTTTATTTTCGGGGTAAGTATTGGGATATGTCATGATTTTTTTTGGTAGGTGTTGGGACAGGTCATGATTTTTTTTATAGTATGACTGGTTTTCTTAGTTTTATATGTCTCTGCACATCTGTAAAGGAAACCACATCCAACAAGTAGTAGGAGAAGTGGTCACATTCTTTCAGTCTAATAAGGGGCTTCTAGGGATCCCACAGGGTTATTTTTCTTGTAAGGTATTGAGGCATATTGGGAATACGTTGTTGGGCCCATATTTTCTTGACCATCGGCACACTAGGGGTGATGTGGTCAGCATCACGCCGGCCGCCTTAACAGAGTTGTTCTGGTATCCAATTCATGAAGCTGGGTCGACCCCGGAGCCGTTTGCAGTCTAAACAATCCCCCCTCAACTGGGGATCGAACCATGGACCACCAAGCTAGGAAGCCAGTGCACTAACCACTGTGCTACCGAGGCTCCAATTATATTTCTTGTATGTGTCTAATAATCCCCACCATGCCCCCCTTTCATTCCCTAAGGAACATGGGGCTATCACTCCAGCAACTGTCTCCTTGCAGGAAGGTTTTGCAAAAGCACTTCCTATTCTCTTGTGGTAGTTATTTCTGTGGCAATTTAAGTGAGGTCACTGACCTCATTCATAATTCTCCTTACAACACCTTATCCCTGACATGCATGGGAAGATGCAGTGGTCTATTTCTACATCCCTAATAACAAAGTCCCCAGAATCCATACTGGTAGGTCCTACAAATAAGGGATAACAAACTCAATACAACCTCTTCATGTAAAACAAACTGTTACATGAACCCCATTATATGAATGTTTTGGCGTAGGCTTTCTGCAAGGGCTCAGCTGCAGGGGTGTCTCCATGCTCCACAGGGAATGAAAAAGGTGAATGAATGAAATCCGTCTTCTCCTTAAATTGTTTGTTCCGTTTTACCCCCGTCTTACGGCAGTTCTCATCATATACTCATATCATTAAATGGAGAAGAACCTGGAGTCTAACTCTTGACTGACATAATTATTTTATATTTTTATTCTGTATTGAACTCTCCTTAATTTTTTTTCTTTCTGGTCTTTGTCATTACCAGCTTGTTAGAGAATGACACAGCAATAGATGAATCATCAAGGTTAAGGCTGTTGGAATTTGGCATCAAACGTAAGGCTAGCTGAGACGGACGTTATAAGAGGATGCTTCCATCATGTATACAACCAGCGAGCTACAGGAACAGCTAGCATTCACACTCTTCGACATATACTGAGGGAGACTGAGCACCTATGGGTTTGCTCTGAGTGCAATGATGTTAATTTTGTTTAACAATAACAATACTAGCCATCCTTTCAATACACACAGCAGTTCACATTATATCACCTGTAGTCAATGACGTTTTATGCTCTGAAACAAACTTCTGTCAAGTCTTCCTGTCCCCTGCCATCAGCTCAAGGCCTTTTGTCTTCTTTATTCCCTTCATGTCTGTCACCAGTTCTCTTCTCCATGCGTTGTTTGGTCTTCCTCTACCTCTCTTACCCTGGAGATTCCAGAACAAGAACTGCCTGGTAGTGCTCTGAACAGGTTGTTCGCAGTGTGTGTCCTATCTATCGCCAGCGTCTTCTTTTCATCTCTTGTTCCAAAGGCACTTATCTGGTTCTTGTCATCAGTTCCACATTAATGATCTTGTCATAGCACTTTAATCCTTCTATACACTGGTGATTATACTTACTTACTTATTCGCTCCTCTTCTACCGTGAGGTGTAGAGGTTTGTAAGAGAGAGCGCCATACTATTCGGAGGATCTCTTGTTCCAAAGGCACTTATCTGGTTCTTGTCATCAGTTTCACATTAATGATCTTTCATAGCACTTTAATCCTTCTATACACTGGTTATTATGCTCAAGAATATTTTTGCTAGATGTCTTATTTTTCTTCTCTCGTTACAACTAACATGTTAAAAGCCTCGTCTACTTCCTAGAGGTCGCTGCAGAGACAAAAGAAGGATCTCTTGTTCCAAAGGCACTTATCTGGTTCTTGTCATCAGTTCCACATTAATGATCTTGTCATAGCACTTTAATCCTTCTATACACTGGTGATTATGCTCAAGAGTATTTTTGCTAGAGTCTTATTTTTCTTCTCTTGTTACAACTAACATGTTAAAAGCCTCGTCTACTTGTCTTTGGCTGATGCAGGTCGACTTGCCCAGAATCGTGATGCGTTCAGAGCAGCTGTAATGGAGACAACGTTCTGGAAAGAATACGTCACATAATGATGACTTCCTAGAGGTCTCTGCAGACAAAAGAAAGAATAGAACTAGCGCTCCATCAGGCTGTCATAACAGGCAACTGACATGAGGTTGTGCGTGGAGCTGGCAACCTCATCATGTCAAAACAAAGTGCCAAAGAAACACTGATGCAAGAGCACATGAATGCTGTGTGGCCATCTGCAAAGGTGGCTCCATGCTCCATAAGGGTCGAAAAGGGAACGAACGAACTTTATTTTCAACGGGTTTAGAAATGGGCATGCAGGTCCGTTTAACATTCTGCCCTTTTAATATTTATACCATGTACATGATGATGAGCATGATAAAAGCAAACAGAGTGACAGTTTGACAAGGTAGAAAGTGCTGTACTTAATTAAACATTATAGAAAATGCAGAAGCAAACTGATCTGTTGTTAATATTCCAATAAAAAAAACACAATTTTCATTTTCAAAAATGAGAGACAAAAGAAAGCACAAATTTACCTTTCATAGTTGACAGGATGTTCTGCAAATCACTTAGCTGTATCTGAGCACTGGCACCCGCTGAGACAGTAGTCACAGCTGCTGGTTCGCTGCCTGTACCAGTGGTGCCTGCGCTGGAAACGCTGGAAGCATCACCTGCCGTCTGCTGTGAAGGCACGGCAGTTGAGGTCACAGGACGTGGCTGCGAGGGTGGTGTTTCTACTGTTGAAGTCCTAGTGGCAGACACCCGAGACCGCAATGGACTACAAGAGATAAATATTGCATCATTATAGGCTCACGATTTATGCCTCAGAAACATGACAACCAACGTCATTGTACATTCACAATTTATGGCACAGAAACAAGATGGGACAACATCATTATATGACCAAAATTTAAGGCCCAGAGACAAGATGGGACAGATCATTAAATGATATTTCTTTAAATCTCAGAAACAAGATGGAACATTATTATTTCACCAAATTTAAGGCTCATAAAAAAGATGGGACAACATTATATGACCAAATTTAAGGCTCAGAAACAAGATGGGACAACATCATTACATGACCAAATTTAAGACTCAGAAACAAGATGGGACATCATTATATGACCAAATTTAAGGCTCATAAACAAGATGGGACATCATTATATGACCAAATTTAAGGCTCAGAAACAAGATAGGACATCATTATATGACCAAATTTAAGTCTCAGAAACAAGATGGGACAACATCATTACATGATCAAATTTAAGGCTCAGAAACAAGATGGGACTGACCAAAATTGAAGGCTCAGAAACAAGATGGGACAACATCATTACATGATCAAATTTAAGGCTCAGAAACAAGATGGGACTGACCAAAATTGAAGGCTCAGAAAAAAGATGGGACAACATCATTACATAACCACATTTAAGGCTCAGAAACAAGATGGGACAACATTACATGACCAAATTTAAGGCTCACAAACAAGATGGGACATCATTATATGACCAAATTTAAGGCTCAGAAAAAGATGGGACAACATATTACATGACAAAATTTAAGGCTCAGAAACAAGATGGGACATCATTATACGAGGTAGCTTCAAAAAGTTCCCGCAATTTGTGTATTGTATAGAAATAAGTAATACAATTATTTACACTATATTTCCTTCAAAATAGTTCCCTTCGGCAACTACACACTTTTGCCAACGTCCATACAGCTGTTGGAAACATTCCTGGAACCCATTCTTTGACACCTCTCTCAGCTGCTTTGTCGCATTGGTGATAACGTCCTCAGCATCCTTGACTTGAATCTTTGCCCTTTCAGTGCCGATTTTAGGCGAGGGAACAAGAAAAAATCAGGCGGTGCCAGGTCAGGAGAATATGGAGGATGTTCCAGGGCAGTCACATTGTGCGTTGCGAGATACTGCTTCACCAGTAAGGATCGATGTGCTGGTGCATTGTCATGCAGCAGAACCCAACTGTTTGTTCTCCATTTTTCTGGGCGTTTAATTCTGATTGCATCTCTTAGACGACGGAGGATATCAACGTACATTTCCTTGTTAACCGTTCAGCCTTCAGGAATGAATTCATGGTAGACAATACCCTGGGAATAAAAAAAAACTTCCAACATAACTTTTCTTTTGCTCTTGTCCAAACAAAATTTCTTTGTCCGGGGAGATGAGGGTGATTTCCATTCAGAGGACTGACGTTTTGTCTGAGGATCGTACAAAAAACACCACGTCTCGTCTCCTGTGATTATGTTGCTGAGAAAATTGCTATCTTGATCAGCCACAGTGATTAGGTCTCCTGCCAGTGTCAGTCTCGTTTCTTTCTGTTCAGGAGATAACATTTTGGGAACCATGTGTTGACAAACACAGTGCATGTGCAGTTCATTGTGGAGAATACTGTGGCAACTCCCAACTGGTATTCCAACTTCTAAGGCTATTTTCTCTACACTAAGTCTTCTGTCAACAAGAACAACATTCCGAACACGCTCAATGTTTTCACTGTTTATCGAGGTAGACGGTTGTCCGATACGTGGATCATCATCGACACTAACACGGCCTTCACGGAAACGCTTGTGCCACTCAAAAACTTGCTATTTCTTCATTGCGGTATCACCATATGCTTTATTAAGCAAGGTTAGTGTCTCTGAGGTTGACTTCTCAAGCAAAACACAAATTTTGACATTTGTACGTTGTTCAATCAAGGACATTTTCAACTACGACAATGCTACATGCACTCCACACAAACAAACTTCTGTTCGAGAGTATATGTGAAGGTTACATCAGCCATGTCGTTTCCTCAAGGTCACTACCAACTTATAAAACTATAAACTCCATGACATAATCACTCATTCAAACATGATTCGACTATTCCGGGAACTTTTTGAAGCTACCTCGTATGACCAAATTTAAGGCTCAGAAACAAGATGGGACATCATTATTTGACCAAATTTAAGACTCAGAAACAAGATGGGACATCATTATATGACCAAATTTAAGGCTCAGAAACAAGATGGGACAACATCATTACATGACCAAATTTAAGGCTCAGACACAAGACTGGACAACAAAATTATATGACCAAATTTGAAGGCACAGAAACAAGGCGGGACAACATCATTATATGACTGAAATTGAAGGCTCAGAAACAAGACGGGACAACATCCTTATATGACCAAAATTGAAGGCTCAGAAACAAGACGAGACAACATCATTATATGACCAAAATTGAAGGCTCAGAAACAAGACGGGACATCATTATATGACCAAATTTAAGGCTCAGAAACAAGATGAGACAACATTACATGACCAAATTTAAGGCTCAGAAACAAGATGGGACAACATCATTACATGACCAAATTTAAGGCTCAGACACAAGACGGGACAACAAAATTATATGACCAAATTTGAAGGCACAGAAACAAGGCGGGACAACATCATTATATGACCAAATTTAAGGCTCAGAAACAAGACGAGACAACATCATTACATGACCAAATTTAAGGCTCAGAAACAAGATGGGTCAACATCATTATATGACCGAAATTGAAGGCTCAGAAACCAGATGGGAAATTATATGACCAAAATTTAATGGGAGGAGCGGTAGTACATGTTAAGTCAAAATAGGACAAATATGAAAATTAGGATTGGTCAATGTTCTTATAATTTATATTTTCCTGTATCTAAATATGTCAAAATCATTTGTCAGAACACATACTAAGTAAGTTATTTTGATTCTGAAAATGGTATAACACCATGATGCAAGCTGGCCAGATCCAAACCTCAGAAATGAGGCATCTAAGGAAGGTGGTTGAAATAACAAGAGACATGGTCCGCATCCAGACGATACATCAAGGCCTAAAAACCAATATTAGACAATCTGAAGGACCGAGCACTAGAATGGAACCGGGCCAGGAGGAAGACAGCTGATAGGATAGTATGGCGCTATCTCTCTCTTCCAAACCTCTGCACCTCACGGCAGAAGAGAAACATCTAAGTAAGTAAGATACAAGCTGTTTTACAAGTCACAAGAAAGGAAGTATCGGTATTGCACCTGAAAGTCCTATTCAAAGACAAATAAAGATTGCTTACATTTCCTTATAAAAACTTTTCCAAATACATTTTCCATTGAAGGATTATAACCTTTAGCACGCTGCCGGCGAGACATATCGCCGAAGGTAACCTATGTTCTGCCAGCTGGAGGCGATATGTCTCGCCTTGCGGCTGTCATCGGGAAAGTGATTTATAATGTGTGTACACGTGATCTGAAAACCAGATGCAAAAATTGAATCTTCTGTGAAAGAGGTTTTACTTCCTTTTCTGACTCTTAGTTGTAAAGGGTGTGATAGCGTACATTTTCTGTGCAATTTTCAAATCGAAATCAATCGGCATGGATCAAGCTGCCATTGTATCTGAAGTTTTCATGGATGCTGATTCAGATGATGAGTGGTTGGAAGGGTTTACTAGTACTGGTGTTTCGGTCCATGGTCCGAATATGGGTGATGTTGAAGGGGAAGATAGTGATGTGTCAAGTGTTGATGATTTTGAAGAAGTCCCTGTTGTTAGAGCACCTTCTGGTTACAACCACGAATGGCTCCGCAACTTCGACCAAGTTGTGGGACCTGTGGGCGTTGACGATGACATCTCTGAGGTAGATGTATTCCGTTTGTTCATCACAGATGATGTTGTGAACACATTAGTTACGGAAACTAATCGTTACGCCAGTCAGGTTTTTGACCAGAAAGGGCAAGAGGCGAGTGCTTCATCCCGTCTGAAGTTGTGGATCGATGTCACTGTTGACGAGATGAGGGCATTTCTTGCTTTGCTTCTGTTGATGGGTGTAACGAAAAGATCGACATTTGATTTGTATTGGTCAAATGACTGTTTCCTTGACATGCAAGGATTCAAGAAAGTGATGAGTAGGGCAGGTTTCTGTCTATCTTATCTTTTCTACACCTCGTGGACAATACAACTGCTGCACCATGAGGGCACCCTGACCACAGCAAAGCCTTCAAAATCAAATCGTTTGTTGACACTCTTCTCCCTCTATGGCAAAGCCATTACATACCATCTAAAGAGCTAAATGTTGATGAAAGTATGATAGCTTTCAAAGGTAGGACCAGCCTTATGCAGTACATGCCCAACAAACCCTCTAAGTGGGGTATGAAAGCCTGGGGCCTAGCTGACTCCAAGACAGGCTACCTCTGGAATTGGCAGCTCTACCTTGGGAAGGAAGACAATGTGGACCCTACTAGGGGGGTTGCTCACCGCGTTGTCACCTCCCTTGTTGCTCCCCTGTATGGGCATGGCCATGTTGTGTACATGGACAACTTTTTCTCTTCGCCTGCCCTGTTCACAGAGCTTGGGGATAATCAGACAGGGGCTTGCGGCACACTGCGGACCAACAGCCGAGGGGTCCCCCCACAACTCAAGTTGGCGAAACCCAAAGCTGGTGACCCTCCCATGACTGTTAGAGAAGGCAACATCCTCTATATGTCATGGTTTGACAAGAGGCCAGTGAATCTAATGACAACTGCACACGATGCGCAGACCTTCAGGAAGGAGATTAGATCCAAACATCACGCTGGCAATGTGCGGATCGTGGACAAGTCATGCGCTATCCAAGCCTATTCCTGTCACATGGGAGGTATTGATCGTGTGGACAAACAGTTGACATACTACATGGTTCTACACAGGAGCAGCAAATGGTGGAAGAAAATATTCTTCTATCTGTTGGAAGTTTGCTTTGTCAATTCGCTTGTCCTGTGGAGGGCCAAGCATCCGTCTCGTATCAAGGCGGAAACATTCCGTCTGCGGATTGCTCATGGGCTGCTTGAAGGGTACCAGTCTAGGGTCACAGCCCGCAGAGGAAGGTTATCTGACATTGCACCAGCAAGATTGGTTATGGGGGAACACTACCTGACTCTTAACCCTAAACGTCTGGCTAGCGGCACGCCTTCCAAGCCAGACTGTGTTGTGTGTTCCAGCAGGGACACGGGCAAGAAGCACCACCAGACCCAATTCGTGTGCCGTAGGTGTGTAATACCTCTCTGTCCATATCCCTGCTTTGAGCGTTATCACACTCTGCTCAATTTTAAGGCAGATTGCACCAAAAGGCTGCATCAGGAGTGAGGTAAGGCTATTTTTTGTTGATTTTTTTTTTTTTTTTTTTCACCAGTCTTCTTCTCTTATCACATCAACAAAATGACGTCATCAGTGACGTCATCCATTTATCTCTACACAGACCAAAAATTAGAGCAATTGGCCAAAAAACAAAAAAAAATATAGAATTTACAAGTCATCCACTATAAAAAATGGGGTTTTGTGAAAAAGAATGCAGCTGCAGGACAAATTTTTTGGAAAAGAATGCAGCGTGCTAAAGGATAACACATAAAAATGTCTAGTAAAATGTTGACCTTTGTTTTTCTAAATACAATGTGAGGTTTTCTAGCTACTTCTTTTTTTCTGCTTCTTGTGGAGCATAGGCTCTCGCGAAACTCCTGAAACTTGTTTACTTTGAACATTCTAGCACAGATTCACCTCATGACATGGAACTCAACAGGCACAGTTTTCCCGTGTTAGTGTGTGTTGTTTTTTTTTTCTATCCTGGGTGTACCAGATTAAGACTTGTTGGGTACTAGCCAGTGACTTCCTCATGGTGTATCTATCCTACCTCTCTTTTTCCATTCCTTTAGCTCCACCCGTTCTTTGCCTCAGTTCACATTGGTGACCATATTCTACCATTTAAATCCTTGTTTTGCATATGTGCCTATTTATGGACTTTTGTGATCTCGTTCTTATTATTTTTCTCTTGATTTATTTATTCCCTTGCCTTATGTTGCTGAGCTATAAATTATGAACATAAAGGAATGTTGGCTATTGTGTTTCTAAGCCATACATTATGTGCATATAATCTTGTTTTTGAGCCTTAACTCTTTTCAGACCTGATATTTTGTATTATTTTCTCATACTCTGACATATCTGACTTCTAATGTTCCTTGATACATTTTAATTTGAAGTCTACCGAAGAGTGTTATACATCAAATTGTTTGTAATTGAGCAGACTACCATATTTTGATGTAAAATTAATATTTTTAAAATTTATATTGAAGTGGGTTTTAAAAAATTGAAGGAAAGTCAACAGGAAAAATACACAAAAATTATAAACATGACATTTCACAAAGATTTTAAAAAAGTATTATCAGAACAATTAATAACAGTCATATTTTATTGTAATCTGACCCCTTCTGCATCATATGTTACATTTCCATCTCTTACAAGATTTAGCTGTCTAACATTAAGTTCTCAAAAATTCCCATTAACCTTAGTTCTACGCTCTGCGAACCTATGGCCATTTGCATTGTGAATGCTTGAAACCAGTGCTATAGTTTTGTTATCTCTCCACTGCAGTGCTAGCAATTCTTCATTTCTAACCCACCTCATTGCACACCTCTGATACTATTTTTTTCTCAAATTCCTTTATATTTGAAAGTGCAGGTGGAAACCCCTTTCTGTTTCTAAGAAATGTGCCACAAGCTCCAATCCTTAACTTCCACAAGTCCTTCAGTAACTTTTCTTTGAACAAATATTTATTACTTAGTTTTAGAACACAACTTCTAAAAACAATTCAGTTGTAGTCAATAACCTATTTACTGCACAGCTTTGCTTTAGTATGAGCACTACATGGCTTTACTTACGGATCTGACAATGAGAACGTGCCACTACCAGGTCGACCAATCAGAGAGCCCAACACTCCAGGACTCTGTGCGCTACCTCCCATACCAATGCCACCTGTTAAATGTGAAAATAACAATTCAATTGGCCAGGTCTTTACTAAATGTAACACCTAGTTACTGACTCCATTACCTGACCTACCGTCTTTTGTTTGTCAGTGTTTTAATTCACTAAGATTATTTGCTACATCATGTTTCTCCATTTCTATCTGTTTTGGACCTTATTTGTCCAATTATCACTTCCCAAAATATTCAAGTCTAGCTTATTATGTCAAATTCCCTCTTCCCAATCCATTAAAGTTTACCTTATTATGTGTCAAACTCCCTCTTCCAAATCCATTAACCCTTTACAGTCCACAGCTCTGCTAATATTTCCCCCCCCCCCCCCCCACCATTATCACTTCCCAAAATATTCAAGTCTAGCTTATTATGTGTCAAATTCCCTATTCCCAATCCATTAAAGTGTAGCTTATTATGTGTCAAACTCCCTCTTCCAAATCCATTAACCCTTTACAGTCCACAGCTCTGCTAATATTTCAAAACAACCCCCCCGCGCGAAGGGACATAACTCTTTTTCTTAAATATTTCTTATATTTAAAAAATTATTTATATACTAATATTAGTTCAAATAACACAAAAACACATGTATTTGTACAGTAAAATGAACATACTTTAATACCTGTATATTTTAATGTCACATTTAAATGTTTTTCACAGTTTAAAAAAATTTCAAAACCAAAAAATTACTTTATCTTTATGATAGTTTTGCGCTGGAAAGTTTTATATACATTATTACCAGTTTTTCTTGAAAATTTGAATATCTATCAAATTACACTAACGATGAGAACACAATTTACAACCATAAACGGTCTCTAGAATACAAGTGTCCGTTTTTCCTTAATTCTTACAGCATTGAACATGTTTTTTTTTCTGCTCACGAGTTTGACGGTTCACGCTTGTTAGATGTTGGTTTTTAAACGCTCACACTGAAACAACGTAACCAACCCTTTTTAGCTCTATTGGTTTATTCATAAGTCCATCGTCTGGTATAAATAAGAAGAAACAAATAATACGTCGCTGCTTATCAGACAAATGTTTAGGCCCTGGGAGCTCATAAATCTGGAATAATTCCATACAAGTAAGTGTGCCTCCATATGTCCATAATTTTACTAGTTCCTACATCGATTTTCCTACTTTCACTATCGTCGATAATTAGGCCATAGTCCACATCGAAGTAGGATTAA
>JAMPIV010020940.1:297500-602460 GCA_024509875.1 Oreohelix idahoensis
AGTACCCATTAATAGATTAGTAGACTGGTTGGAACAGATCATGTGGTAGGGAACACCTGGCTTCTAACATAGAGGGGGAAGGGGAAATTGGGTTTTTGGTCCTGGTGGTGGGGAGTATTGAGGGTTTACACAAAGTTGGGTTTTACGATTTATTTTCCTAGGTAGAGATGTGGGGGGGGTGTTGTAATGTTTGTTGGTATTTTGTGACCACCTTCCCATAAGTAGGGACATTGATGGGTGGGTTACATTATGTTTTTGGGTGGGGGGGGCGGGGGATGTTTTGGTTGGGATTTGTTTATTTGTAGAAGATTTTGAGGGGAATTTTGGTGGGGATAAAATGGGGTATATTGGTTGTAAAAAACGTAGGGGGGGCATTGGTATGTATAAAGGCACCTTAATTATTATTCGGGGTGGGGGAGGGGTAGAATAGGGAAAGTTTGTAGAATGGGGGGGGTATTCAGGGGACACTTTGACTAACTCATATGCTCAGAAGCGATTTATTAATTGTGGGCAAGGGTTGGGTGAAGGTAGTATACCTGCCTTCACTGGTTAAATGAGGGTCATGGGTGTAGGGGACTAAGGAGGTGGTTGGGGGTGGGTTTGGTAATATTGGTGTGGTACCTAAACAATCTACAAATCCCACCCCCCCTAAACCCCCCTCGAGTAAGTTTGGTTCATGATTGGGAAGAGTTCCCCTAGGGGGGGTTTTGGGGATGTGAGGGGGATTGGGATATTAGGGGTAAGGGGGGGGGGTAATGGGGGGGGGGTTTGGGAATTTATAGAATAGATAATTGGGGTTTTTTGGTTGATGTATTTGGGGTATTTATTTTTTTTTTCTTATGGTTAAGATTTGGGGGGGTGTTATTTAGATGGGTGGGGGGTGGTGTTTTATCGGTGTTTCCTTAGTATGGGTAAAAAATGATTTCCTGGGGGTGGGGGGATGGGGGGGGAGGTTGTTTTTATTATTATTTTGCCCATTGGGGGGGAGGTGGGGAAGGGGGGGATGGGGGGGGGTATGAAAATAGAGGGGGTGGGGGGGATCTTTAGTTATTGAGTATGGGTTATGACCCCCTTTTGTCTTTTAAAAGGGGTTTTTTTTATTTTTTTTTTTGGGGTGGGTTTTTTTGTATTATCCTTCCTTTATGAATTTTAGAATTACCCTTGGGTTGGGGAGATTGCGTATGGGGGTGATGAATTTTGTTTTATTCTGTTTTTTGGGGGGGGATACTTAGGGAGAATTGGTTGATTTTTTTTTTAATGAAGGGGGGGTTCCCCATTTTATTTTGTTTACTAAACCATAAATCATCTTGGTTGGGAGGGGGGATTTGTGGGTTTATATTTTTTTTTTCTATTTTGATTATTTTATTTTTTTCTTGTTTGGTGGGGGGGGGATGGGGTGGAATTATTTTTTTTTATGTTGTATTTTATTTTCTGTTGGGGTGGGGTGGGGGATTTAGGTTTTTCACTTGTTAGTATTTTTTTTGATGTTGGGGGGAGGGCCACCCATTTATATTGTTAGGGTGGGGGGTGGGGGAATCACATACCTACTGTGCAACATCACTATGTTTACAGGCTAGGTCAGTCAGACCCTATGCCGAGGATACCAGGGTGGGGGAGGAATGGCCCTAGAGTACTAAAACCAAAACCACCAAAGGGATTTGTTCTAGTTTTTTTTTTTTGGGTTTGGCAGATTTTTTCCATCAAATTCTCGATCAAAGATTGATAACCCAAAAATCCATTTGAGGAATAGTGAGAGAGGCACAAGATCAAATTATAATGCCTATGTTTCTAATTCTGAGATTGGGGTACTACCGTCGGGGGTAAATGAAAACAACACGCGAAGCCAAAAGGTTGTTTTTGAGTGTTCGTTCTACACGTATGTGGGAATTGATTAAACCATTGACGTTGAGAAAATAAATAACACTATTTAGAACCTGAGATCCCAATAGGAGTTAATTAGTTGGAGATTTATACAAATACATAGTACACAAAAAGTGTGAGTGTGATGATTTGACGTTGAAATATATGGATAGGGGGCCAAATAACCATAGTAAACAAAGAATTCGTTGTAATATGTGGTGTTTATGGTGTGAGTTGTATATTTGGCTACTAAGATGGGATTAAGCGCTGTAAATGTTGAGGGTGGTATTGTGAAGACTCTGATGGTATTGTCCCCTTATGTGGATCCCATTTCGTTCGGTGATCCCACTCTCGCATTTGGCAACTGTTGTGGATATGTGCCTTATACATAAAGGGAACCTGTGAAAAAAAACATCAAGTACAGGATTTTTGCAGAGTCTTTTTTTTTTAATTTTTGGGATTGGAACTCGATAGTCTGATTTGTTGTTTATTATTAGAGCTCACTACACTCGGGCACAAAGGACTCTCCAGTGGAAAGTACACTGAAGGCTTCTGTCACTTCTCAGGAAAAATGGATAGTCACACTGACTGACAAACACTCAAGATCAAAAGTCCTGACTATCGGGATTTTACTCAAGAGATTGATATATTTTACGAAATTTACATGTGGGTTGAGTTGGGGCTTCGAAAACCTCTCCATAGTCATGTAAACTATCTGTGCACCACCTTAAGTCAAAAATCCATGTTTAATGCCACAGTATGGGGTCCAAACATTTCAAAAGGACGTGATCATACAAGGATCTGCACTGACCTGGCGGATAACAAAATTAACTCTAGTAAGATCGTCCGGCCACACAGTAATTACAGGGAAATGGTGGTTTATTATTCATAGATCAACTGACACAAATTTTAGCAAGGTCCCATCAAAGATCAGCATGCGCCAGCAAACAAATAATAACGGCTACAAGGATTGAAATTATATGGGACCGTTGGGGGGGGCCTGAGCCTGTGGTGGGACACAAACAAATACCGAGACATTAGTAATTTCCCATATGCCGAATTAACTCACTTTCCGGGCACTTATTGGTGTCATCGTCACTCAAAAGATCAGTAGGGAATATCGCCATAAATCAAGATAACCTCAGGGCCCTGGGAATATAGAAATTATTCTGAAATGTGGTTATTACAATTTTAATGGTATGTGGTGCTTAGGAGATACAAATCGGTTATAAATCGTCAAAGCATTGCAATACTATTTTATTGTTATTAATCATAAACATTGTATAAATCCCCATGACTACCAGGCTATCATTAAGGAGGGGAAAATTGGAAATAAGGTACTGCTTCCACCACTAGAAAGAACAGGGTTACAAGAATACTTGTTTTAATTTTCAGAAGAATTTTCATATTTTCTTTATAACCACAACTGGTTTGTGTGAGGGGGGGGAAGGAAAAAAGCCAAAAGTCATTCATTTGCTCTTACCGAACCGTCTGAATTTTAACACTAAACCACAGTAAATCTTTCCTTCAACATATTTTAGGGTAGATCACGTTACTGACAAAGTTTACGGGATAATAAGCAAAAGTTAGAATAAAGTTAAATAAAGGTATAGTAACTTGGATTCGTTGGTTTTTGGGGCGGCTTGTGCCATTAGGAGCGCACGAAGGACATGCAATTTTACAAATTCATTAGAGGGGGGGTTCATTTCCCGACCAGACAATTGGCTGTCACCCTGGAGAGCATATAATCTTGATGAGGATAAAGCATAAGTTTACAAGAACCTTTCAAGTTTTAATTTTTTGGAGCACATTCACTAAAGATTTTCTATGTACAGATTTCCCTGTCACAGGTCCCATGTTAGTTTATTTTTCTTTTTCCTATAACAGAGTAACCCAAGTGCCAACATTATATGGGTAGCATCCATTTTAAGCGAGTTGTTTCCAAGTGTGGTTCTTTGAATTTTTGTCCGATAGAGTACACTGGTATCAGCAGAAGTACGAAATGATCTTACTTAGAGAAATCATTATCGCGAGGGGGTGGGTTCCAGTGCCCGTTAGAGAGGTACATCATGGTATCACAAGTATTAAGATTACAAGCTGTGAAAAATACTCTCTGCATACTGGACAATAGATTTTAGGCTTCAGAAGGCGTATCAAGATCGCTACCTCCAGCTATCAGTAACCCTATGAGTGATCACTTAAATTAAAATTAAATTAGATAAAGAAACTCCAAATTTAACCCATCTTCTTTCTAAAAAAATTTCACCAAGTCAACAAGCGAGATACATTTATCCACTTATTTATGTACAATCTATATAACATTGTAATGATAAATGGGTGTTGGGAAGATGGTAAAATGTATATTTATTTAACAGTTCTACAAAATTAAAATATAACTTAATAGAAAAAGTCTTGGATTTATCTCCCACTGAATTTATAAAACAAGTTTTGTCATCAATATCCTCCTTGCCATCCTAGTTTTTCATCATTAGAAAGTCGATCGTTTTTAGGTTAACTGCTCACGAGCAGATTTGTTTGGATGGAAATATATAAACTCAACTTTATCCCCGTCTGCTCGAGGTTCCTCCGACACACTGGAGTACGGAAGACTTTCCTTCAGCCCGCCCTATAACTGCGGGGGACTAAGGTGGTTGAAGTTTGGTTGACCTCTAGGCTTCAGTGAGCTGGATCAACTTCTTCAAGTCTTTAGTTTCTCGATCAGGAAATGATCATAAACATTGATCATAAAAACCTGAACAAGAAGTAATAGTGGTGGCCATTGTTGTTCTAACAATCTCACCACCCCTGCGAGCTGAGTTACATGATGCGACCATGTCTTCAGTGCAGTGTATTGTATATGTAAATGCATGCGAATGAATCATGGTAGTATATACAACGAGATGAGATAGCATGATAAGATATAATGTATATTAGGTGCAGGGGGAGAAATTAACAATATACATGTAATAAATCACATGTTATGAAACATGGGATAGATATAACCTTTGCCTTCCATCTCATATGGATGTCAAGTCAGACTTATGTACTTGCTGGTATGTCGTAAGCTTCCAGGCGAAGAATTAGCCATAATATATTTGGCTAAACCAATTAATGGTTACTGCTTTATTGGACATGCCGGTGAAGGTTATCTCTGGTTAGCGCGTCATTCCCTTTTTTATTATATCTGCTACAATCATATCAGAAATAAAATCTGAAATTAAAATGATATTAGTAATACATATATTTTATTAATAAAACTTACATACCCTCTTAGGATATAATAAGCTCTCGGGGGGTGAGACTGTATTGGCTTAACTTAATCTGCCCAGCAGCAGGCAGCGTGAAAATAGAACTTTTCTTGCCGAGGCTGTCCTCCAGTCTTTCTCACTCTGGCTTCTGGAAGGGTTTTTGGTGTGTGTGATTTACAATGCGCACGCTCTGTCCTTATATTCTCAGTCTCTCGCGCGTACGAGAAAGAAAGCAGCTCCCAAATACCCCCATCCCCAAACAAAGATTTTTAGTTTTCGACATCTCCTGTTTTGGGAAGTGCGATTTGAAACCCTCAATCTGTTTTTTCCTGTTCTTAAGTACTCACTCGAGGATACGACTTTTTCTTTCCTAGCCTCACATTCCATAACTTACACTTTATCTCCTTCCTTCCTTCTCTATATAATTTTCCTTTCCCCCATAGCTATTACTATGAATATTTTTCATTAACATATAAGTTTTAGATATACAAATTCCGATATTTGGGAGGCTTGTGGCATGTGTTAGTGTAATAAATTTTTAAAGATTATTAGCTAACTTTTAGCCGCTGTGATGAAGGTGAAACATATAATTATCTTTAAAACTATTTATATTTGAATAATATCCTTTTGGATATAATTCCTAGCCTATCTCCTTTGTTGAGTTATATTTATTTAATATTATTCCAACCATGCGTTCTCCTGTAGTGAATAATTTAATGTCCAGTAAATGCAAACTTTTAAAGTCGGCCATACATTCCTATATAGCTATTTCCTCACTCTTCAGTAATACTGTATGGCTTTTAACCGTAAGTCACATTTCCGCTGTCTCCCAACTTCAAAGAAAGACCGTCGCGAGCGTCTGAGCATGCGCTTGCGCTGGTGTGTGTGGGTGTCGCGTGGGCGTGTGTCGCGCTACAACCAAGCAAGTGTTTACCAAATCTCGCGCTACAGAGCCCTCTCTTCTTTTAAAACAGTGCCTGCACGGTTAACTTTCTTGGTAACCACATGCTGCAGTTCCTCCTTAATTTTCTGTTTCTCTATATCTCCTTTTGAAATAGGATGCCTACTTAAAAAATCGGGTCCAAGATTGTCCCGTCCTTTATGTATCTCACATTGAACGAATATGCAGATAACAGTAAACTCCACCTTAAACTTAAAGGTCGTGAATTTAATTTTTTTAGACACTGCTAAAAACATCAAAGGCTGGTGATCACTTTCCACAATGAAGTGTTTCCCGTAAAGAAAAGGGGCGAATTTGTTGATCGACCAGACCAAAGCGAGGCATTCACGTTCAACGGTAGAATAATTTCTTTATTTCAGCTGTATTTAATTTTTTCTACTGGCAAAAAGCTACTGGTATAAGCATATTGGCGTTGTTGTGTCCTGCCACCTGTTGTAGGTAAATGTTGCTCCGATGCCTACATTGCTAGAGCATCCGTTCTTAGTACGAATTCTTGTGTGAGATCGGGAAGGGCATGGGTAGGATAGGTTTATTTGTCAGCTTATTCTTTTTTCAACTCTGTTAAAGCCTGAGTGTTCGAACACTCCACACCACAGTTTGTTTATTTTATCCGGCTGACCTTTTTGGTTTTTTTGGTTAAGTCGGTTAATGGACGAGGCACAATGAGTTAAAATGGGGCAGGTATATATTTCTGATAAACACCCAAGCACAGTGACACAAAGGATCTTACATCCTTTCTTAGTTTTGGTGGTCTTGGTGATTTTCTCATTTTTCTCTACATTCTTTGGGTCCGGACGTGACATTTGCCCTGTAGAGATAGTGTGACCTAAAAATTCCAATGTATCACATCCAATTCGTACACTTAGTTTGGGCGTGCTGTCAATCCGTTTTCTCTTATCTACCTAACAACATGGAGAGTGCTACTACGTGTTCCTCGAATGTAGTGTGTATGGTTAGCAATCAGAATATCATCCATGAAGTTGGTGATATGAGGATTTTGTAATGGTTCCAACAATTTCCTCATCATTCTGGACGTTGAAGATACTTGGAGCATTCTTTAAACCAAATGGGGAGTACATTGATATCGTTAATGTCCTGATATCCGGTGTACTAAAGGATAACAGTTTTCCAAAACTTCTGGTTTCACTGGTATTTGGTTAGTTATCCCAATTGCTTAGATCTACTTTTGAAAAATACCGAGCCTTACTCAATGTAGCAAACAACTGATTGGTGTCTGGTAATGGGTCTACCTGAGATTCAGTGATAGCATTTAGTTTCCTATAATCAATGCATAACCTGTGTTCACCACTAGGCTTCCTTAATAGCACCACACTTGAGCTGTTAGGGAGATTCAGACTTTGAAAATAATTTTTCTCTTTTAAGAGATAATCAATCTCATCCTTGGTGTGGCTTGCCTGTCCTTTAGCATAAGGTATAGGGTATGTCCGCATAACAAAAACTGGGGTTGTAGGGTCAGTAATCGTCATGTCATACTCTAACAGATTTAGTACACCCCGGCTTATCTGTGTGAGTACATCAGCATGGATTTCTAACACCTCCTGAACCTTTTTTTCCTCTGCTCAAGAGTTAAATGTTTCACTCACATTAACCTGAGCATAGTTTCTTTTCCGTAGTTGATTTAGGGGGGTATTCCATGGAGGAAATTGGTTCATCCTGCATTTCTGTTTTGCAAATGGCATGGGTCATGATATTGGGCAACTTCTGATGCTTTTCCCTGTCATAATACTTTTTAAGAAGGTTGACATGATACACCTTCTCCTTTCCTTTCTTGTCAATCTTATAGTTGGTCCGGGAAAGTTTTTCCAATATGACCATCCAATTTGCAATTTATTATTGCTGCTGGGCAACAGTAACAGAACCTTTTCTCCCACCTCAAGTTCCCTATCTTTTGCTGTTTTATTGTAGTAAGCAGCCTGCTTCCTCCTGGCCTGTCTCAAGTTATCATTTGCCAGTTTCCAACTTGTTTTCAATCGAGATGTCAACTCGTTGACGTATTTGTATGAAGAAGTCACGGTTTCTTCTGCTTTTTCATCAGTCCATGTCCGCAACAATGCTTCCAGTGGACCTTTGATTGGTCGTCCAAACAACAATGTAGGCTGGAGCCAATCCTGTGGAGTTTTATGTGGGACTTCCCCCTATAGGCAAATAGTTTGCTGAGGGTAAGTATGTTGTCCCCCAAGTTTTCAGGTTTCTCACTAGCCAACTTTCTAAGGATTGAAATGAGCGTGCCATTGAACCGCTCTACTTTGACCATTCCCTTGGGCGTGGTACGGGCTTACAGTGATAATGTCTAGCTTGAAATAACCTGAATACTTCTTGTGTTAGCTTTCCCCTAAACTGAGAACCATTGTCAGTCAATATTTGATGTGGGAAACCTAATCGGGTGGATATTGTTAACAGTGCCTCTGCCACATGTTTCGAATCTATCGATGACATTGCTACTGCCTCTCCCCACATAGAGCAAGTATCGACACCAAGGATTAACGATATATGTCATTTCTCTTCTTGGTCCTACTGAGGAGGGGTCCAAAACAATATCGACGGCAACACGTTCGAATGGCGTTCCCATGATGGGCATTGCTCCCAGTGTGGCTGGTGCAGTCCTATGTTTAGGAGCGACTCGTTGGCATTCTGGACAGGATCTCACATACCTCATTATGTCCTCTGAGATCCCTCGCCAAAAGTAGTGACAGGCTATCCGTCATTTGTTCCAGTGGTGCCCCTATTCCCATATGTCCCACTGAAGGTGTACTTTTATAGCATGTCCTAAGCTTCATAACCTGCTCCCTGTATGATTTTGGCACTACAAGCTGTCCATGTCCTTTTAGGTCCTGTGTTCCAGCTTTTCTATAATAGTAGGATCCCTATTTTTCAATATATAAGTCTCCTTTCTCTGGAGGGTTTATGGCTTTTAGAGTAATTTGCCAAAGCATGGCTTCAATGTACTGTCAGCAGTTTGAAAAGCGAAGCCTTTCTCATCTCTTCTGGATGAGTGATAGATGTATGTGATGATAGTGTCCTCCTCTTTCTTAGAGCTTGCCCTGGTCTGGACTGTTGCCATCACTATGGGTCTTATAGGTTCTCCTAGAAAAGACATATCTACAGCATTCCCAGTTATTAATGGGTAGATACAGGGTTGTCCATCATGCTGCTTTGTGATCTCTCCTTCCACATAGCGAGATCTTATGTTGATTCGGGCTATGGGCAGTGTCATGGTTCCTGCTCCCTTGACTGGTCCTCTGATTTCCACTGTTTCTGTGGTTATCTTTTCCGGACTCACCAGAGAAGAGCACACTACTGAGTCAAAGTCCAAGCCTGTATCATATAAGCACAGTACTTGGGTGCCATTCAAGGTCACTTCCTCACAGACAGGGGGAATGATGGAGGTCATTCTAGACTATCTGCCCCAGGTCCTTCCTTCCCTTGTTCTCTGTTGTAAGGCATGCAGCGTGATGAGGAGGGTTTTTCCGTCTGCATTCCGCAGTATTGTGGTTTACTCATTTGGCAAGATTTACACCACTTTCCTTCCTTTCTTGGAGGTTTCTTATTTCTGATCCTAGAGGGTTTTTTGTCTCTTTATAATCAGTTCTGTGTTTTGAGTTCTTGTTGGTATTGTCTCACCTGTGGTTCAGAGTTGGGTAAAGTTTTTGTGAAAGGTTTGAAGTTCTCACCCTGCTTCTTTCTTATTTCCTGATACTTTCTGGACTAGAGCTGCTTGATATCTTTCACAGCCATGGTTAAAATATCTTTCCAATCTCTCTCAGCTCTCCTTGTACTCCATTTAAGAAATTTTCTCATTTCTTGAGGCATGAGCGATTCTCTCAGTTGCTCCATCATGACCATGTTCTTTCTTTTATATATCTTGACACTTTCCATAAGCTAATCCATTTTGTCAGATATAGTTTCCAATCTGGCAGAAAACTGGTGATTAAGTATTTCTCCTGAAGTAGCTGTAGCAGTTCGGAATCTCTTTCTATCAAAGATTCAGATTTCTTTTCGTAACCTGACCAGTAAAGCTTTGTTTTAAGATTTCATAATGACTTTTTCCTGGTCTTCCTTTTGATTTAGTACACACATTGAGCGTTTTTAAATAAACATCGTATGAAACTCCCCTCAAACCCCTGGAGATATCGCTTAAGGCTCCATTTTTCCTTTTCCAATCCATAGGTAGAGGCGTACAGTCTCCTCTCATATATCTATCCAGGTACGACTCATAATGGGCGTCCTAGCTTTTTCAATTAAATGGATCCAGGTGGAAACTCATGGCTCCATTTGCCGCGCTATGGTTGGAGCTACTCTCAGAGTGAGGTGAGCTAGCACCATGATTGCTAGCTGCTCCCTGGAGTTCAAGTTCCTTTAAACTTAAACTCATGCGCTCTTTGTAACCTTCTTTCTTCAGCCTTCCAAAAATTAGTCTCTTTTCTTTCTCTTTTCCAGTCTTTTGGCTTCTCTCTCTGCCTGCTTCCTAAATTTCTTAGCTTCAGTCTTCAACTTTCCTTTTCTTCGATTAGTCTCTCTGCTTTTCTGCCTTCTAATTAGTCTTAGCTTCAGCCTCAACTTAATTCTTTTGTCGCTCTTTTCTTTCTGCCTCAGCTTTCTTAGCTTCAGCCTCATACTTCCATTCATTTTGGTCTCTCTATCTAAATATTTATCCACTTCAGTTGTGATATATCGAATTAGAGCATCTCCTGTCATACCCAAGTCTTTTCCTTCCTGCATAATCGCAGCTCTAAACTTCACCAATTCAGCCAAGATGCTTACTTACCAGAGTGTCTATAATTTTATCTTCGTAAACCAACTAACATAATTAAAGTCAATTAATTACTTTGAACACGTCAAATCCTTAACACCTTGTGTGCGTTTCCTTTTTCCTTCGTACTCAATGGTACTACTATTACAAACAAAATTTCTAAGTTTTTAGAATTTTTTCTTCCAAAAAAAAAAAAATTTATTTTTTAAAAACTATTTGTGGCTCAAGATAGAAGAATACATAGATAGTGGCCCAGGATACAAAAATAATTATCCGCGAAAGAGCCCCTACAATGTAGCGAAAGGTTTTCCTAGTGTATGATAGTAGTGGTCAGAGATAGAAGAAGCGTAGAATCTCTCTCCAGAAAGTATGAAGTGTTCTCCAGTGCCGCCGAGAAGTACACATGTTGGTATAATATCACTCAAGTGAGTTACAGCTGTGAATTACTCTGAAGCTGGGACAATTAGATTTAGGCTTCAGAAGTTTATAAGTATGCTACTTCGCTATCGTAACCCAATATGTGTGATTATGTATAATAATTAAATTAGAAAAAAGTAACTCAAAAATTTAACAGTTAAAAAATTTTAACAAGTCAAATGAGTACAATTATCCAAATTTATCTATGTACATCTATATATCAACATATAATTGTAATGAGATGTAAATGGGTGTTGGAAGATGGTATAAAATGTAATGATTATTTACAGTTACATCAAATTTATAAAATAACTAATAGAAGAAAAAGTCTTGGATTTATCTTCCACTGAAATTATACAAAAACAAGTGTTTGTCAACATTATCTCTCTTGCCATCTAGTTTTTCATACTCATTAGAAAGTCGTTTTTTAGGAACTGACTCAACAGGGATTTGTTGGATGGAAATATATTAAACATCAACTTTATCCACTGTCTGCTCGAGGTTCCTCCGACCACACTGAGATGTACGGAAGACTTTCCTTCACGCCCGCCCTATAAAAAACTACGGGGGACTAAGGTGTTGAAGTTTGGTGTTGACCTCTAGTGGCTTCAGTGAGCTGGATCAAACTTCTTCAAGTACTTTAGGTTTCTCGATCAGAAATGATCATAAACATTGATCATAAAAACCTGGAACAAGAAGTATCATAGGGTGGCCATTAGTGTCTAAAGAAACAATCTCACCAACCTTCTCTGCTGTTCATGATGCGACCATGTCATCAGTGTTTGTATGTAAAGCTAATGAATGAATTCATGGTAGTATATATTACAAGAGCTAGCAGTTGATTAAGATTAATGAATAAGGTTGCAGAATTAACAATATACATGAATAAATCACATGTTTTATGATACATGGGTACGATATAACCTTGTGCCTTCCCACATATGGATGTCAAGAGTCACTTATACACTTGCTGGGTATGTCGTAAGCTTCCAGGCAAGAATTAGCCATAATATATTTGGCTAACCAATTAATGGTTTATGCTTCCTGAACAATGCACCGGTGAATGGTTATCTCCTGGTTAGCGTCATTTTCCCTTTTTTATATTTATATCTGCTTACAATCAATCAGAAATAAAATCTATGATTCTGAAATAAAATCTGATATTTAGTAATACATTATATTTTTTTTTAATAACCTTACATATACCTCTTAGGAATTAATAAGCTCTCACGGTGAGATACTGGGTAATTGGGCTTAACTTAATCCTGCCCTGCATGCTAAGCGTGAAAATATCAGAAACTTTTCTTGCAGAGGCTGTTCCACCTCCTCCAGTTTCTCATCTCTGGGCTTCTGCTGGATTTTGTGGTGTGTGATTTACAATGCGCCGCTCTGTCCTTATATTTCAGTCTCTCGCGCGTACGAGAAAGCAGCTCCCAAATCCCCCAAAAGATTTTAGTTTCATCTTCTTATCTGTTTTATGAAGCTATTTGAAACAATCTGTGCTTTTTCCTGTACTACTCGTTTCTCTCTCTTCTGTCAACTCACACACTTATCTCCTTCCTTCCTTCCTATATATCATTTCCTTTTCCCCATATGGGTCTTTCATTACATATAAGTTTGTTTATATACAATTCCTTGAGGCTTTGTTAGATGTAATAAATTTTAAGGATTAAATTAGACTAACTTTTTTTAGCCGATGTGATGAAAGGCTTGAAAAATATTAATTATCTTTAAAACACTTATGATTTAATTTGAATATATAATCCTTTGGATATAATTCCTAGACCTAGCTATCTCCTTTGTTGAGTAATACTTATTTAATATTATTCCAACCATGCGTTCTCCTGTAGTGAATAATTTAATGTCCAGTAAATGCAAACTTTTAACAGAAGCCGGCCATATCATTCCTATATAGCTATTTTCCTCATTCTTCAGTAATACCTGTATGGCTTTATTATTAACCGTATGTCAACATTGCCGCTGTCTACCAACTTCAAAGAAAGACCGCAGCGCTGACCTTGCGCTCGTGTGTTTTCTGGTGTCGCGGTGGGCCGTTGTCGCGCTAACTACCACAAGCAAGTGTTTACCAAATCTCGCTACACCACAGAAAAGCAATTCTCTTCATGTATTAATCTAGCAGATACTCCCTGGTCAATTCTCTTGCTGACTTCTTTCCATGCCACTGTGTTAAAGCATCCAATCGTCTCTCTCTCCCTCTCTGTTATCATTCTTCCATCACTCTTTCCACTTGTCACAATACATTCCAACACTGCAATGACTTAATCCTTCTAGTTAATGATAGTGTATAGCAGGGGTTAGCAACCAGTCAATCCCGATCTACCGGTAGATTCCAGTGAATGATCTGGTAGATCTTTCGAGGGGGGGGGGGGGGGCGGGGGAGGCAGACATTTTGGACTAAACCTCACCCGCTATTTCAAATCACGATGTCCTCAGGATCAAAGGGACTTTTTCCACATTCCCAATGAAAACTCGAGCTGGCTACTAAAATATAATAATGAACTGCATGAGATAGGAATGGGATCTTTTCTTTGTAAGGTTCATCATCTCTCCCCAACCACTAAAAAATCACACATGCACGCACATACATACATACATATATATGGTAGATCTTTAGAGGATTCAGTTTCACTAAAGTAGATCCCAAAAGCCTCTGGGTTGCGGATCCCTGGTGCGTAGTGTCCCCATGTCCAGTGGTGTAGTTCCTAGCGTGTCTCTCTCAGGTGACAACAAAAGGAATAGGGTTTGCTCTCTCACATATGTTGGTAAGAGGCGACTAATATGAGGTTGCGTCTGGGGCTGGCAACCTCTTCACGTAAAACAAACTGCTACAGACACCACAGCTGCAACAGCATATGAATGCTGTGGTGCAGGCTTCTTGAGGACCAGCTACTGTGGTGGTTTCATGCTCCATAGTAAGCTAAAAGGGAAATGAACGAATGATAGTGTCTCTACAACCTTCTGCAAGTGTGCACTATTCTATTTTCTTCACATCATTTCAGGCTGCATTTTACACTGTTCATCTCTTCCGTTGATTTTCTCTATGTATTTTTCACCATAATCTGTCCTTCCTTGTGGATTCCATGGTAGACCACGCACGGGCTGAAGCAAACAGCAGAAAGTGAACTCCAGCAATGTTGGCTCCTTAAGGGAAGCTGATCAACAATAAGGCCATTCCTGACCTAGTTGAGAAAGCATTTGTTTAAAGATGACAGAAGCCTTGGACAGAATGCCAGAGTCATGAAAGAGATGAATGTGGCTGTTTTAACGCAAAATGAAGAAAAAATGCTGAAGAATGCAATAATGTATCAACAAGAGTGACAAACAGACCTATAATTCTCTCCATTTATTTAACACAAAAAGTTGACATCCTAAGTTAAAACTACGGTATCACACCAATTATCAGTCAGCAGAGTTGATAATATTTAAATAATAGGTTTTCTGAAGTACGCAATGTAATAAGGATTACCATGCCTCACCCTACAGCACACACTTAACTGTGTCTGAACATGTGCGCAAATATGCTAGCAGTTCCTGGCACCCTGGAAGACACAACTGCCTTACCATCTCACCAAATACTTAGAGAAGCACCAAATCACACAATGCACCACCCTCTCATTGCTTCTACCTTCTAAACCCAACTCACCTGCAGCCAGAAGAAGAATTTTCTAGATGACGACTTGAATTTGAGAACATACACCCTGCCTGTTGTGCACTGACTCACATGCTTGAACTCAATGTCGTCAGGGAAGATAATCAGGTCCTGAAATATAACGCAGAAAAGTACAACAATTATAAATAATGGTGAAACAGAGATTATCTGATTTTCAAGATCATGACTGAGAAGAAAGCTCTACTCTACCTAATGGCTCTGAAACATGGAGAACAAAAATAATGACCAAAAAGCCACAGACTTTCATAAATGGATGCTTGTGTAGAACAGAAGGATTGAAGTGGTATGATAAGATCACTCATGTGGAGCTGATGACAAGAACAACACGAGCGCCAGTGGAACCAGAGATGAGAAGAGGACGCTGGCGATGGATAGGACACCCACTGAAGAAGCCTGTTGATAGCATTACAAGGCAGTCCTTGTTTTGGAATTCCCAGAGTAAGAGTGGCAGAAGTATACCAAAAAACACAGAGAACTGGAGACAGGGGTGAAAATGGTGAAGACGAGGAAAGAACTTGAGCTAATGAAATGTGACAGGAGGACTTGGGATGTGTTTATTGAAGGCCTATGCTCCTTGGGGAGCTAAAGGGTATTGACTGATTGCTAAGAAGAAAATAGGTGATGATTTTTGAAACTCAGAACATGCCCTGCAGACTAAAATCATCATCATCATCCCCGAGGAACAACACTTATCGGTCACGGGTTAAGTGACGACAAGACGGTGAGTGAACAGTAAAGTGTGATTCAATCAAACTTTGCATACGATACAACTAATGCTATTTATCTATAGTTTTATCACAGTACAGTTTCAGTCGTGGTAGCGCAGTAGTTAGTGCACTGGCTTCCCAATTCGGCGATCCTGGTTCGATACCCAGATGAAGTAAGATTTTTTAGACTGCAAACAGCTCCGGCGTCAACCCAGCCTCACGAATTGGGTACCACAGCAATGCTGGGAAGGTTAAGGCGGCCGGTATAATGGTGACTACATCATCCCTAGAGTAGAACAAAGGAATAATTGTCAAATTGCCCAAGAAGGGAAATCTTGCAGACTGCAATAATTGGAGAGGAATCACTCTTCTCTCAGTTCCCAGCAAAATACTAGGCAGGATAATTATACAGAGAATTTCAAAAGCAGTAGACCACAAACTGAGGAAAGAACAAACAGGATTTAGAAAGAACAGAAGATGTGTAGATCATATATTTACCCTCAGGAACATTATAGAGCAGTGCTCAGAATGGCAAAGACAGCTGTACATTAATTTCGTTGATTTTGAAAAGGCTTTTGACAGTATACATAGGGACAGTTTATGGAAAATACTGAGGGCTTATGGAATTCCAAGCTGCATAGTGTCAATCATAAAAAGCCTTTATGCCAACTTTACGTGTAGCATTGGGCAGAGCAACCTAACCTTTGAAGTGAAGACAGGAGTACGACAGGGATGCCCCTTATCAACCACTCTATTTTTAATAGTCATAGACTGGGTGATGTGCCAGACAACAGAGGGCAATCTAAGAGGAATAAGATAGACTACATTTTCTACATTGGAAGATCTGGAATATGCAGATGACATTGCACTGCTAGCACATTCACATCAACACATCCAGGAAAAAACAGACAGACTTAATAAGTATAGCCAGCAGGTGGGCTTGAACATCAACATAAAGAAGACAGAGGTCATGACGCTCAATGTGAGCAACCCTGAGCCCATATCAGTAAGGAATCAGCAACCGGAACAGACAGATGCCTTCACATACCTAGGATGCATAGTAACACCAGACGCCGAAGCAAGCAAAGACATCAACAACAGAATGAACAAAGCAAGAACAGCCTTTTTTAGTCTAAACATCTGGAAGTCCTCTCAGTACAGCACAAAATTAGGATTATATCAGAGCTGTGTGCTTTCTGTGCTTCTCTATGGTGCAGAGAGCTGGAGTGTCACAGAGAAGGAAATGTCGAAATTGTCCTCTTTTCACACTTGCCTAAGAAAAATTCTCCGAATCTTTTGGCCGAATACCATCACCAACCAAGATCTGCTTACTCGGAGCAAGCAAGAGGACATGCACACCATCATAGCTGGCAGACGCTGGAGCTGGGTTGGCCATGTCCTCAGAAGAGACCCCGATGCCATCACAAGAACAGCTAGGCCTATGTGATGGACCCCTGAAGGAAAACGAAAGAGAGGCCGACCAAAAACAACTTAGCAGAGGACTGTGGAGGCTGAGATGCAAAGAATGAACCAGAGTCGGGGCACTGTACGAAGGATGGCCGCCGACCGAGCAAAGTGAAAACAATTTGTTGTTGCCCTGCAAGACGCCACCAGGCGTAATGGCCACTGACTGCTTTGACGGTCAGCGGCTAAGGATCAAAGGAGATATACCTTCGTATTAGGCTATAGGCCTATATATGTATATATATCATCTCGTACGTAAACGCCGTAATTACATAGGCCCCTACACATATTGCTGGACGTTACTGTTTTTGAAAAAAGCTCAAAACATGGTTTGGGTTAAATAAAACATTAGCCTACAACTTAAAACGTAGCCTACATCTTCAACTACGCTGGAAGTACGATCTTTCCAGCAGAAATGCATAAGAGAATCATCTGATTGGTGGACATATACAAGCCCCTTTCTCTTATCTGGATGAACCATCTTTCCTTTCATAATCATCTTTCCAGCACGAAATTCCACCAGATTTTTGCTCTGGCTGCGAGAAGAGGCGCTGTTCCCAAATAGGGCCGTCATCTTGAAAATGTACTTAATCGCAACGTCACCGGAAGTGTTCTTAACACGGAATTAAAAAAGCCCACCTGTTCGTACTTCACAAATTTGCATTATAATTATAAATTATAATATTTCGTCATACTCACAAATCGCACTCATGTATCAAACCACACAGGCGCGCGTGCTCGCATATATATATATATATATATATATATATATATATATATATATATATATATATATATATATATATATATATATATATATATATTTGTTTGTGTGTGTTTTTGAAATAGAAGACTTGGAAGCAAAGCACATGACAAGAGATATGCATGAAGAAATAAAGAAATTATCAAATCGGTCACGGTTTGCACAAGGAGGAAGCTGTATCAAGAACAAAAATGGTGTAATATTACTTGATGAGAAAGACATATCAAACAGATGGGCAGAATACGTAAAAGAATTATTCGAGGACAACAGAGGTAAAAAACCATCACCAGATTCTAATGAAGGCCCAGACATTCTCAGATCAGAAGTAGAGAATGCCATTCATATGATACAAAAAGGAAAATCAGCAGGCATGGATAACATAAAAATTGAAATGATAGAAGCTCTGGAGAGCTTTGGTATAGATACAATCATAGAAATATGCAACGATGTATACAATACAGGATATATACCACACGACATGAAGACATCAGTTTTTATAACATTGCCCAAAAAACCAAATGCAACAGAATGTTCAGACTTCAGAACAATCAGCCTGATGAGTCATGCAATTAAGATACTGCTCAAAATCATACAGGAAAGAATAAAAAGTAAAGTAGACAGCAAAATCCAGGAAGAACAGTTTGGTTTTAGACGGAACAGTGGAACAAGAGAGGCAATATTTTGCCTAAGAATATTAGCAGAAAAATATACAGAGGTCCAAAAAAGTATGTATATGTGCTTCATTGACTATAAGAAGGCTTTTGACAGAGTCCATCATGAGAAAATAATTGAATGCCTCGAAGACATAGGTATTGATGGAAAAGATATAAGAATACTCAGTAACCTTTATTGGGAGACAACTGCCACAGTAAGATCTGGAAGGAATTATTCACCATACATAGACATAAAAAGAGGTGTCAGACAAGGTTGTGTGCTGTCCCCCTGCCTATTTAATTTATACACCGAAAAAATTTCAAACAGATACAGGAAATACCAGGACTAAACATCAGTGGAAGGTCAATAAACAACCTTAGATATGCAGATGATACCGTGTTGTTAGCTGAAAGCGAACAGGAGTTACAAGAACTAGTGAAGCAAGTGAACAGTATAAGTCATGAATATGGACTCGACATTAATATTGAGAAAACAAAAACTATGATAATTAGCAAAACAGACGATAAACCCACATTAAAGATAAGCGTAAATGGGGAAATCCTGGAACAAGTCAAGAGCTACGTATATCTCGGTCATATAATAACAGAAGATGGCAGATGTGAAACAGAAATCAAGAAGAGAATAGGAATGGCCAAAGCTACATTCAACAACATGAAACATATACTGACATCCAAACAGTTATCTCACAAATTAAAACTGAGAATCATAAAGTGTTATATATATTCTGCATTTCTGTATGGTGCAGAAACATGGACGATGAATAAGCAGTTGGAAGAAAGAATTGAGGCTCTCGAAATGTGGATATATAGAAGAATGGGGCGTATCTCATGGAAAGAGATGAAAACAAATAAGGAGGTCCTAGAAAATCTAGGTATGGAAAGAGAACTAATGAGGGAGGTCAAAGTTCAGCAGCTAAAATACTTTGGCCACATAAAAAGGCATAACACCTTGCAGAAGACCATAACAGAAGGGAGAGTTGAAGGCAAACGTGCAAGGGGAAGACAGCGCTATAAGTGGGAAGACAACATCAAGAGATGGACAGGAAAGAGTCTATCAGAGTGCACTATCAAGACAAGAGACAGAAGACGTTGGAGATCCATTACAGCCAACCTTCGTTGTGGAGATGGCAACTGATGATGATGATGATGTTTTTGAAAGCCTATACTATATTTTGTGGATACTTTTTCTTCTGGGTTTTCTCTTCTGTACTATTCCATGCTTTCTGTCAGTAACTGTTCATACTTATTTTTGGACCAGGTAAAAGCGTATATGCGTGTAACCACAGACAAACGGCATCCCCTGCATGAGAACATAGCTGACATCAAAGGAGCGAGAATAAAGAGGGGGATGTCATGGGAAGCGCATGCAGAGGAGACTATTAGACAGGTGATCCCAGTTGAAAATATATTCAAGGGAGAAGAGTGGAGTAAGTCAGATGACAGCTGGATGAACTACCAGCAAGTCATCATCAGCCTTGGTAGAGAATGCAGAACTTGGGCCAATGGGAGAGCAGAGCTGGAAATTGATCAGCTTATAAATGATAATGCTGGGGATGATGATGCCATTGTGTACACTGATGGGTCTGTAATCTGTGGTAATAAATCAGGGTGGAGCTTCTCTGCTAGAGTAAAGGACAGAACCGTCGCTGAACATAGCGGGGCTTACATGATAGCAACCTCCAGCATGAGAATGGAGGTAGATGCAATTACTGCTGCCTTAAGATGGCTGTCTGAGACTTTATTAACAAAGGCAGTTATTGTATCAGACTCACAATCCATGCTTCGAAAGGTCCAAAGTGAATAGTTCCGACATGAACAAATGCCAGATAGGGTACACATTGAGCAAGCCTGCTGGTCGATTTACCAGTGCGTGTGTGCGTGGGTGGAAGGGCGGTGGATAAAATTCACATGCATTTAGTTGCGTACGGCAAAGATTGGGCCTTTTTTATTGCTGGGACGCAGCACATGAAAGGAAAAGTCTTTGTAAAATCCTGATTAATAAAACACTATTTACTTAAATGATGGGAGCCGCGCTAGCGTAGTGGTTACAACACCGCTCTGGCGACCGGGTGATTCAGGATCAAACCCGGGCGACGGCATTTGAGGATTTTTCGTCGACCGGGAATTGGACTGGATTAACTCGAGACCTGGCGAGGACATTTGAAGGAGTGTCGTCGACCAGGGATTGGCGGCTCCTGAGCCGACCCAGCTCTAATGGGTACCTCCGAAATCGGCGAGTATCTGCCTGAATGGCGAGGGACACCTGTCTCTGTACAAGAAAAAAAGGGATACTCACGTAAAATCAATGGCAGGTTAGACATTAATAATAACCTGAGATTTCGCCTCGAGTATTAGCGGGCGTACGAAAAAAAAAAAAAAAAAAAAAAAAAACTTAAATGATTATTTTGTCTGCTATATTTAACGCACAATTAGCAATTTTGCCGACGAATGGCTCTTTTGTACACAACCGCAAAAAGATGCAAGACGCAAATAACTTAAGAAGTCACAGCCAGTGGGTCTGAAAACACACAGGAAGAAAACAAAGATAATGATAATAAATGCAGGAAACGATAACAATATTGCATTGGCTGCAATATAGACAGTTGGAGGAACAGACAATGATATCAAAACAAGGATATAACAGGCTAGAGGAGCTGTCGTTGCATTGGGAAATATATGGAGATCAAAAGAAGTCCAACATCAAAAATCAGAATCTTCAATTAAATCGCAAAGTCTATTGAGTGTCTCTGAGCACGGTGAACAACAAAAACAACAACTACATAGGTTCAGTCTTTCTTAACTGGATAAAAAAAATGTAGTCTCATAGCAGATACTGCCTTAGGGGAGTGAAGTGTTAGAGACTTCACACGACAAGGTATAGCTTGCAGAAGTGTGGTAACTAGTTCCACTTCTCGCCGCCGTTGCTTTTACTAATCCAAGAGCAGAGTCAGGCATTCATTTACAATTGGGTAGATTGCAGCGTGACGCCAACGTGTTTCCATCCCGCTACCTTTGACGCGAGAGGTCTTCACCCTAACCACGAACGCTCTCATAAATGGGTGCTTTCCTAAAAAAAAAAAAAAGGATTGTAGTTGTATGACAAGATAACTAATGTGGAACTGATGACACGAACCAGACATGTGCCAGAAGAACCAGACATGTGCCAGAAGAACCAGACATGTGCCAGAAGAACCAGACATGTGCCAGAAGAACCAGACGTGTGCCAGAAGAACCAGACATGTACCAAAAGAACAAAACACGAGAAGAAGACGCCGGAGATGGATAGGACACACACTGAGCAAACCTGCTGATAGCTTTACTAGGCCGTTCTTCTTCTGACATTCCCAGGGCAAGAGAGGCAGAGGTAGACCAATGAACACATAGAGAAGACAACTGGAGACAGACATGAAGGGGATAAAGAAGATATGTAAAGACCTTGAGCTGATGGCACGGTGCAGGAAGACTTGGCATAAAGCATATGCTCCATTGGGAGCTGAAGGGTAATGATGATGATGATGATTAGTTAAGGAGGGGGTTAAAACATGAAAGATGTGACGGATGAGTCAGGGCCGTACATAGGACTTTATTAGGGGGGGTTTAATAAAAAAAAATTTTTTAATGCACTATTTTGGTACCGGTACAGTATAATTCCCCCCCCCCCCCCCCCCCCCCCCCCCCCGTATCTACGGCCCTGCGGATGAGTCTTTTGGTGAATTTTGGCACAGGTATAGAAAATGCGACGGATGAGTCTGTTAACGAAGGTTGACACAGATAAGGAAGATGCGAAGGTGAACACTGATAACGTGGTTACAATATTTCCACTTCCATGTGCCACAACTGAGCTGAATGGAAAGTCCTTGCTAGCACACGATAAACACAGCATCAAACCCACAGTGGTGCTTTATTTTTAGGCAGAATTCAAAAAGCCTAATAAAAAAATAGAAGATATGAATGATCAGAGCACTGGAAGCAAAGTCCAAAAGGTAGGCATGACCTTAAGCTACTGAAAGGGAGCCGCGCTAGCGTAGTGGTTACAACACCGCTCTGGCGACCGGGTGATTCAGGATCAAACCCGGGCGACGGCATTTGAGGATTTTTCGTCGACCGGGATTTGGACTGGATTAACTCGAGACCTGGCGAGGACATTTGAAGGAGTGTCGTCGACCAGGGACTGGCGGCGCCTGAGCCGACCCAGCTCTAATGGGTACCTCCGAAAACGGCGAGTATCTGCCTGAATGGCGATGGACACTTGTCTCTGTACAAGAAAATAGGATACTCACGTAAAAATCAATGTCAGGTTAGACATTAAAAATAACCTGAGATTTCGCCTCGAGTATTAGCGGGCGTACGAAAAAAAAAAAAAGCTACTGAAAGCTGCAAGAAGGACATGCCAAATATCAAGAGAGCCAAAAATACCCTGCATGCAATAAGAAATAGCCTATATTGCAACTTGTATCATGCTGTTTTATGATAGTCGCTGTTAGCTGGAACAAAGGTACCTTACCATCTTACTGAGGTCCCCTAGAAATATGGCATTGCCTCCTGGGGGACACATGGCCTACGTTGAGAACCACTTCACTAGACCACACAAAGTCTATTATATTTGAACATGTGGCCAAATATAACCGACGGACCCTGCGTCTAGGTTGAACGGAGCTCGACTCGCCAAAGCTAAGTAAAATTTTATTTTAAAATAATAATAATGTTTGAAGTTTAACCGGAAAGCAGGTTTCCGTTTAACCGTAACATATTTCTTAATAGCTCATTAACTTACATTGGAGAACAAGCTGAATACATTCGAGAACAAATGTCTTAGAAAACTCATGAACATCAGTTGGAAAGAATTCAAGACTAATCGACAAATAAGAGAAGACTCTAGGCAGAAATATGTCTCCGACTATATAAGGAAAAGACGATGGTCATATATCGGTCATGTCCTACGAATGCAAAACAACAGAATACCACTACAGGCGCTCACTTGAGTTCCTGAGGGTAAGAGGAAAAAAGGAAGACCAAAAGAAACACTCAGAAGAACTATAATAAGAGAAGGAAGAACGTTGGGCCTAAATAATGTGCAAGAGCTAAGAGGAGTGGCGTCACAACGAACAACCTGGAGAGCACTGGTTTCTGCCTTATGCGCCGTGTTTGGTGCTTAAAGAATTTATTATTATTATTATTATTATTAACTTACATTATGTAACAAGTCACGCAGGGCACTACATGTAACTTGTCAAACAACAGTGTCAAATTCGCAGCGCCAAAAAGTAATTTGTAATTAACTGCACTATGGACAGCTCAAATGTCGCTACTGCTATATGAAAATAAGTTACGTAATTTGATTTATTCTCTAAATGAAGTTCACGCTCTCATAAATAAACGCCGTTTTTTTTTAATGCGCTTAAATTAAAAAAAAAAAAAGTCCTCTTTTTCGTTCGCTTACTACTTTTATAATTGAAGCATATGTTGTACGAGCAAGCAGCCCGCCAAACATGACGGGGGAGAGTGGCGGGGGTGGGGGATGGGGCTGGGGAATAACTATGTTGTGCTCTTTCTGCCACATGTCCTAAACGACTTCTCTTTTGGTCCTTTCTTTCCTTTTCATTTCATTTCAACTTCATCAGATCTTTGTAGTCAAATTTATCATGACTTATGGTCAATGTATTATTATTTTTAAATGGAAAAAAACCTGCGTGTTCTTTTATTGGGTGTTCAATTTAGCTTTCACCGTGCTATGCGCGCATTTCCCGTATTTCTTCGAAAAGCTGACGGGATTTTTTTCATTTTTTGTTACAGACGTTTTAGTAAGACAATTAGCAGATATTGCTGCGTTGTGGAAACGTTTGGCATGCATCATTAAAAACATGCATCATTAAAAACTAACAACAAACAATCTCTACTTTTTTATTTTGAGTTTTCATGTTATGTAATGCTAGTGATGGAACTGGATTGCCACTTCCTCAGAATGGACCCTGACACCATCCCCAGAACTGCTATGCTACGGACCCCAGAAGGACGGTGAAAGAGAGGCAGACCAAAGAAAACCTGGCGGAGAACAGTGGAGGTTGAGATACAAAGCATGAACCAGAATTGGGGCACGGCACGAAGGATGGCCACCGACCGAGCAAAGTGGAGACAGTTTATTGCTGCCCTACAAGACGCTGCTAGGCGTGATGGCCACTGACTGCTTTGCCAGTCAGGGGCTAAGAATCCAAGAAGATGAAGAATGCTAGTGGTGTCTAATATTCATTTACAGTAATTTCATTTTAATTTCACAATGCTGAGCAATATATCAAACTAGTGTAAAAGCCCGTCGTAAGACGGGAATTAAATTCAAAAGCACCAATACCTAACAGCAATTTTACTTATTCAAAAGTATTTTTAAAAAAAAAATAATATTTGTTCTACATCTGATGTTAAAATGTTCTCACAATATATAACAGCATTCTTCTTCTCGTTAACACGCCAGAAGAAAGTGAATTACTTCCTCCTGTTAGTAGTAGGCTTACTACGTAGCAGTGCATCACCACAGTACACGAACTACGTAGCAGCAGCGAGGGTCCCAATGTGTGTATACGGGATCACACATTCTATAAATATATTTTTGTGCACACCGTCATTTGCGCATTCTTCTTTGGTAAGTGTTACCTTCTTCTTCTTCTTCTTGCGATCGCATCTTTGATGATTACACCGTCAGACGAGTTCTCATGATGAATTCGACTGTTGTTTGAAGTTCCTCTTTAGCACCATAGTCATTGGGCCAGTATATCTTTCTTAACTGGTCATACAGAGGACAGTCCTGTAGAACATGCTCAGCAGTTTGTTCGTTTAATCCACATGTGCGCAGTGGTGAAGCAGACAATCGTAGCTTGTGCATGTGTTTATTCAGTTTGTTATGCCCTGTCCTGAGTCGAAAAATAGTTATCTGTCCCTGCCGGTCGAGAGTGTGATAGTCGTCTTTGGGTTGGTTCTGTTCTCTTCTGATAGTCTGGATAGCTCTCTTTTTCTCAAAGTATGTGACTTCATTATCTTCTTGTTCACATTCTCCTCCCTTTTTTGCAAGTTTATCTGCCTTTTCATTTCCGGGTACACCACAATGAGATGGTACCCACTGAAGTATGGTTCTCTTTTTGGCAGCTACCTTGTTTAGTTCATTTCTCAGATGCGGGAGTTTACCACCCTTGAGAGCTTGCAGGACAGACAGTTCATCTGTGAGGATGACTACCTGGTGGCAGTCAGAGCTGGTGTTATAAATCATATTTGCAGCTTGCTCTAGAGCTTGAACCTCAGCTGTATAGTTGGAACAGAATTTACCAGTGGGAATGTGCCTAGTCTCATAGTGGTTGTCAGGATATGAGATAAAGATACCGGCACCTCCATTCCTATCAGCATTAGTTGCTGATCCATCTGTATAGGCATGTATCCATGATTGATCGGGATAGCTTTCTTGGATCATACTCAATGTAGCAGTTCGTTTTTGCAGATCATTATACTCATATCCACTTGTGAGACCACTGACTGATGTATTAATTTGGAGGGCACTGCTGGCCTGCTCCCATGGTACAGGGTATAGGGTGGGCTTCAGTGGTGTTGTCTTCATGGATAGGTCTTCTTGATGCTGTCTTATAAGTCTTTTTCCCCGATGCACAAAGCTGCTACGCTTTAGACGTCCCAATGCCAGATCATCTAGTCTTGCCTTCATTGGGTGCATTGGCATACTGTAGTACTTTTCCATCTGGATCATGGTTTTTGTGTCTCTTCTATGGGACAATGTCTGTAATCCAGCAACCTTCTGCATCTCTGTTATTGGTGTAGTTTTCATGGCTCCTGTAATGAGCCTGAGAGCTTGATTTTGCACCTTGTCCAAAGACTGCAGATGTGAGTTAGCAGATGATGACCATGCTGCTGAGCTAAACTCTAAGTGTGGTCTTATTACTCCATTATAAATCTTCTTTAGATTTCGTTCATTTGCTCCCCAGTTGGTACCTGCTAATTTTCTGAGTATGCCTAGTCGTCTTCGGGCCTTTCCTTCTGCATTTTCAATATGCTTATTCCATGTAAGCCTTTGGTCAAATGTCACCCCAAGATAGGTGGGGTAGCTTTCTTCCTTGATCACGGTTGTCCCTAGGTGTATGTTAGCTGATTTGTCCTTGGGGGCGAGGGAGAACAGTGTTGTGGAGGTTTTGTCTGTGTTTATTGTGATAATCCATTTCTCTGCCCATGACACTAGCATGTCTGCTGCCCGCTGCATTCTATAATTTGCTGTGGTGACATTTTCATCAGCGCACCAGAGTACTAGGTCATCTGCATATAAGGCAGCTTTAACTCCTGCAGGGAGATCTTTCACCAGGTCATTGATGTAAACAAGGAAGAGTGTTGGGGAAATTACTCCTCCTTGAGGTACCCCCTGATGGAGCAACACTTTTCTGCTCTGCAGACCGTCAAGAGTGACTCTAGTTTTCCTGTTATGCAAGTATGACTGGATCCATTTCATCATGTTGCCTTGGATTCCACTTCTCCTAAGTTTTGCAATGAGGCCATCTTTCCACACCTTGTCAAAGGCCTGCTTGAAGTCGACCCAGATCGTTAGGACCTTTTTCTTCTCCTGGAAGGCATCTTCTATTGCTTGAGACAAGTAAGTAACTTGGTCTTCTATACTGTAGCATTCTCTAAATCCAGCTTTTTCCGGCACCAGGATCTGCTCAGACTCTAAATACCATTTCAATCTGTGGTTGACTATTTGCTCCATAGTCTTCCCAACACAGCTTGTGAGACTGATTGGCCGGTAACTTGCAGCCTCGGTCTTACATTTCCCTTTCTCTAGTATGGGTATTGTGATGGCTTCTCTCCATACTTGGGGTACCGTTCCTTTCAACCAGCTGTGGTTGAATATCTCAAGCAGTTTTGTCTTTGCTGCTGAGCTCAGATTTACTAGCATTTCGTTGCTGATTTTGTCTGGGCCGGGTGACTTTTGAAACTTAAGCTTGGAAATAGCGTTCTGTAATTCTCCTAGTGTGATGGGTTCCCTCATTGGGGCAGGAGTATCTGTCTGTCCCATGGTTGCCAGTATTTCTTTTCTTATCTCTCTCTGATGATCTATGTTAATGGGTAAGTTGCTTTCTGAACTGTATCTTCTAGCAAACAAGTCTGCAGCTTGTTTTCCTCTGAAAAGTTTGCCACCTTCATCCAATGTGATAGTCTGCCTAGGTGAGGAACGCTCTTCATTTAGAGACTTGACTAATCTCCAAAGTTTCCTGCCGTCTTTCTCAAGGTTCAGCGATGCCGTTTTAGTTCTCCAGCTTTTCCGTTTTTCTTCTAGCTTTGTTCTCTGAAACTCTGCTACAGCCTTTTTCCATTTGTTGTGAGTTTCAAGTGAAGGTTGAGACTCTGCGTCCTTTCTAGCCCTGTCCATAGCTTCCTGACGTTCTTGGAGTGTGCTGGACCAGTATGGTATGTAGTTACGCCGGCATCCTTTGGGAATGGTTTCTTTTGCAGCTTGTAGTATGCATCTGTTGAAGTCTTTTACCACTTCATTAATGTCTCTGTTCTGTACCTTGAGGGTAGACAGCAGCGTGTTCACCTGATGCCTGAATAAACCCCAGTTGGCTTTTTTGTAGTTCCATCTTGTAATGGCTGGGCCTGTACTGAGAGTTGCACTCTGGACAGTAAGAAAGATTGGGCGACGGTCGCTTCCCCCTAGTTGGTCTCCTACTTCTCTACTAATAGATCCAGCTATATCTGGTGTGGAGAAGGCAAGATCTGGTGTTGAAGTTGTGTGCCATCCTCTGGAGTAGAAAGTAGGAGTATCTGTGGCATTATTGACTAGGATTAGGGAGTGATCATCTTGCCAAGTTTCAACCTCTTCACCTCTGTGATCCAGATGGTTATAGCCCCAGCTCTGGGAGTGGCTATTAAAGTCTCCAACTGCTATAAAGTTGGTGGCTGGTACCTGTATAGAGCTGAGACTCAGGGGTTTGTTGTTCGGACAGTAATAGTTCAGGAGTTCTATTTCCATCTTGTCTACCTTTATCTGCAACAGCTGATATTCTGCTCCATCCATGAAGGTTTTCCTTTCGTGTGCAGGAATGTTATTCCTTACAAGAGTAAGTACTCCTCCTTTTCATCTATCTTTTCTGTCGGATCTGAAGCATTGATATCCCCTTATTTTAAAGGTTTGATCTGCTTTCAAGTGAGTCTCTTGGATACAGCAAACACTGACTTGCTTCTCATACAAGATGTTTTCCAGCTCTGTCTTTTTGCTGTATCCAGCCTGCTTGCTGTTCACTCCCTCTGCATTCCAGTGCATCATGACAAGTGGCACTCTGGGTTTCTCTTTTTCTGTTTTGTTTTGGTCAGTAGTTCTCCTCCGCCGTCTGCTGACTCCACAAGAAGGTCTAGAGGGTCCTCCAGTAGCGGAGGGTGGGCTCTGTCGAGGCTCAGAGCCCGGCACTGCACCTGCCTGGTGGAGCTCCACAGGGCGAGCACCAGTACGAGATTTATTTGACGGTGTACTCTCCATAGAAAAAAAGCGAGTTGCGTGATACTGTGGTTTTCGGTGCGCCTTCTGGCCCAGTATCTATGACTTTAGCACCTGTTCAACGGGAGAGTGGGCTCATCCCTAATCTGTTTATGTTCCCAGTAGTAGACTATTCGCAAGCAGCCTGGGGGTGTCACTGCTCTGCGCGGACCTTGTTTACCGAGGCGGCGTCCGAGCTCGTATGGTGAAAATATGGTTGTGTTATCTTCAAAATAGCCATGTCTTTCCCATGGCTTTTCTGCCATCCTGCAACTTTGAGTTAGGGAGTTCTGAGCTCCAGTCTCTTTCCCAGGCATTTTATCCTGGCCTGGCACGCATACAGAGGACCCCACTTCTGGTTCTAAGTTAGCAGTTGGGGATAGGTGGGGTAGCACACTGTGCATTCCCCGTCATCCAGGGGGCTCTCCAACTATGCAGAGCTTGCACAATGCTGTGCTCTGGTTCTGGGCTCTCCCAAGGAATCCTCACGTCCTGCACAGAGCCACTTCCAGATACCCACCACCTGCCAACCCTCCATTGTAGAAATCTCCTGCATGCGGCCATCCAGTCAAGAGCCAGTATTAAGTCTGGTGCCCAAGTGATCCCCCCAAGCTCAGTGTGCAATGCTGGGTTCTCATCATGCTGCAACACAGGGGGGATTGTGATGCTCAGCCATCTCTCTCAATTCTGCACCGATAAGTGACATCGGGGACTTAACTGTGCCTCAGTGCTGGGAGGCCCCGTTTCCGGGTACACCACACACAGCCAATTGAGGCAACGGTCGCCGTGGGCGTGTCTTCAGTGGGGAAGTTGTGGAGTCTTCCTGTCCATGTTCTTGCACATCCTAACACTGCCCGCAAGACATCGGAGGTTTGGAGAGTGGCCTTCTCTGCTTTTTTGAGCCGGGGTGGGCTCCCCGGGCAAGTCTCGATGGGGATCGGGACGTGTCCACGCGCCAGTGGGCCCAGCATCGGCCGCATCTGATGGAGGACTTGCTCTGCCAGGTTTGATGTGGATTTCCTACCGCCCCGGGTAGAAGCCAGAAGTGTACTGTGCCAGCTCTGGGGGAGATAAAGGGGGTGTTTCTGCGTCTCCTTGTGATACGTAGCCAAGGTAGGGCTCACAGTGCTCTTTCCCCGCCACCAAATTGCCTGCTGGTTACGCCGAGTTCTCCGAGGCTCTAGGCATGTGACCAAGAGTTGAAGGCAATAGGATCGTCAAGTCCTGAGTCTCTGTGCCTGTACGATGGGTTCCGATCTTCAGGGAGCAGTCCACACTCGTTCCCACTCCCAAGACTTGTTCAGTATCCATCTGGCTCCTTCCCACCCACAGAGGACGTGTACGGTGTAGTGCACCGGTTTTATTATCGAGGTTTGCTCCTCTAGATCCGTTGTGTTTAGCCTGAGGATTCGCACCCTCAGTTACCAGGACTACCTCGAGGAGGGTGTGGCTCTTCACCACGCACAACGATCTTGGGGTATGAGAGGTTTTGCTAGGCCAAGAGACTAACACCGCAATGGTCACTCCTTTCATGAACAAGAATTCACTAGGCCTAGGGTGAAGCAAGGGGGGGAACCCACTGCTCACAACACCAGCACATCATACCCCCTGTCTGTAAAAGACTTTGCCCCGGTAAGTGTTACCATTTTTGGGAGAGTACATATAAGGGAAACAATACAATTTTTGTCTAACTTTCAAGCAAAGTTGCATCCCTTAGCGTTACACACTGACAGAAAAAAACTGGGATTTTATATATAGGATTAAAGTTCCTTCGAAACTGTGTTATAAATTTCAGTGTGTTGACTTAAAAACATACTTTGATACAATAACTTACAATGTCATAAACTGACACACGTAAAAATCGTGCCATTAAAAAAAAAAAAAATAAATAAATAAAAACTCGATTGTGAAATAAAAGCAAAAAGAAAACAAAAAATTAAAAAAAAAAAAAATTAAATGCGTGTGAAGTGAGCTCATTAGAAGAAACACCCTGGGGCAGTAACCATCAAACGACTTCATGGTTCAAACCAGAGTTGCGGAGTCAGCCAAAAAATATTCCGACTCCCGATTCCTATTATAGTTTTTTAAACTAGTGATATGGCATAAACTCCGCCCATGCCGGTCCCAAGCCCGGATGAAAAAGGAGGAGGGCGGCCTGCATGGAGGCCGTAAGGAGGCAGCCCCTCCACCATGCAAAGGCACAACAGGCCAATCACCTGTTTGCTTTAAACCACGATTACGAGTAACACAAGAGAGAAAACCGGACTGATTCTAAAGGCGACGAACTGGAACGGACTACGGACTACGACTTATGGAACATGGAACACAAGAAGTATAAATGGGAAGGAAGAGGAGCTGGTGGAAGAGATGAGGAAAGCAAAACTAGAAATCCTGGCTATAACGGAAACAAAGAAAAAAGGACAAGGAGTCATGGATCTTAATGGCAACACGCTGCTCTACAGTGGTGTACCCATATCCGAAAGAGCTAAAGGGGGTGTGGGTTGCATTGTGGCCCAAAATCAAAAAGATAGTATCAAGGGGTGGAACTTTGTCTCAGAGCGCATTATGGTTGTGAAACTAAAAGAAGGAGAAACCATAGTCAACCTGATCATAGTGTATGGGCCAAATGAGGATGAGAGAGCAGAGGTCAAGGAGGAATTCTTCGAGCTGCTTCAAAGGACAGTGGATGACTGCCTAGATGAAGTTATCATGCTCGGAGATTTTAATGCCAGAGTTGGAAATGACCATGCTAGATGGGGTGGAGTTATCGGAAGATATGGAGAAGATACTCTCAATGACAATGGAAAGCGACTCCTCAGATTCTGCAGTGAGCAGAATCTGATCATTACAAACACAAAGTTCCCCCATAAGCGCATACATGCATACACTAGATGTGAACCAACAAAGAATGAGAAGTCAGTGATCGACTATGCCATTGTTCGGAGAAGCACATTCAAATATGTCCGAGATGCAAGAGTCTGGAGGGGGCCAGAGATTGGAAGTGATCACTACCTGCTAACAATCAAACGAACAACTGAAAGAGTTGCTCAGCCTAGGAACTGCTCAACATCACGCAAGAAACCAAGTAAACGAGCAGGAGAAATGAGCATTAGGACCTACAAGCTGAGAGAGCCAGAAATTAAGACCAGATATCAGGGGCTTATTGCTGCAGCGGTGAGCAACACAGAAGAACAACCTGATGACTTGGAAACCCTCTGGATTAAATTCAAGGATATCATAAAGACAGCTGCTGCAGAAGCATGTGGTGAAGTCCGACTTGGGAACCAGAGAAAGAGGACACCTTGGTGGACAGAGGAAGTCAAAGAGAAAATAAAAGAGAAGAAAATGGCATGGAAACAATACTTAGGAGCTAAAAACACAACAGGACAAATGGAAAAATATAGAGAATATGTGACACTCAGAACAGAAGTAAAGAACAAAGTGCTAGCAGCAAAACAGAAGTCCTGGGAAGAATTTGGAGAAAAGCTAGAAAAAGATGCACAAGAAAACCAGAAATTGTTCTATAAGACCCTAAAGAACATGAGGAAGGAAAAACAATGCCCTCTCAAATTTATAAAGGACAAGCAAGGCAAATTGCTTACTGCCCCGAAGGAAGTAATGGAAAGATGGAAAGAATATTTCTCAGAACTCCTTGGTGGTGAGCAAGGTCAAACATCAGAAATGATAACCACTAGCACAGAAGAGGAAACCAATGGTGATGAAGATGACATAAAGATGGAAGAACTGAAGGCAGCACTGGAGAAAATCAAGATGGGCAAAGCAGCAGGGCATGATGGTATAACACCAGAAATGGTTAAGTACATGGGAGCATCAGGCGACCTGTTACTCTTAAGGGTCCTACAGGCAGCATGGTGCAACAAGACCATACCAAAGGATTGGGAGATCGCCATCATAACACCAATTTTCAAAAAGGGTGACAACCGACAGTGTGGAAACCATAGAGGCATATCCCTTCTCAGTGTCCCTGGAAAAATCTACTCTAGAATCCTAGAGCAGAGACTCCGACGCCTAGCTGAGCCACAATTGGATGAGGTCCAGTGCGGATTCCGAGCAAACCGAAGTACTCAAGACCTAATCTTCACACTCAGACAGCTGAGTGAAAAGGCCCTTGAGTATAAGAGTGAGATCCATCTTTGTTTCATAGATCTGGAAAAGGCGTTTTACAGGGTCCCTTGGAGCAAACTTTGGGACTGTTTGGCAAGGAAGAATATTCCAGCACCTCTGATTCATGCTATACAGAGCTTCTACAAATCTTGCAGAAATTATGTGAGGACAGCAAACCATAAGTCAGAAGAGTTCAGGACCACCACTGGTGTAAGACAAGGTGATATCCTATCACCTTACCTCTTCATACTCCTTATGGACGATGTCATCAAGGCATGTAAGGAGAGAACAAGAAAGTATTCAGTGGGGTACTGGAAGATGAGACAGGTCTATATTTCAGAGCTGGCATTTGCTGATGATGTTGCCCTGATTGCTAAATCAGAGGCACATCTCCAATCCAACCTGCAAGTCTGGAAGGAAGAGCTGGAGAAGAGAGGGATGGTCATAAGCAGCTCTAAAACAAAATCCGTGGTGATATCACGAGAAGAAAGAAGGCATCAGATTAAGCTGGGAGAACAGGTCCTGGAGCAGGTTGACTACTTTAAATACCTCGGAGCTATTATAGACCGAAAAGGAGGCATCAAAGAAGAGTTGGCCACTCGAAAAGCAGCAGCTGGGAGACTTTTTCAGGCCATAAATCGAGGATTCCTCAGCAAGAGAGAGGTTGGTAAGAAAACGAAGACTGATGTATACCGCTCCACCTATGTCCCAGTCTTGACATATGGATGCGAGTCATGGGCAATGACTACAACCCATAAAAGCCAGATCCAAACCTCAGAAATGAGGTATCTGAGGAAGGTGGTTGAAGTAACAAGAAGAGACATGGTACGCAACCAGACGATACGTCAAGGCCTTAAATGCCACCCCCTACAGACCCAAGTAGAACAGTCCCAACTAAGATGGTTTGGCCATGTCTGCAGAATGGGAGAAGATCGGCTACCACGACAAGCATGGGAAACAAAGAGCCAAGGATCCAGACCCCGAGGACGACACAGAGTCCGCTGGGAGGACAACATTAGACAATCTTTGAAGGACCGAGGACTAGAATGGAACCAGGCCAGGAGGAAGACAGCCGATAGAATAGTCTGGCGCTCTCTCTTCCAAACCTCTACACCTCACGGTAGAAGGGGAACGACTAAGTAAGTAAGTAAGATATGGCATAACATTATGCACTTATATGGAGTTATATGTATAAGTATGGAATGCGTGTGAATACATGACTTTCGTAGACTACATTTTAAACTATACATTCATTCGTACAGTAATACAAAATAATAAATCATCCACACCTGCACACAAATGACTGCTTTGCCAAACACCATGAGGCAAAATAGCTTCATTTTCAACAAAGACGAGAAAATTGACAGTGAATATAGTTTATTTTCATTTCTTGTGTGCTTTTTCTAAATGTGCCAACAAATTTCCAACTGAAATTTTTTCCTACATTATGTTTTTTTTTTTTTTTTTTTTTTTTTCCCGTACGCCCGCTAATACTCGAGGCGAAATCTCAGGTTATTATTTATGTCTAACCTGACATTGATTTTACGTGAGTATCCCTTTATTTCTTGTACAGAGACAGGTGTCCCTCGCCATTCAGGCAAATACTCGCCGATTTCGGAGGTACCCATTGCAGCTGGGTCGGCTCAGGAGCCGCCAGTCCCTGGTCGACGACACTCCTTCAAATGTTCTCGCCAGGTCTCGAGTTAATCCAGTCCAAATCCCGGTCGACGAAAAATCCTCAAATGCCGTCGCCCGGGTTTGATCCTGTATCACCCGGTCGCCAGAGCGGTGTTGTAACCACTACGCTAGCGCGGCTCCTCTACATTATGTAAAAATGGATGTACTTGGTGGTTTTAGGAGTTCTACTACTAAATATAATTTCAGATTTTTTTTTAAAGAATATCAGTGCTCCGCATCCGGTGTGCCGCCTGTGTCTGCCTGGTGTGCCGTGACATCATGAAGAGTACACGATATAATGGTATACACAATTTTATGTTATGATAAAATATTACGAAAGAATTTCACACGTACAGATTTACAAATGCAAAGGTGAATTATCATCATCCATCAACCCGTTACAATAAAAAAAAATTTTTAAAGAGGGGGGGGGAGGGGGGGGGGGCTTTGTTTTATGATTGCAGCGAATTTTAAATATGTCCCACACCTACCTATGGCCCATGCTGAGAAACCACTGATCTAGATGATTGAGTATTTGTAAAACTTATAAACAAGCATTTAAGATCGATTTTTTCCCCCCACGTAGAAGCAATGCTGCATTTATTGCTACCGTAAGGCAATTTTTTTTCATGCATAATAAATCTTTCCTTTTGTACAACATTTATGCATTTTCAAATTACTATTATGCTGTAATACTCGTATAACGTAAAACCCTACACGCATATATAATTGGCCGACGTAAAGCCTCAAAACCTGACGTTATGTCACAGTTCGACAGGCTGTCCATCGTTATCTACAAGACATTAGCTTCTCTGTAAGGCTTTCGTTTGGCTGACGCTTTGGTTACTCAGAACACAAACTTCTCCAATGCAAAGCGTTCCCTCTTTACATTTTCCATGATTTCTCAGGTCCTTATAGAGATTAAACATTATATACGCTTAAATTCTCAGTTGATTTACTTTTACCACACCTATTTAACATACTCTCTCAGATCTAAAGGTCTTTTATATTTGGACATGCGCCCTAATATAACCGACTAGGGTTGAACGGGACGCACCTCACCAAAACGATGCACAATTGTATTTATTTTTTTAAACCACACCTAATTTCTTCTTCTTCTTCTTCTTCCGTCCTTAGCCACCGACCGTCAAAGCAGTCAGTGGCCATTACGCCTAGTGGCGTCTTAGGGCAACAGCAGATAGGTTTTCTTTGCCATTGTTTCCCATCACGCCTATTGGCGTCTTTAGGGCAACGGCAAATCAATCCATTTGCTGTTGTTCACACCTAATTTAGTCATACATTTTTGCTCATATTTAAGAGTTCCCTTTCTAGCTGCCTTTGCTTTCATTAACTCAAAAAGCAGAGCTTTGTACTAATTTCTGATGGGCTTACCGGTTACAACGCTTTCCTCTCGCGGTGAAGTTACCAGGTTCCGAGTTCGAAACCTGGTAGCGTCACACTTGTCTACCCAGCTGTAAATGGATTGCTGACTCTGCTCTTGAATTAAGGAAGGCGAAAGGCAGTGAGGAAGGGATTTGGTCACCCCCACCTCATAAAAAAGCTGGACCTAGTAGGGTGAAATTTCTAGTACTTCTCTCACCCTGCGGAAGTATCTGCTATGGGACTACTTTTACCATTTAGACCGGAGAAAGGCACGACCTGGTTTCGAAAACGACCCCTTTGCTTCGAAAAGCAAGCGCTCCAGTCACCAAAAGTTTCTGAGAATTTGCCCTTGTGGACATTTCTACAACCGATCTCCAGACATAAATGTATAATGATTTCAAGCAATTTCTATAACGTAAGTCACATAATAATTATATAATAGCCCCTTCAGTCATAACTGACTTTGAGAATACGCTTCTGATGTGACAACCCTCAGCTGCTTTTTTTTCGACATTTTCCACTCTCTTTGGTTTGCCGTGAGAGCTTCTTTTTGCCCAATCTGAGGTGGCGCCGTAGAGAGCATCGCCACTAGGTGCGATCGGCAGCTTCATCCTCTTAGGTTGCTGGATTTGTGTCCAGTGCCCTTATGTCTCTCTTGAACACATCTTTGAACCTCAGCTGCGGTCGCCCAACTGCCAGTTGTCTGTAGAAGATATCTTTCGGGATGCGACCATCTTCCACGCGGCGGACATGGCCAAGCCTGCGCTGTCAAAGCAGTGTATTCGTGCCTTGAAGGCCAGCACATGACAAACACCTCGACATTTGTCACTTTGGTACTAAATTATATATATATATATATAATTTGACCTAACATGTTTCCATCATCGAACCTATTCAAGCACTAAATATCCAATACAGTCATCTGCAGTATTGAAATTTCACATCATTATCACCACTCTTCAGCGCCTGAGGAGTATAGGCCTTCAACAAACGTATGCTGAGTCTCCTTGTCCAAAGTGTTAAGGTCTTTCCATGCCCCCCCCCCTCATCCCTTTCATGCCTGTCTCCAGTTCTCTTCTCCACGAGCTCTTTGGTCTCCCTCTACCAACTTACCCTTGGGATCACAGGTCAAGGACTGCCTTGTGAACTGAATGGAATTTTTTTTAACACGACTTTTTTCCAGACTTTTTTTGTTCCTGAAGCTTTTGTAGCTTAAAATTTCTGCAAGATGGGGGTAGCCGGCCCCATGCCCAATTCACCTTAATCGCCTTTTACGACAGCAACTAGTCATGGTTTCATGTTATTTGCTTGCTGAAGAAAATATACCCGTGTTATTTTTGTTTCAACATTATTGCTTTTAATCTGCTATTCAAGTTGAGCTTGGCGTATATCTGTTTATCTGTTTGTTTCCAAAGTTAACCTAAGTTTACCAGTCACCGTAAATCTAAAGAGCTCAACAAACAGCACGCAGCGTTCACATCCTTGCAACGCAAATATAAGAGATAAGAAAAGCCCCCGTGTACTTGAGGAGGATAGAGCAGTATCAGATTATTCATTAGGCCTACTAGACACGGGCCTAAGGCCCCAGGCTTACCGGGACCCCCCCCCCCCCCCACGAACAAAGCAACGGAGTCATAACGCACAGAGCTCTACAGCACCGGCACGTGCATGATAGTAAGCTCGTGCGTGCAGGGTAATAGTATTTGTACAACAGTTAGTTTAATAGTTACTTCAACCCCCGTGTGTTTTTCCTTTTTCATTATATTTTCTTTGCATGGGTCCCACTACCTTTAACAAAATCTAGGGGCTGTAACGAACACTAGTTTTTTAAGTTTTTATTTATTTTTTATTTTATTTATTATTATTATACACGAATAAAAACATTTATTTGAAATCCGTTAGTTTTTTTTTCTTTCTAGTTTTACCTTTTAGAGGATTGGAGAGTGACCCCAAAATATCTTAACAGCCTGAGGCCTCCTGAGTTCTTAATCTGGTCCTGAGGAGGAAACAAAGAAATAGAGGACTACTGTCCCCTCAGGCATATCGTAAGAGGCGACTAACACCAGGTTGTGCATGCGGCTGGCAAGCTCATCATGTCAAACAAACTGCTACAACAACCATGGCTGCGAGAACAGATGTATACTTTGCTGTTTCAGTTTCACCATAAGACGAAAGAGGCGGCAAATTTGGGGCGCAGCAAAATCATGTAAACTAAAAGACTTCGTATAGCGGGGGAAAACATTCATGATTCCAAGAAATACGTTCATGATTCCAAGGAAAACATTTATTATTGAAAGGAAAACATTCATGATTCCATGGAAAATATTCACGATTCCAAGGAAAACATTCATGATTAAAAGGAAAACATTTATTATGATTCCAAGGAAAACATTTATTTTTCTAAGGAAAACATTCAGATTCCAAGGAAAACATTTATTATTCCAAGGAAAACATTTATTCTTCCAAGGAAAACATTTTATTTTCTCTAGCCCTTCTACATCATCGTAGATAAGCGGGTACACATATATTTTTATTAGCACACGTGCATGATTCAAGTACCTGTGTGTCTGTGTATGTAAGTATACGGGGCCGTCAAATGAGAAGTTTATCTAGGGCGCCAAATATCAGTTTTCAGAAGCAGTGGCGTAACCGAAGATACATGATAGTTGTAGATTTGGCGTGCAAATTCTAGATTTGACTTCCACCCCATCAAGACATATAGTCTTGTCACAAACTTCCACTAAGAAATCTAGATTTGACATCCACTTACAGCTTGAGTCTTCTTCACTTGCAATATTGCACTTTTGGATCTCACACTAGACCATGCTTTTATGTTATTACTTTTATGTTATTACTTTTATGTTATTACTTTTATGTTATTACTTTTATGTTATTACTTTTATGTTATTACTTTTATGTTATTACTGTTATGTTATTACTGTTATGTTATTACTGTTATGTTATTACTTTTATGTTATTACTTTTACGTTATTTCTTTTATGTTATTTCTTTTATGTTATTACTTTTATGTTCTTACTTTAATGTTCTTACTTTTATATTATTACTTTTATATTATTACTTTTATGTTATTACTTTTATGTTATTACTTCTATGTTATTACTTCTATGTTATTACTTTTATGTTATTACTGTTATGTTATTACTGTTATGTTATTACTTTTACGTTATTTCTTTTATGTTATTTCTTTTATGTTATTACTTTTATGTTCTTACTTTAATGTTCTTACTTTTATATTATTACTTTTATGTTATTACTTTTATGTTATTACTTTTATGTTATTTCTTTTATGTTATTACTTTTATGTTATTACTTTTATGTTATTATTCTGTCATTGTTTTACTATTGCATTTTGCCGTTTGTTAGATTCATAGGGGCCTATGACAAACATTAAAGGGGGCGGGGGGGGCCGAAATTTCGGATACTGCCGTAGAGGAGAGAAATGTTAGAGACATCAATATACCACGTCAAGCTTTATGACGTAGGGGAGTGAAGTGTTAGAGACATCAATATACCACGTCAAGTTTTATGGCGTAGGGGAGTGAAGTGTTAGAGACATCAATATACCACGTCAAGCTTTATGACGTAGGGGAGTGAAGTGTTAGAGACATCAATATACCACGTCAAGCTTTATGACGTAGGGGAGTGAAGTGTTAGAGACATCAATATACCACGTCAAGCTTTATGACGTAGGGGAGTGAAGTGTTAGAGACATCAATATAACACGTCAAGCTTTATGACGTAGGGGAGTGAAGTGTTAGAGACATCAATATACCACGTCAAGCTTTATGACGTAGGGGAGTGAAGTGTTAGAGACATCAATATACCACGTCAAGCTTTATGACGTAGGGGAGTGAAGTGTTAGAGACATCAATATAACACGTCAAGCTTTATGACGTAGGGGAGTGAAGTGTTAGAGACATCAATATACCACATCAAGTTTTATGACGTAGGGGAGTGAAGTGTTAGAGACATCAATATACCACGTCAAGCTTTATGACGTAGGGGAGTGAAGTGTTAGAGACATCAATATACCACGTCAAGCTTTATGACGTAGGGGAGTGAAGTGTTAGAGACATCAATATACCACGTCAAGCTTTATGACGTAGGGGAGTGAAGTGTTAGAGACATCAATATACCACGTCAAGCTTTATGACATAGGGGAGTGAAGTGTTAGAGACATCAATATACCACGTCAAGCTTTATGGCGTAGGGTGACCAGTTCCCATCTTCGCGGCCTTTGCCTTAATTAACTCAAGAGCAGTTAGAAAACCATTTTCAGCTGGGTAGACTGGAGCATGGTGTAACTAGGTTTCGAACCAGGTGCCCGGTAACTTTTCCGCGATTGACAAGCTCAAACCACTCTGTCTATCGGCCGCTCGTTTATATATGTGTAGTTATTTTGTTTGTTAGTGCTTGAATTGTACGTACCTGTCTGAATGCTAGCGACCGGACACGGCAAGAATGTTAAAAAGAAAAGAGAATGTTGCATTAAGCTCAGAAAATCAATTAGCGTTTCTTTGTTAACTCGTTTTGAACATAATTTCCGAGGCAAATAGCCTTTTCTGCCCCGGTGATGCTATTTTGGTTTCACACATTCTCTCTTCCCCCCCTCATTGAAACTTGTTTATCACGCGCGTACGATTGGCTAAGCGGTTAGAGCGTTTTCCTCTCGCGGCACAGATACTAGGTTCCAGAATTGAACCTCAGTAGCGCCACGTTACTGTCTACCCAGCTATAAATGGGTATTTGACTCTTCTTGAATTTGAGAAGGCAAAGGCAGCGAGGAAGGAATTGCTCACCCGACCTCATTAAAAAAGCTGGACTTAGTATGGTGAAGTCTCTAACACTTCACTCCTCTACGACATTATTTGCTATTTGGTTTGGTTTGGTTTGGTTTTTAAGGACTATCTTCATTGCACACGGACAACTCCATCAGTGCTCCGATCTCTTCCCTTAGATCACACAAGGAGGATCTCAGCACAGTGCTCGATCTCTGTAGCACCGGCGAGAATCCCAGTGTGTGTATATAGGAATCACACATTCTATAAATATTTTTGTGGTGGGTAGGTTTCTAATTTTTAAATGTTGCCATCTTGCTGTTTGAAAACCTTTACCTTTTGTCCATCACGTAAGTGCTAACTAAACTAAAATGTCATATTCTTAAATGGAAATTTTCGTGTGTTTGTTTTCGTATTTACAACATTGCGACATTTCGCCACCTGCTGTTGTCACGGTCACTAACCCGATTAACGAATGTACGTTGTTAACACATCCTTGACTGACCCCCTGCTAGAAACAACTTTTCAGGAGTTTTTATCCAGATTTGACTCGCTTTAAAAGGTTTGTTGGAGCCACAATCGCGAAACAAACATTACAATACTAAGAGCAAGTCTGGAGAAACCAAGTAGGATTACTGCCATTGTCTACTTGGACGAGCTGTGTCGTGGATGTTCGAAGTTTAGTAGTGCGAGGAGGACAATAGAGAAGAAATACATAAAACGGTACCAGGACAGAAGACACAAAAACACTCGACAATGTTGCATTTGTTTACTGTGTGTGTTATCCTTTTACTGCAAGAAACAGGTAACTTTTACCTTTAAAGTTATGATTTTTTAAATGTGGCATCAAACGTAAGGCTAGCAGGGATCAACATATGAGAGGATGCATCCGGCAGGTATGCAACAAGGGTGCTACAGGAACAATTAGCATTCAAACCTTCGACATTTGCTGAGGGAGACTGAACACTTATGGTTTGGTTTTGGCTTTAAGGACTATCTTCATTGCACACGGACAACTCCATCAGTGCTCCGATCTCCTCTCTTAGATAACCAAAGACGATCTCAGCACAGTGCACGAACTCCGTTGCACCAACGAGAATCCCAGTGTATGTATACAGGAATCACACACTCTATAAATATTTTTGTGGTGGGTAGGTTTCGAATGTTTTAAAATTTTAGTAAGTGAGTTAGTGTGAAAGTATGTAAGGAAGGGAGTTAGTGAGTAAGTAAGTAAGTGAGTTAGTGAGTTAGTAAGTAAGTGGGTAAGTAAGTAAGTGAGTGAATGAGTGAGCGAGTAAGTAAGTGAGTGAGTGAGGAAGGAAAGGAGGGAGGGAGTCATTGAGTGAGTGAGGGAGGAAATGAGGGAGTAAGTGAGTGAGTGAGTAAGTAAGACTAACAAGGCCCTAAGGAGACCATGAAAGACTAAAATTACTGCTCCCGCAGGAAATTCGTAAGAGGTAACTAATAAGAGAGTGTGCTTGAGGCTAGCAACCTCATCGTGCCAAGCCGCTTGCTACATAAACTATCACTACAAGAGCACATACATGTTTTGGTGCAAGCGTCCTGCAAAGGACCAAGCTGCAAGGTTGGCTACACGACTCATTGAAAAAGGGAATGATGATGATGACTTATTACGTGCAGCATTTAACAAGTAATTACAGACTCTATATCAGATTTCCGCAGACGTGACATTAAATCACCAGTTGCTGAGTGAAAGATTATGTCACATGCCTGTATATTATTATGAGAAGATGGTTTATAATTTTGTTCCCGCGCTGGATATATTCTTTTTTTAAAACCACTTTTATTTAGCTTCACACGTGCTTTATATCTCATGAAGACAGAAGTTGTGACATTCAGTCTAAGAAATCTGGCACCCATAAACATAAAGGACCAAGAGCTAGAAAATACAAACACATTTACATACTTTGGAACCATAGTAACACCAGATGGTGGAACAAGTAAAGACATCAGCAGCCGAATGAATAAAGCCAGAATAGCCTTCGCCAATTTAAACAAGATCTGGAAATCCTCCCAGTAAAGTACAAACGATAAATTAAAAATATATGAGAACTGCGTAATTTCTGTCCTTCTGTACGGCGCAGAATTCTGGAGAGTAACGGAAAAGGAAATGTCCAAACTTTCCTCTTTCTACACAAAGTGCTTAAGGAAAATTCTTCGAAATTTCTGACCGAACACCATCACCAACAAAGAACTGCAAACTTGGAGTCACCAAGAAGACATGCGCACTATCACAGCGGGTAGACGCTGGAATTGGGTTGGCCCGTCCTCAGAAGAGAACCTGACATCATCACCAGAACTGCCATGCTATGGACTCCAGAAGGAAAGCGAAAGCAAGGACGACCAAAAGCCACCTGGCGGAGAACTACGGAGGCAGAGATGCTAAGCATGAACCAGAGCTGGGACACCACACAAAGGATGGCTGCCGACCGAGCAAAGTGGAGACAGTTTGTTACTGCCCTACAAGACGCCACCAGCCGTGATGGTCACTGATTGCTTTGTCTGTCAGCGGCCAAGGACCAAAGAAGGGAAGAAGAAAACTGTATCTATTTGTCAGGTTTCGGTTCTTTGAGCTCAAAATCTCTAACTCTATTCACTGTAGAGAGCTGATGCTTTACATGCAGCTCCTCAATGTGGGAAATTTTAATATGCCAGTAACGTGCGAATGATATGACGAATTACTGATTAATGATAACTAGCCATCCATTTTTATTCTATGCAATAGAATGTATAGAACATTTATTTTCGGTTTTTAAGTACATTTTGTAACAATAATAAAAATTGATAACTAAAACATGTATTTTTCTTTACCTGTTCTGATTCTCATCCAGGAGTGTTCTGCCAGAAAGCACCTCACGAGATAAGCTGTGACAGAAAGTCCAACGGATTGCTGGAGATCGGATGCTGGGGGTTTGCCAACTGCTTCAACGGCATAGCAGAAATACATGATTGTCCAGTGGGAACGGTGTTAGACAGAGAAACAATGACCTGTATTGGGTATGTAGTTTTATTTAGTAAATCTTCTTAGCGTAATTCTCTCAGTTCACTATGTTTAGATAAAACTCGGAGAAGATAACTGGAAACAGACATCAAAGGGCTGGAGAGACCTTTAGCTAATGGTACGGGGAAAGGAAGCCTTGACATACAGTTGTTAAGTCCTGTGCTCCATGAGGATGATGATGATATTTTAAAAAAAAATTATCATTTTCTTTATTTTCATTGTCATCTTTACATTTATGATGTCTTATGTATGTGTTGTTCTTACTTAGGCAATGAGACATTTCATTACCTTGGGAAAAATAGAAAAAAAAAAAAAAATCAAGTTCAACATAAACGTGACGAAACGGGGCGACCTCTATCGATCTTTGGTTCTCTCCGGCAGTATCGGTACATTTGTGGTACTGATTTTTATTATGTGCTGTCAATTATCGCACTTTTCTTTCTTTCTTTTCTTTATTTGTCTGCTAAGTAGCAGATATGTGATTTTACCAAATCACCCTGTAGGTGATAACTATATAACTATCACAATTGTGACACTCCTTGCAGATATGTCACCGGTATGTTACCTGGTCATCCCAGCCTACGAAGAGCTGAGATAAGATAGTCGCCGGCGCGTTTAGATTGAACCGCTGAAAAGACGACATTACCGTCTGTGTGACACGGGTGGGCAGACAAATGTGGTGTAATTGCTTCCGGTCCTTGGTTAAAAAGTAATCATGGATTTATTATATTTTAGACAATATGAGTCTACACATGTGTTTGTAAGAGTGTATACAAGGCATCAGATGTCCATATATGGTAATACGTGACCTTTGCAGGCACGCACCTTATTTCACGTGGGACTATTTTGAAATATCACAGCATATCCTGCATGATTTGAAATGATTAGATCTTTCTGATTAGATTCATAACATCACTGGAGGTTGACAATTTCACAGTTTTATTTCTCTGTGATTTGCACGCTCGCCAAGACATCAGACCTGCGCCAGAGGAAGAACTAGATTCATAATTCCAAATTGTTATCCGGACCTTTTATTGGAGAACCAGATAAGATTTATAAAGCACAGGAAATCTCTTTCAAATTTTAATAAGGAACAACCGGGACTAGGAAATTGAAGAAATACGGAGTCAGAAACTGCAATCTATGTTAAAATTAAAAGAAATCCCAGACACGTGTTGTAAGAGAACGATTCGTCTCTTTTATTCATCTGTGCGACAAGTCTGTAGCCAGGATTGGCTTATTGGTGGTACCAGCAGAACGTACTATTTCTGTAACAAGACGGGATCAGTGGCCTACGCTTTAAGACACTGTGTAGACTTACCTTGAAGTTTCTTGGAGTCGAGCTACACCCGACAACCTTGACCAGAGACGAGTGATCAGTGTGAAATGACAGAACCGTAATTGGCAGCTAAGTTCAAATATATGCTGCCATCTGAACTTTCTTACCCTTTTTGCAATCCCCAAATACTAGGATGATAGCTTTTCTTTATCCATAACTATTCAAATTATTTTCAAACTGCTACAACTAAAGTGATTATTAGATTTTGTTATTTGTAATGTTACAAATTTAACTTCACTTTGATCATTTTGAAGTTACTGCATGTTTGTCTCAGTTGCTTTCTACACACATTCTAAACAGAGCTATACTTGAATAAGAGAATTCCACTGAGTAAATCAGCAGTGGGGGGGGGGGGGGGGGGGGGGGGGGGGGGGGGGTGGGGGGGGGGGGGGGGGGGGGGGGGGGCTTAACGAGCAGATAAATAAGTGCTTAAATTCTTCGCAAAAGTGGTCGGCAGGTTACAGAATTAACGTGCTTAGCGACAGCCATAAATAACACATAAGGAAGGGAAACCCGAGGCCTGTAAACAGTAAATTAATATTAGACAAACATAAAGGTATGTTTTCACGCACTCGTAAGAAATAAAGAAGTAGAACACTTGGACAACAGAAAAACAACAGACGTGAGTGGCTTACCCAGGGTTCGAACCCCGTACCTTCCGTACGACAACTCCGCCTAGCTATCAAGCGAATCACACTGACCCCACGGCCAGCTAGGCATCCCCAAAAAAAGGATGCTTTGCTGACTATATATCAGTACGAAACACACAAGATAACACCGGAAGTATACAGTGGGCAACTCAGCCCTTAAATGACGCAATCACTTCTGTTGTTCCTCTATTAACAGTATGTGTCAGTCCAAACAAGACAAAGACCTTGATACTGGGTCCAGTAAATAGTAGAAGACTTAAGGACATTAGTATAGAACAGAGGGTAGGTTTATGGTATTGTATAAACATAAATAACACATAAGGAAGGGAAACCCGAGGCCTGTAAACAGTAAATTAATATTAGACAAACATAAAGGTATGTTTTCAGGCACTCGTAAGAAATAAAGAAGTAGAACACTTGGACAACAGAAAAACAACAGACGTGAGTGGCTTACCCAGGGTTCGAACCCCGTACCTTCCGTACGACAACTCCGCCTAGCTATCAAGCGAATCACACTGACCCCACGGCCAGCTAGGCATCCTCAAAAAGGATGCTTTGCTGACTATATATCAGTACGAAACACACAAGATAACACCGGAAGTATACAGTGGGCAACTCAGCCCTTAAATGACGCAATCACTTCTGTTGTTCCTCTATTAACAGTATGTGTCAGTCCAAACAAGACAAAGACCTTGATACTGGGTCCAGTAAATAGTAGAAGACTTAAGGACATTAGTATAGAACAGAGGGTAGGTTTCTGGTATTGTATAAACATAAATAACACATAAGGAAGGGAACCCGAGGCCTGTAAACAGTAAATTAATATTAGACAAACATAAAGGTATGTTTTCAGGCACTCGTAAGAAATAAAGAAGTAGAACACTTGGACAACAAAACCCTGGGTAAGCCACTCACGTCTGTTGTTTTTCTGTTGTCCAAGTGTTCTACTTCTTTATTTCTTACGAGTGCCTGAAAACATACCTTTATGTTTGTCTAATATTAATTTACTGTTTACAGGCCTCGGGTTTCCCTTCCTTATGTGTTATTTATGTTCATACAATACCAGAAACCTACCCACTGTTCTATACTAATGTCCTTAAGTCTTCTACTATTTACTGGACCCAGTATCAAGGTCTTTGTCTTGTTTGGACTGACACATACTGTTAATAGAGGAACAACAGAAGTGATTGCGTCATTTAAGGGCTGAGTTGCCCACTGTATACTTCCGGTGTTATCTTGTGTGTTTCGTACTGATATATAGTCAGCAAAGCATCCTTTTTTGGGGATGCCTAGCTGGCCGTGGGGTCAGTGTGATTCGCTTGATAGCTAGGCGGAGTTGTCGTACGGAAGGTACGGGGTTCGAACCCTGGGTAAGCCACTCACGTCTGTTGTTTTTCTGTTGTCCAAGTGTTCTACTTCTTTATTTCTTACGAGTGCCTGAAAACATACCTTTATGTTGTCTAATATTAATTTACTGTTTACAGGCCTCGGGTTTCCCTTCCTTATGTGTTATTTATGTTTATACAATACCAGAAACCTACCCTCTGTTCTATACTAATGTCCTTAAGTCTTCTACTATTTACTGGACCCAGTATCAAGGTCTTTGTCTTGTTTGGACTGACACATACTGTTAATAGAGGAACAACAGAAGTGATTGCGTCATTTAAGGGCTGAGTTGCCCACTGTATACTTCCGGTGTTATCTTGTGTGTTTCGTACTGATATATAGTCAGCAAAGCATCCTTTTTTGGGGGATGCCTAGCTGGCCGTGGGGTCAGTGTGATTCGCTTGATAGCTAGGCGGAGTTGTCGTACGGAAGGTACGGGGTTCGAACCCTGGGTAAGCCACTCACGTCTGTTGTTTTTCTGTTGTCCAAGTGTTCTACTTCTTTATTTCTTACGAGTGCCTGAAAACATACCTTTATGTTTGTCTAATATTAATTTACTGTTTACAGGCCTCGGGTTTCCCTTCCTTATGTGTTATTTATGTTTATACAATACCAGAAACCTACCCTCTGTTCTATACTAATGTCCTTAAGTCTTCTACTATTTACTGGACCCAGTATCAAGGTCTTTGTCTTGTTTGGACTGACACATACTGTTAATAGAGGAACAACAGAAGTGATTGCGTCATTTAAGGGCTGAGTTGCCCACTGTATACTTCCGGTGTTATCTTGTGTGTTTCGTACTGATATATATAGTCAGCAAAGCATCCTTTTTTGGGGATGCCTAGCTGGCCGTGGGGTCAGTGTGATTCGCTTGATAGCTAGGCGGAGTTGTCGTACGGAAGGTACGGGGTTCGAACCCTGGGTAAGCCACTCACGTCTGTTGTTTTTCTGTTGTCCAAGTGTTCTACTTCTTTATTTCTTACGAGTGCCTGAAAAACATACCTTTATGTTTGTCTAATATTAATTTACTGTTTACAGGCCTCGGGTTTCCCTTCCTTATGTGTTATTTATGTTTATACAATACCAGAAACCTACCCTCTGTTCTATACTAATGTCCTTAAGTCTTCTACTATTTACTGGACCCAGTATCAAGGTCTTTGTCTTGTTTGGACTGATATATAGTCAGCAAAGCATCCTTTTTTGGGGATGCCTAGCTGGCCGTGGGGTCAGTGTGATTCGCTTGATAGCTAGGCGGAGTTGTCGTACGGAAGGTACGGGGTTCGAACCCTGGGTAAGCCACTCACGTCTGTTGTTTTTCTGTTGTCCAAGTGTTCTACTTCTTTATTTCTTACGAGTGCCTGAAAACATACCTTTATGTTTGTCTAATATTAATTTAGCGACAGCCAGCATTGTTTTCGCTTTCCTGAATTTCTTGTGAAGACTCCCATGTTATAGAAGCTGTACTACTCTTCTATCTACATTTCTGCCAAGAGTAATCTTGTGTACAAATAGACTCCATTGAAGCCTATATTAGATACTCTTGAGTTTGGTCATTGTTGGACCACTACTGCAAAGCAGGGGAGGCAATACCGTCACAATTGGGCGACTCGTGTCGGGATTAGTGAACTCGGACAAGCATTTGTGATAACCCACAATAGAGCGACTTGTCCCGGGTTATAGAACCTGTCTAGTAATTCCCCTAGACGACTGACATAAATTTCAGCTTTACTGAAAGAATATCGTCAAGAGAGTGTGTTATAGTAAGACTGAACATTCATTGTATGTATAAATAACAGTAAAATAACTTTAAAAAAAAAATAGATTAATTGAAAGAAAGAAAATTTCTTGTAAACTAAAGTTAAAGTTAAAGAAATAAGAAGTTCGCTTGGTGCGGCAAATCAGTGCTGTATTGCTGTTGTAATCTTGTGTAGCTTTGTAAACAGACTTTTCGCTCAGAATGGCAGAGTCCCAAAATCTCCATGCTTTTTATCTTAATCTATGACGCAAACTCGGGTTTTCAGGCAAAGAACTTTCTGACTTCGTACTTACTTCGGCGAGAGAACAGAAAGAAAAAGATAAAGAGAAAAAAGACAGGATGGAGGCAGAGAAGGCAGTACTCTGTAAGGAGAAAGCCGAGATGAAAGAGAGAAGGATGGCCAGAGAACACGAAAAGGCACAAGCTGAAGAGAGGGAAAAGCAAAGGGTTTTCGAAGAGCAGAAAGCTGAAAAGCACAGGGCTTTCGAAGCCGCAGAGAGAGAAAAGGAAAAGGCTTTCCAAGAAAAGAAGGAACAGGCCGAGAGGGCATTCCAAGAAAAAAAGGAACAGGCCGAGAGGGCATTCCAAGAAAAGAAGGAACAGGCCGAGAGGGCATTTGTTAAGGAGGAGGAACAGGCCGAAAGAGCGGAAAAGGAACAGGAGAGTACATTCGCAAAGGAACAGGCCGACAGAGCCCACGCTATTAGAATGAAGGAATTGGAACTCGAAGGAAGAAGAGTGGAATCTAGTTCTAACAATGGCGGGTCTGGCAGCTCTCAAGGGAGCGAAGGAGGAAGTACCACTCAGGTGGTGGCACCTAGTTCCATATCCTGCCAAATTGATGTCTATAATGAGGCTTCAGGGGAAATTGACATCTATCCTCTAGGTTTGAATCCTTAGCAGCTACATATGGCTTGGAGAGGGAGAGATACAACATGAAGCTATCCCAGAGTCTTAGGGGATCTGATTATGATGTGTTTCTCAAGATGCCCACGGAAGAACAAAACAACTACAACATGTTGAAGAAAGCTCTGCTACTGCGTTTTATGCTTAACGCAGAGACTTTTCGTGGTAAATTCCGTGATGCGAAAAGACAGAAAGATGAATCTTTTCGACAGTTTGCTACACGACTAGAAACGTACTTGGAGAAGTGGGGATCTCTCAGCACTTTGATGAATCTTTTGAAGGACTGAAGGAAAATAGTCTCGTGGAGCAGTTCAAGGACTCGCTCACCCCTGACATGAGAAGGTTCCTGGCTGAACATGGGGTCGAAACTCTTGAGCAGGTGGTACTATTTGCTGATAGGTACCAGAGCGCCCAGTTGGAAGTGAATCCGCCTAAGAGGCGCCACCACGATAGTCACCCCAAACAGAAGGATCACCAAGATGATAGCTCCAAAAGTGCGGACAACACAACACTCAAAACAGCCCATCAACAGCAACAACAACCACAAGATCACCAGAGGCAGAAACAGAGCAATTCAGCCCAGGGAACTGGACGACGATATTGTAAATCGTGCAAAACTGACAAGCATTTCACATCGGATTTTAAGAGGCCAAAATCCGGCCCTTATAATGTCGCTTGCCTGATCAGGAGGCTGATAGGGAAACATGACCCCCAGGCATCTGAACAAAATCCTAGTTACCCTTCCATTATTGAGCAAGTAACCGTTGGCAACCAAACCATACGGTGCCTGTATGATTCGGGCTTAGAATATTCAGCTTTAGTTTGTCCATCTTTGGTGAAGGCCCACCAATACACTGGTGAAACCGTAGAAATACAGGGGCCTCGGAAGAGTATAAAGCCTATGCTACTTCCGGTCGCGGAGGTTGACGTTTCCACCCGATATGTAATACGTATTACTGTATTAGAAAGTAATGTTGTCATAACAAGTCGGTCCGGAAGCGATTATGTCACACTTGTCTGCCCACATATGTCACACAGACAGTAATCTCGTTATCTGAGGTATGAGTACGCAAAAACTCCGTGTCTGCCCATCTGGGTTACCAAACGAGTCGTCTTATCAGCGGTTCAATCTAAACACACCTGCGACTATCTTATCTCAGTTGCTCACCGCAAGCTAGGATGACCGGGTAACAACAGGTGACATCTCAGAGAGAAGTGTCGAATGATTTGATAAAATCAAATATCTGCTACTTAGCAGAAAAATAACGAAGAAAGAAAGAAAATTGCGATAATTGACAGCACATAATAAAAATCAGTACCACAAATGTACCGATACTGTCGGAGAGAAACAAAGATCGATAGGGACCGCCCCGTTTTGTCACATAATGATGGCAATCTCCCAATCCTTTGGTATTGTCTTGTTACACCAAGCTACCTGTAGGACCTTCAGGAGTAATAGGTCTCTAGTTTCTAAAACATGTTAAAAGCAGTCCATAGCAGATACTGCCGTGGGGGAATGAAGTGTTAGAGACTTCACTATGCTAGATCCACCTTTTTTTTATTAATCAGGGGGACCAGTTCATTTGCTTCCCTAATTCAACGGCAGAGTCAGATATACATTTTCATCTGGGTAGACTGGAGGCGGAGATGCAAAACATGCACCAGAGTTGGGACACAGCACGAAGAATGGCCACCGACCGAGCAAAATGGGGACAGTTTGTTGCTGCCCTAGAAGACGCCACTAGGCGTGATGGCCACTGACTGCTTTGTCAGTCAAGAGCTAAGGATCCATGAAGAAGAAGAAGAAGACTGGAGCGTGACGCTACCAGGTTTCGATCCCGGAATCCAGCAACTCTACCAGGAGAGGAAAACGCTCTAACCGCTTAGCCCAGCGGTTTTCAACCTTTTTGAGTCCATGACTCCCCTGACCAACTATGTTCTTTCTGCGGCTCCACTGTGGGATAACTGGTAAAAACTCTAGCGACGTTTCGACATTTAGCCTAACTTTTTTTGAGCAGGATAGCTTTGGAAAGGCTTTTAAACAATGTAATTTGTTAATGTAATTTTTTAAAAATGCAATTGGACAATCTGTGAGAAAATTACACGTACAAGAAAAAATATACACAAAGTGCACTTTGAAAACCCTTACTATAAAAAAGAAAACAGCACAGATAAAGTAGTTTCTTTCTAACATTGTTATATATTTTTGTCTGAAAATCATTCACTGATATACTGCACTCATGATTCAATCTCCATAACAAAAAACTTGTACAGTAAAACTAAAAAAAAAAAATATGATGAATAAAGTACCAGTCACCTCAGTGTGAAACTTGAGCTTGCTTGTTGTTACACAGCTTGTCAAATCTTGGCACCAATTGAGATACAGCTACCCTCATTTTCTTCTCCACATCAAGTCTTGATCTGAATTTGGTTTTTATGATAGCCACTGCTGAAAACCCAGCCTCGCAGAGATAGGAGGTTGCAAAAGGAATTAATATCTTCAGTGCTCTCTTGCTCAGGCTTGGGAACTCCTGTTTTACTGAATACCAAATTTTTGGCAATGCCATGGATGGAAACTTCGCTTGTACTGAAGGGTCGGATGAAAGTTCTATCAGTTCTTCCTCTTCTGCAGTACTGAAGTCCGAAGGAGCATCACTACTGAAGGGATTTTGAACCCATTGAAACCTGTCACAGTTTCCAGGAAAGTATTTTTCAAAATGAACTCACCGTGTTACCTACTATGGTCGCGAGAGGAGAATGCGCGGAAAGTTGATAGGCGGGTCGGGGGAGCGGGACGTCAAAGGCTGGCCAACATCAAAAGTGAAATTTCTCCCTGGTCACGCAGGTTGACAAACAACAAAAATGAAATTTCCCACAGCTCTGTGTTTTCTTTACAGTTAAATACGAAAAAAATCCACGCCCTCCCACGGCGCCCCTGACCGTCAGTCATGGCTCCCCAGGGCGCCGCGGCGCACATGTTGAAAACCGCTGGCTTAGCCAATAAGACTTACGGGTTTAAAATATCTCCCCGACCCCAAATTTCATTAGTGACGCCTATGGCTTGGTGCTTAGTATATAAAGTGACCAAGTGTATAACATTATTATATTTATTATACCAGACAAAAAGGTCTGTTATATTTGGGCATGCGCCCTAATGTCTTCTTCTTCCTACATTCTCAGACGTCTAGAAAATAGTGGTCAAGCTTGAGGCTATTTGTATCTTCATAGAGTTTCCAGCAATTGTACTGGTGACGCACCTGCTTGCCAACCAATCTGATTACGGAAACAGCGATAGATTGTTTGGTCTGTTTCTGTTCCACAAAGACGCCACTAGGCGTGGTGGAAACAGCGATAGATTGATCAATTTGTTGTTGCCCTAAGACGCCACTAGGCGTACTGGCCACATACTGCTTTGCCGGTTGGTGGCTAAGGATGGAAGAAGAAGAAGAAGAAAAGTACTGGTGACGGCCATATGTGCTGTCTCTGTTGCTCATATGTTGGGCATATTTGAAGCAGATGTTAAGCAGACGTTTTATCTATGCCACAGTTACACTCATCGGTAGTTCCTATCTTTAACTTGCTGAATAGGTGGTATCGCGATCTGTTGAGTCCCGTGCGGAGTCTGAAGATTACCACTTGTGTAAGTTGAACTGGACTCCCCATACCAAAACTCCTATTAAAAAAAAAAAAAAACCCCCAAAAAAAAAACTCAGTAACATTCTGGTAAGTGATATCAAAATAAGAATACAAACATCAAGGGGAGTTTTAATTGCATTGGGAAATATATGAAGATCAAGAGAAACCAAGACCAACAGAAAAATCAGAATATTCAACTCAAACGTCAAGTCAGTCCTATTGTACCACATCTGTACCACAAATACAAAATTGGTGCAACAGATCTCTGCACCTGCGGTACCAGCCCAATGACAGTCGAACACCTGCTGCAATACTGCCCAACCTACAGTAATGAACGGCGTAGCATATGGCAACAACCCACTTCTGTCAACGAAAAACTGTTTGGAGATGTTGGGAGCCTTGGGTTGACTACTGCCTTTATTAGAGTCATAAATGTGGAAGTCTGAAGGCGAACGAGGAAGAAGAAGTCCTATTGTATGGCTCTGAAACATGGAGAACAACAAAAAAAAACAACAACAACAACCAAAAAGCTACCGACTTTCATAAATGATTACTTACGTAAAATAGAAGGATTGAAGTGGTATGACAAGGACAAGCAAGTGCCAGTGGAACAAGAGATGAGAAGAAGACGGTGTCGATTGATAAGACACACACTGAGGAAACCTGTTGATAGTATTACAAGGCAGTCCCTGGTCTGGAATCTCCAGCGTAAGGGAGGTAGAAGGATACCGAAGATTATATGGAGAAAAGAACTGGAGGCAGACATGAAAGGAATGAAGGAGACATGGAAAGAACTTGAGCGGATGGCACGTGACAGGAAGACTTGACGTACGTTTGTTGATGACACGTGACAGGAAGACTTGACGTACGTTTGTTGATGACACGTGACAGGAAGACTTGACGTACGTTTGTTGATGACACGTGACAGGAAGACTTGACGTACGTTTGTTGATGACACGTGACAGGAAGACTTGACGTACGTTTGTTGATGACACGTGACAGGAAGACTTGACGTACGTTTGTTGAAGGTCTATCCTCCTTGGGGAGGTGAAGTGTGTCAAGTTAATGAATGAATATACTGGTAAGACTTCTTGTATTTTTCCAGACCAGGGAGGGGTCAGACAGACTGTTACCTGCCGGCGGATTGTGCAGGCAAATCGGACGGTTCCTACCCAGACCTCGGGGATCGCTGTATCAGCTACTACCGCTGTCAGAAGGGCGTTGGCCTGGGTCGGTTTTACTGTCCTGCACGTGAGTCTAGATCGTTTATATTCGTAATCATAAGCAACGTGTGATTCTCGGTGGGTCTCTGGTGAGACAAAGAAAGAACATGTCTACTGCCCTCAGGCAGGTCGTACAAGGCGACTGACATGAAGTTGTGCATGAGGCTGGCAACCCCATCATGTCAAACATATTGCTACAGAAACTACCGCTACAAGAGCACGTGACGGCTTCGTGCAGACTTCATGCAAAGCAACCAGCTACAATGGTGGCTCCAGCTCCACAAGGTGCGAAAAGCAAAATGATGATAGCGCAATCATCATCACCACCACCATCATAATCATCATAACATTCGTCAACGTTATCATCCTTTGACTTTTCATAGCTTGAATTGAAAAATCATTTATTCTTCACTTTTTAAATAGTTTTTATGCATCTATCTATCTATCTATCTATCTATCTATCTATCTATCTATCTATCTATCTATCTATCTATCTATCTATCTATCTATCTATCTATCTATCTATCTATCTATCTATCTATCTATCTATCTATCTATCTATCTATCTATCTATCTATCTATCTATCTATCTATCTATCTATCTATCTATCTATCTATTTGTCTGCCTATCTGTATGTATGTCTTTCTAGTCTAGCTATATATCTATCTATATATCTGTCTGTCTACATGTCTATTTGTCTGTCAGTCTGCCCGCATGTCCATTTGTCTGTCTGTTAAATGTCTGCCTCTCTGTCGTTATGTTTATGCTTGGCTTCTCCCCCCCCCCCCCCCCCCGCCCTGATATTTTGAGGAAATGAGACGCCTAAACTTGGTTGTGCACGGGACTGCCAACCACATCACGTAAAACAAACAGTATCGGAAGCAACCACTGCCAATGCTCATAAAGTGTAATGGCGCAGGCTTCCTGTAATGGGGTCGTTTTCAGTGGTGGTATCGCGCTTCTCGTGACACGTAAAAAAGAATGCTGATGCCAGTAACACATAATGGCATCAAGGTCATCAAGAGCTGACGCTCAGTGACAGTAGATCAAAGTCAAGTCAGAATGCCGATTAATCCTCTTTTGTCAATTGTATCTATCTTTATCATCTGAACAGCTACAGGTTTCAACGAAGAATATGGAGTCTGTGATTACGTCAGTAATATCAAACCACCTTGCGGCACTGCAGACGTCACAGACGCTAATGCAGGCGCTATTTCTGCAAAATCACTAGCTCCCCAAAATTACGGATTTCCTGCAAGGGTTGTGCCTGATAGATGGCTACGTGGACCATGAGCTCTGAGACTAGGATTAGACAGACATCCCGACAAACAAATAGACAGAGAGTTGAGTAAATGAATGGGAGAATGAGGTTAATAATAAACATTGTTCCACGTAAGTGTGAGCGTTGAGTGGCAAAGTGGTTAGAGGGGTTTCTTCTCAAGGCAAAGTTACCGGGTAAAAAAAACCTGTTAGTGTCACGTTCAGGCTACCCAGCTGTAAATAGGTACCTGATTCTGCTCTTGAGTTATGGAAGCTGATAATGTCTCTTTTTGGAAGACAGACGTCATCATCATCAGTTGATAAATTCTCGTAAGGTGGATGGACGTCATCATCATCAGTTGATAAACTCTTAATACAAGACCCTTGCCCTGAGCAAGAGACATGCTGAAAAAATCTGAAGCTCACTCGAACATCACCGGAGTTAAATACTGTGTTGTTGTGTTGCTCGTGGTTTGAGTATGGAATGTCAACTTGACCTACGCAGTGGTGTGTAGACATAGATTGAGTGTATAACATGCGAATGATAAGAAGAGTTCGTGGTGTTGACAAATGTTCTTTTCTCACACTCATGTATGGCTGGAAGTCATCGACACCAACGACTGTGTACCTTTACTACAGTTTAATTTGGACGTACACACTCGACAGCACAGATAGTGACAAATCACAGGTTGGCATAATACATCATGGTACAGTGGATAAATGGTCTTGCAATGTTACATGGGCACTCATGTAGAATAATAGTATAATGGACTGTCAGTAGCCAAGCACTCAGTATTGCCCATATATATATCATCTGAGTTTACTGACAAAGCACGTCAGATTATAAACAATGTCCAAGATGGCTTCTAGACCTAACCTCGTCTAGCGAAGATTCCTTAACATAATGTCTAGCACAGATTTTTCCATATAATCAAATTGAACCGCTAGCAATGGGTTCTCATGTGTAGCAGTGATCTCTGGACTAATCAAGCGATAATACGGGCATCCCTTTTCTCTTCTTGAAAGTCACTAAATGTTTGGTTACAAGATGGCTTCTCTCGTGAGCTGTCACTCACGTTTGGATACAGATAATGAATCTGTCTTAAAGTTAGTCATTCATTAAATGTTTCATTGCTCTGTAGATTCTATCATGATACAATTGACTGCATTCTACAGGATATAGTGCTGCTAGGAATCAGAGTCGTTTTCCATCTAGTTAAATGCATCCTCTCAGATGTACAAAATCGTACCCATCGAAAAACGGTGGCTTCGTACGAGAGTTCAAAAGAGTATCTTTTATTACCTGGGTATCAGAAATATGATTCTGCCATTCCTTGGCAATAAGAATGAACACTGGGGTAAAGCATACATGATAGGTCTAGACGACTATCACTTTCCCCATAAATATAGAGATCACTTTTTCCGGCTACAAGCCGACATAGAAAAACACAGCCCATCATCAGGGCGAAGCCAAAACATACCTCTCCAGCGTCACATCCGCCGAACAGCCTTTGACCTCTCTAGAGACAAAAGAACATATAGTTCGACTTAGATATGTAAAGATATACAGATATAAGACAGACTCGTCCTACTCAGACAAACAATACACATAAATTCAGGCCATAGATATTCTGAAGCAAGAACAATCTATTACTACCCAAACAAAGAATAAATCGCAGTAAAACTGGATTCATCCGCGGAGTTCGATCGAAAGAGACGACACAACTTTCAAGGGAAGTAACTCAATAATGACTTTTCCTTAAGCACTAACAAGTATCTATTTTGTTTACAAAATATTTGCGAACATAACAAGTATACCAATGTATAATATTGTAAGATATCAAAGACTGCACGTAACAGAAGCCAAAAGGCATCGAGGAAGGGAACCAGTCACTTCACCTCATAAAAGCTGAGACCTAGGATGGTAAAGTCTCTAGCACTTCACTAACTTACGACAGTATCTGCTATGGGACTATCTTTACCTTCTGCATTAGCATAGAGGAAAATATGTACCTCTGACTGCAATCATAATTGGGCCCTTTAACAAGCAAAGACCGTCTTTTGTGATTTTTATCTATAATACTGTTTCTCAACCTTTTAGAGGTCCTGCACCCCTTTATAGCATGTTAAGAAGTCTCACACCCTTTTAAAGAATCTTAAGACGCCTCACACCCCTTTACCGCACCTTAAGAAGTTTCGAACCCCTTTACACCACTTTATCTTTTAGCTCGCAAAACATGCCAGAAATGCTAAAAGAGATAAAAGTTTATTTTGAGAAAATGTTATTTACAGAATGTGACTAAGATTCGGTATCTAATTCACGTTGTCAATGTTCTATTTTGTACAAATACATTTCAGTTCTGTGTATTATATATTGTTTAGGATGATTCGCCTTCTAAAATATCTGGTATGTCTCGCACTCCCTGAAGGTGGGTCTCGCATCTCCAGGAGATGCATGCACCCCTGGTTAAGAAGCGCTGATCTATCAATAATTAAATTTAAATTGGATGTCATTTGCCAATAAATTGTACTATTATTGCAAAATTGTTGGTGCGTGCTTGTCTTGAATTAATAGTCGTTACGCTGTTTGAGTAATTTTTATAAATTGTATCGTATTTATAAACTGTTAATGATTTATCTAAAGATGGCGTTGTTCTGTCGGATGTCTGAGCTGAATTATGTTCTTAAGTTGTCCATGTCTTTGAAGTTTTTGTGGCATACAGTTATTACAGTGCGGGGCAGCCGGCCCCATTCCTAACCCGACTTAATAGCCTTTTACGGATTGCATGACAGGTCGCCGTGTTACTATCCTTTGCTCCTCTTTCGAGCCTTGGTAACACACTGAAGAAGAGCAAGACACGTTACTTTAAAAAAAAAAAAAATTTTGCTACATTTAGGCGAGGGATGATCTGTTCAACCTAAACACAGTGTCACTAAGTTATATTAGGGCGCCTGTCCAAATATAAAAGACCTTGTGGTGTGGTTTGATTTATATAACAAGACAAGTACCAATGGAAAAGGAGATGGAAAGAAGACGCTGGTGATGAATAGGACACACAATGAGGAAAATTGTTGATAGTATTACAAGGTAATTCTTGTTCTGGACTCCCTGTGGTAAAAGAGGTAGAGAAAAAAAAAAAACCACACACAGACACACACGGAGAAGATAACTGGAAAGAAAGTCAAAGGCATGAGGATGACATGGTAAGACCTTAAACTGATGGCATGGGTCAGGAAGACTTGGCATAATTGCTGAAGGCCTATGATCCTTGAAGGGCTGAAAGATGCAGCATCACTAAATGTCGAACTCGAAAAACTGCAGTCTGACAACTTGTCTTTAGCTGACTGTATGATGATAAATCTGATTTCTCACTATCAAAATACGTAAATGTGCCAATTTTAATTTAGATCAGGGGGTCTCAACTTTTTTTTTTTTTTTTGCTCCTCCCCCCCCCCCCCCCCCCGAGCCTACCTCTGGGGCTCCCTCCCCCTCATTGTGGCTGTTAGCTGGAAAAAGGTACTTTACCATCTTACTGTAAAAGGTAAAAGGTAAAGGATCCCGTTACACGCCCATTGAGGCATATTGGGAATATGGTGTTAGGCCCATATTTTCTTGACCATCGGCACACTAGGGGTGACGTGGTCAACATCACGCCGGCCGCCTTAACCTTCCCAGATTTGCTCTGGTACCCAGTTGGGGCTTGGTCGACCCAGGAGCCGGTTGCGGCCTAAAAAAAATCCCACCTCATCTGGGGATCGAACCATAGACCATTGAGCTAGGAAACCAGTGCTTACTGTGGCCCCCTACAAATATGACATGGCACACGTTGAGAACCACTGATTTAGACTGCATTACAACTCAATATTTGTATTATGTTTGTAAAACGTACTTGAAATGTGGATGACAGTTAAACTTCTCTCCCTTTTTAAAAATCCCGTTTATTTAAACACAGAAATGTCGATGGCTGTTTTATATGTCAACAGATTGAAACATTCAAAACGTATTTTTATAGTTATCCTTGGCTATTTAACTGTACTAATTAGTAATTGGATATAAATAATATTGCTCAGAAGCTCGTACATCTTTCCATGTTGGTTTAGCACGTTAGGCCTTTCCATTAAACACGTGAAATCTTCTAATGATTTCAGTCATATCTCTAAGTCTTCTAAATAACGGATGTTCAGGCATTTCTTATCCTCATGAAACTTGTCCGTCTCTTCGGTTTTTTTTTTTCAACAAGCATTTTCAGAAGCTTCAGGGGCACTAACTCGTGACTCAAGAGCTGCTTAAGAATATCTGTCACAGCTTTAACACAGTTTATAACTTCAAGACCTGAACTACATTCCTTTGCAATTCGTTCAATATTTTCTTGAAAAAATACTCCTTAACTTAAAGAATATACTTGCGTAAGACAGACCTCATCGAAATCATGTTAATCTTCTGGGAGGGACCCAAAGATGCAGCAATAGAGAATGCAGTCAGCGACCCATAGCTTGACTGCTTGCATCAGAGTCAGCGAACCAGAGCTGACTAAGACCCTACTCCACCTCCACGTGGTGGTCCTGGAAACAGTCTGCATCACTGCAGTCTGGCTGAGAGAGTAGGGATCGCAGAGGGAAGGCAAACCCGGTCCCAAAAACTGCCGTGCTGAAGTCGGATGTGTCGACCGAAAGGTGCAGATATCACAGCTCCGGCGTAAACAGACACAACGCAACCAACGTCCTTCTCAGGACGAACGAGGAAGAAGAATAAGAATCTCCTGGGAAAGCCGGACAAATTTCACTTTTGAAAAAAGCCGCCCGGACCTGTCCTATGCCATTTGTTTCAGGTCTTTCCATTTTGTCTTTATCCCTTTCATAATGCAGTATCTTTATTAAACCAATATTATCTTACTGCAATCAATCAATACCCTTTAGCTCCCCAAGGAGCATAGGCCTTCAACAAACACATGCCTAGTCCTCCAGTCACGTGCCATCAGCTCAAGGTCTTTCCGTTTTCCTGATCATTTTCACTTCTGTCCAAAGTTCTCTTCTCCATTCGCTCAATGCAATCGACGCATATTGCAATTATTTGTGGCATGAGTTCGGCCACTACAGAAACATCCCACATTTCATCTTCTTCATCATCCTTCAGCGCCGCAAGTAGCATAAGCATTCAGCACACTTCTGCCAAGTCTACCTGTCTCCTGCCATCAGCTCTGGTCTTCGATGTCTTCCTCATTTCCTTTATGTTTTGTCGCCAGCTCTCTTCTCCAGTGAAAGCCCATGATATGATCTTGGAGTCGTTTTTAAACACGATCAATCCGAACAAGAATTTTCTTCCAAAATCCAAGCAAAGCCAAACAACCAAAAGTCCTTCTGTTGAACACCACTTATATAAACAGCCGTAAATGTAGCATTGTCGTAACACTGAGACCAACATTCTTCTAATGGCATTTATTCCTTTTCCAGTTGTTCCAAAATCACTTCCACAATGCTTTCAACATCCTTTTGTTTAAATTTGAAAAATTAAAGGGAAGACTCTTTTACATGAATTGTTTTCTTATGAAAATCAATATATACTGTACATAACGAACTGTTTGTGTCATTTGCTCTCAATGCGCCTGATCTGGAGTAGAATCAAACATGAGGTCAAAAACATTAATGATGATTTTTTGCATTTTCAAGGGGGATAAACCTTTCTGGTGCTTTCCAGTAATTCAGTAATTGAACACATTTTCTACACCAAAGAACTGATTGTCAGTTTGTGAAAATAGCAAACAACAAAAACAAAAGGCTGCCCCCCCCCCCCCCCCCCCCCCCCCCCCCCCTGAAGAAACGAGCCAGGGGCGCTAAACTTTTTCTCCATATCCATTTCCTAACTTTCTTTTAAACCATCTTTTATTCATTGCTCAGTTTTGTGTGGGAATAAAAGGCCCTTCAATAATTTGAAAATGCTTCGAACCCAATCTGATTATTTTTGTCCCCAGTACATCTGATAAAATATTTTTCTTTGATGTATTATCACACTCCATGAAGCCTACATCATGATACTGAATCGCATCTGGTATGGTATGTGCTGTTTTTTCCTGCTCTTCACTGTTCAAAGTTGCAGTATATTCTGGTCTGTTCCCCCTTTTGACACATGCAACCCTACACACTTGAAACTACACACTTCCTCCAACCTCTCCCTCTCAACTGGTGCTGTTGTTCTTCTCTACAGCCCGTCGTCACCTGACTCTTTCCTACAATTACATATACCTACACATAAATGTAGTGGCGACGCGAATTGGAGGGGGTGGGAAGTGTATGGGCGGCTGCCCCGGAAGCAACAGGAAGGGGGAGCCAAAAGTCAAGTCGTTTCTCTGCGAATGTATGTGGTCGTCCGAGAGTCCTTCCTTTGCTTTGTTGAACTTCATGCCAAAAGATGCAGCAACACTAAATGTCGTACTCGAAAAACTGCAGTCTGATTGTCTCTAGCAGATTGTAGATCGCAATGTTATGATAAGTCTTCTGTGATGGCTAGACAAATATCCGGATTGAAGCAAAGAATATGTGCCAGAAATCATGGAGCAGTGTTTGTTAATTGCAGCAACCATTGCTTAAATTTTGTTGAAATGCACGCAGCCAATCAGGATCCTATTGTCATCATGGAAGGGGTGGGGGAACTGTAGACTAGATTTACTCCTTTTTCTTTGCATCAACTCTTAAATGGCAAAAGATAACAAATAGTGTCAGCATGACATTTAAGCGTCGATGTGAAACCCGTTGCAGTTCGAGAGCAGAAGCTGTTACAGTTTTTTTAAGAAAGATTTCATGGACTCTCTAGATTTACTTGAGAGGCTGTCCAAAGATACAAACCCAATACATGATACAAGAAGCGAGGCATACAGTCCACTTAAAAAAGTCTTTAATTTAAATGTTATAGCTTTGTTTAGTTCTGGTATAAAATTCTCGGATAAATTGACTGCGTACAAAAACGTTTACAAGGTCCATCAATGAACACCAAAGATCAGGCACTTGGTTTGTAGTCTCCCGAAAGAGAATTGAACATTATGTGTGACAGTGTTTGCAAAGAAGCAGTTCTGAATGCCAAGACTATACACGAAAAAAACGAGGGAATCAAAGCTGAAGGTCAAATAAGACGGCGACGAGTGATGCCCGATGAACTAGCACAAGACATTACACGTACGGCAGAAGATGAGATTGCGCGTTATGACGAGGGGTCGTAGACAGACTACAGTTGGACATGTCACCACGTTTCAGTCGACTGAAGAATATAAACACAAAATTTGGATTCGTTTTCAGTATTGATAATCTTTACAAAACATAAAATGCTAACGAGATCAGTCAGAAGTGCACTAATCTGGCAAGCTTTTATGACACAGATACTGATGGCAATGAGCATGTTTTGAAGACATGCGATTATAGAATACCACTGGAATGGTGAACTGATTCTCTTCCAACAGTTGGTTTGGAATTACTTTCATTTGTGGTGTCTTACGAAAATGATGCATTCCCAAACTGATGCATAGCACTGTACATTCTGCTAACGATTTCTACTTCAGTAGCCAGATGTGAGCGTTCTTTTATTAAAATAAAACGAATTCTTACGTATTTACGAAAGTCAATGGGAAAGGAACGTCTGATTAATCTGACGCTGCTTAGTATTGAAAGAAAAACTCTTGAAAAAGTTGATTTTGATCACATAATTGATCATTTTACAGGAATGAAAATACAAAATATTAATATGTAGAAGAATAAAATAGTTACCTGCAGTGTCCTATTTTTACTGATAATAAAAAGCTTATAATATTTATTTCTTTTCTTCTTCTTCTTTGATCCTTAGCCGCCGACTGTCAAGGCAGTCGGTGGCCATCACGCCTGGTGGCGTCTTGTAGGGCATCAACAAACTGCTTCCACTTTGCTCAGTCGGCGGCCATCCTTCGGGCAGTGCCTCATCGCTGGTTCATTCTTTGCATCTCGGCCTCCACAGTTCTCTGCCAAGTTGTTTTTGGTCGGGCTCTCTTTCGCTTTCCATCAGGAGTCCATAACATAGCTGTTCTTGTGATGGCGTCAGGGTCTCTTCTGAGGACATGGCCAACCCAGATCCAGCGTCTGCCAGCTATGATGATGTGCATGTCCTCTTGGTTGCTCCGAGTAAGCAGTGCTTGGTTGGTGATGGTATTCGCAAAAGATTAGTAGAATTTTCCTTTGGTGGATTTTCTTTTCTTTTGTGTTTGATTAATTTTCCCAATAATTCATAACTTCTTCTTCTTCTTCTTCTTCCGTCCTTAGCCACCAACCGTCAAAGCAGTCAGTGGCCATTACGCCTAGTGGCGTCTTAGGGCAACAGCAGACAGGTTTTCTCTGCCGTTGTTTCCCATCACGCCTAGTGGCGTCTTTAGGGCAACGACAAATCAGCCCATCTGCTGCTGTTTCCGTAATCAAAGTGACTTGCAAACGGGTGATCAGCCCGTTAATAATAATTCATAACGTTGCTACAAAATGAGATTGTATTTTATCTAACGGTGACCGGGTGTATTTTTCCTGGCTCGCCCCGGACACTTAAAACCATTGCTTCAGTGTGAAGTGGGATAAATGGTATTATCATAAATGAGAAGTTGAATTTTTGCATGTTTAAACAATAAAAATGGTTCCCCCCCTTCCCCAAATTTGGCGTCCACGGCACGTTCCCCACCCTAGTTACGCCACTGCTCCCCCATCCCCATAATCACTATATATTAAATCGGTAATCTTTAAAAGAACGCTGGAATTATTTCCGCACAGAATACGAGTCTTTAAGAGTTATTTCTAAGAGACTCATATTCTGTGCGGAACGAATTCCAACGTTCTCTTGGAGACTACCAATTCTTGTTCTTGTTAAAAATTTGCCTCGTATTGAGGAGGCGCGCTTTGTTCAATCTAGATACAAGGCTTGTTGGTTATATTACGGCGCACGTCTAAATATACGAGTAAAAGACCCTGCGGTTAAAAAAAAAAACTATTTAACGATATTTTGCAGATATATTGGTCTGCTATTCTAAGCACAGGTTTATAGTTTCGGGGTGAATTGATGCCTACAAAAAATCTATTATCTAAATAATCCAATCACGTGGCTAAGATCTGATGGTCATCATCATCATGTGACGTATTCTTTCCAGAACGTTGTCTCCATTACAGCTGCTCTGAACGCATCACGATTATGGGCAAGTCCGACCTGCATCAGAGAAAGACAAGTTCAGATTCTCTGTGATGTCCTGAGTCCACCGTCGTCTAGGTCTACCCCTTCCCCTTTTTCCAGGGACCATGCATTCCATCACTGTTTTTTCCAGACTATTATGTCTTTTTATATGAGCGAAAAATTTCAGCTTCCTTATTGCGATGGTATTTAGGAGCCAATTTTCCTCTACGTTTAGTGAGTGCAGTACTTCTCTGTTGGTCTTTTTTTCTGTCCAGGGTATTCTCAACATCCTTCTATAGCATTTCATTTCGAATGATGTAACCCTTTTTGCAACTTTTATTTAGTGTCCAAGTCTTCCAGACCCCGAGGACGACCCAGAGTACGCTGGGAGGACAACATTAGACAATCTTTGAAGGACCGAGGACTAGAATGGAACCAGGCCAGGATGAAGACAGCCGATAGGATAGTCTGGCGCTCTCTCTTCCAAATCTCTACACCTCACGGTAGAAGGGGAACGACTAAGTAAGTAAGTAAGTCTCGCAGCCTTATGTTGCTACTGGGAATATACAAGCTCTGATCAGTTGAAACTTTGTTTCTTTGCTTGTGCCTTGCCATAGGTTTTTCATCTGTATTAGTTTATGTGAAGCAATTGCAAGTCTTCTTTTAATTTTTACTGCACAGTCGCCAGAACTGTTGATGAATGATCCTCAGTATTCGAATTCATTAACGGAACCCAAAGATGCATCAATAGAGAATGCAATCAGCGACCCATAGCTTGACTGCTTGCATCAGAGTCAGCGAACCAGAGCTGACTAAGACCCTACTCCACCTCCACGTGGTGGTCCTGGAAACAGTCTGCATCACTGCAGTCTGGCTGAGAGAGTAGGGATCGCAGAGGGAAGGCAAACCCAGTCCCAAAAACTGCCGTGCTGAAGTCGGATGTGTCGACCGAAAGGTGCAGATATCACAGCTCCGGCGTAAACAGACACAACGCAACCAACGTCCTTTTCAGGACAAACGAGGAAGAAGAAGAAGAATTCATTAACACCTTCCAGTTCTTCGTTATCAATTTCAATTTCTGGTCTTTACTTTGTCTGTTGTCAATACTTTGGTCTTCTTGGTGTTTAGGTATAGATTCTAGGCCTCCCTGTGTTTTTTGGTGGACAGAATTAATTGTTCAAGTCCTTCTGGGTTGGTCGATAGGAGAACTGTGTCTGATGGTACCTAGTGCCCTAGATTCATAGAGAGTTACGACAACTATGTCAGAATCGAAAACGAGGCTGAACGACGTAGACGCCATTTTCGGCCGGACAATACCAGGGCTAGAAGGTTAATAAGCGTCGAGTAAGATTTTTTTTTTTTAAATTAATGAAGAAAAATATCCCGTTCAACCTCTGATGGGTTATTTTTTTTTTTTTTTCGTACGCCCGCTAATACTCGAGGCAAAATCTCAGGTTATTATTAATGTCTAACCTGACATTGATTTTACGTGAGTATCCCTTTTTTCTTGTACAGAGACAGGTGTCCCTCGCCATTCAGGCAGATACTCGCCGATTTCGGAGGTACCCATTACAGCAGGGTCGGCTCAGGAGCCGCCAGTCATACCTTCAAATGTCCTCGCCAGGTCTCGAGTTAATCCAGTCCAAATCCCGGTCGACGAAAAATCTTCAAATGCCGTCACCCGGGTTTGATCCAGGGTATTTTGTATTAAATACACATATGCCTTAGTCCTCGAAATACTACACATGAGAGACAGAGGGGTGGAGTGGAACACATTCAAATAATAACGAACACTAGCAATGTTCCCAACTCTGTCTAATGTATTCAAATAATTATCACCACAAAATCACAACAATATATGTAGTTAGCGAAGTGTAACACATTGATGAAAATCTCAGATAACCGAATGCCTTATCTTCTCACAACTAAATATCCTCTTGCATTCGACAATACGAGTCGGCCATCATCACCCCAAAACCTCCTCGCTCCCTTTCCTCTCTCTTCTTCACTGCCCAATCAGAACGCCCCTTGCGTTCACCCCTGACCTGCTGACCTCGCAGTCTCGTGTTGTTAAGTTAAGTGTATGAAAACACCTCTCACACCCAAACTGACATTATGTACCCACCCCCCAGCGGAGCACCGCCAGTCCACAGCTGTGTTAATCACACTGTGACAATATATATATATATATATATATATATATATATATATATATATATATATATATATAATAAAATTATATAATATAATTATTTAATAAAACTATAATAAAATCTCCGGTCCAAAATATGTAATTAGATTTTGTTAAAACTAACTGTACATAGTCCCATTTTTAATGAAAACATAAACTGATGTGATTATCTGGATCTAGTAAAACTGTCAGTGTCTACAAGTCAGTCACCAGTTTCCACATGTCAAACTAGGTAAATAGTTCAATTCGAAGGGAGTATGTTTTGCTAAGTGTTGCAACTCTAACGGAATATTTGTTGCTAAATAGTGGAATTCTAACGGAATATAAAATTCAACGGAGTATGTGTTAAAAATCCACGTTACTGATTCTTTTCAATAAACCGGTAAGTAAACTAGTTATCTTCTTTTTGTTTTGTTAGTTGAAATACAAATAATAGTACAAATATGTGCTACTGTATTTGCATCTAATTTTATTTCAAATTATTAGCTAACCTAAACGAAAATGCAAATTGGGTCTGAAACTCGCGATTGGGTCCATTTTCCTGCAATACGGGTACGGCCGAAAATGGCGGCCATATTTTAGTTGGCGTAACTCTCTATGAATCTAGGGCACTAATGGTACCTACGCAAATTTTATTTCAGGTTGTATAAAACTCTGCACCGGTTCAAGGTTCATGGCACTACAGGACGTGTTGATATTTTCTCGCAAAGAAGAAAATTTATCACGTCTGTTTACATCTGCTAAATAATCATAGCTTTGTAAACTAAATAAGGTGTCATGCTTGAAATATTTATTTTTATGAGATACTGCTGAATAGCGGCAGCATTTTTAAGTAACTTCACGTACTATTTGTTACTATGACATTGTAAACCGGTCGTACCACTTAGCGGCTGTGGCGTGTTCGACTTCTGCTAGATTTGATCTGTTTACTTAGCTGAATGGATTTACATCGAGACGTGTAAATATATACACGAAATTGGCATATTTAAAAAAAGGAACATCGTCGTTTAAAATTTAGCTTGTGCCTTTGAAGCTGATCCGGCCTTGTTGTTAGCAGCCAGTTGTCTCAAAAGAAAAAAAACAAAAATGAACAGAAATTGTGATTCAGATTGTGTTCACACCACGCCAAAACTCATGTGGGCCCCACATCGCCAACAAGAAACAAACATGGATAAGCTGCGGACAATTATCAACGACAAGTATGAAGCAAATTTAAGTAAGTCTGAAGAAATTTTACTGTTTACATATTTTTATATGAATGCACTTAGAAATAGTTTTAGTTTTTTTAAATTAATGAAGAAAAATAGCCAGTTCAACCTCTGATGGGTTATAATTAGGATAGGCAATAGCCTAGGTGATAAAGGTGGTTTTGAGCTGAAATGATAACTTGCCACCCCTATCGACACCTGGTATTAAAGTGCAAGATGTAGGTGTCTTCTCTGATTTAGAATGTTGCTGTGTGTGTTGCAGTAGAACAGTTCACAGGGTACACCACAGGCAACATGACGTGTAGAGTCATAGAAATGGTAACTTCGCTTTAGGTTTATACCATTTATTGCACGCCACAAAACAGTCATGATATTTATGTCATCACCAGCATAGTATAACGAATGCAGCATTCAAAATCATATTAACTGATAGTCATGTAGGATTCAATACTCAATAGTTGTATTGTAAACAGATATCATAAAGTTCTGGTTCGTGAAGCTGTATAAATAATATATATAACTTCTGCAACAGTGTCAGCTGCAGATCTTCAATGTTCATAGACAACAATAAATGATCCCTTTCTGATGCTAGCAGATCAGATGTATACAATAAGTCCGTTTACTGTCTGCACGTGAATAGCATACTGGGCATACAGGTCAAACCGACCTTTATAACGTTTCTAAGTCTAACCATCTGACTTGGACATGATCTCTGATATAACGAATCCTGGAACACAGACAATAGTCTTGTTGGTCTAGAGCGACCCATATATATATAACTAGTTCAGGTATAAAGATACCGGTGGCGAAAAACCTAGTCAAAGTACCTCTCCATTTTGAATCACACAGGCGAGCAAGGAGCGACAAAATGACGAACTTCTAGATGATAGCAAAAGTTCGATACAAGAGGAATTACCTTTCTTCGGAAATCAACCACGAACATATGCCTCCAGGCAGGCTTGAATAATACTGGGAAATAGTCTAGTTAGCTAACTAACTCACAAAGACAACGTATTTCCCTCAGAAAATCACAAGACGCAGGTTGCGTCCGCTCGCTACTCAGACCATTTTTAAACTCCCCAGCTGGGCGGAACACACAGAACGAACTCCCAGTTTTTGGCATGCGCAGAACTCATCTACGTGAGTATCAATTCACACAAAGCGATTTTAAGAACATTCGAGATAAAAGTCTTACACAGTCGCGCCTTTTATGGTCATGAACAGAAAAGTTAAGACAGGTTTCAAACATCTACAACAGTTGACTGATACTACCAAATAAGGAGATATGGTCACGCTTCGTTCAAGAAATTATAGACCGAACGTGTCTCTATACAAGAGAAGGCAAACTCCTAAAAAATTGTAGTCTCAATAACTCGGGTCATGTCCCTTTGACTGTAAAAAACATAATACACACTTCAGTCAAAAAATGATCATACATATGAAAAATGATCATACAAAGACTTTGGAAAAAGTAATTATTTGTGCGTAACATTACCGCACCCTCCCGGGAAAAAAAAATGAAACATTTTTTTTTTAAATCCTGGAGCCGGAAAAATCTAGGCTCCTAACGCACGTATGATGCGCGGATATATACCTAACAAACTAGCTCAACACATGGAGCGAAACTGAGATCATATCCCAGGTCCTTAGAGAAAAAATTTATCTAAGTATTCGCGTATATCCAGGAGGGTGCCACCAACACATGCCACAATGATGGCAACATCATAATAAAAGTCAAATTATACTAATACCAATATATGAAATTAAATATATTATTATGATATCATATAATGTGTTGTGCAAACAGCGGTGTAATATATTAATATACCGCACTATTTTATTACATTATATAATGCATCAGTAATTAATAAGTAATACAATGTTGTTCTTTGTTGACATAAACAAGCAATAGAAGATGTGGACATCATCCGCTCCCAATCTAGGACAGGACTTGATATCCTCAAAGTTCCACAATGGACATAATCTCGCAGACTTTAATGATGTGCTGCGAAAATATCAATAACACAAATCTTAAAGACAACTGGTAAATCTCTTAATACAATTATGCAAATATATTATTTAAATGTGGCCGAGTGATCTTTTGGCCCGTATATCACTAACTAAGCCTTCTTAGGTAATTACATGGTACAATGTTATAAATTTCCCTCAAAAAAATAAGTGAGAAAAAATCTACTAACATGTCATTATAATATTGGACTGTATATCAGGAAATATATATATATATGACAGAAGAATAATGTGGAATCGTGTGGGCATCTGGACAGAATGTCTGCCATCACATTATCCGAACCACGGATAGCTCGAACCGAGAAATGAAATGGTTGAAGAGCTATGGCATAACGAGTGGACCTCGAGCTCTTCAAGTTTTTGCTCTGAATAGCAGTAAGCGCTTTCTGGTCGGTTTCCACAATGAAATGTGCGCCTAGAAGAAATCTTTGTAACTTCAGAATAGACCATACCATAGCCAATAACTCACGGTCTAAAACCGAGTAATTCTTTTCTGCAGCATTTAATTTCCTAGAGATATACATCACCGGATGCAGAGTATCAGAATACTCCTGCATTAGTGCCGCCCCAATCCCAGTTGACGAGGCGTCACTTCGAAGAACAAAAGTCTTCTCAATAGTAGGTAACCTAAGAATAGGTGGAGATGAAAATAGGGCTTTAACCTGGTCCAATGAGGATTGACATTCTTTAGACCAGCGGATCAGATTAGGCGACCCTTTTTTCAATAAAGTAGAAAGCGGTGCCATAATGGAGGACAGATTCGGAATGAATCGTCCGTAGAATTGGATCAAACCTAATAGACTCCTTACTTGTTTCTTCGTTTTAGGGACCGAAATGTTAAGTATTTTTGAAACATTGTGGTCCTCTGTCTTTAAAAGACCACGACCAACACGATGACCTAGGAAAGAAATCTCACTAAATCCTATAAAGGCTTTAGAGGGTTTTGCAGTCAAGTTATACTCGCGAAGAGTAGACAGTAATTCGTATAAACCCAAATAGTGATCTTTCCAGGAATCACTGAATAGACAGATATCATCTAGGTATGCTATGACATCTGTACGATATGCGAGAATTCGCCGCATCATGCGTACGAATGTAGCAGGGGCGTTCATAAGACCGAAAGGCATGAAATTCCATTGGAATAAACCCCTAGGTGTAGAAAAAGCTGTAAAAGGTTTGGCACGTTCAGTTAGCGGGACTTGCCAATAACCTTTTAGACAAATCTAGTTTGGTAAAGAATCTAGAATTAGAAAGTTTATTGAGTAGCTCTTCTAATGAAGGCATAGGTTCAGCGTCGAACTTCGTAACTTGGTTCAATTTGCGATAATCTACGCAAATGCGAATGTTATTATCCTTCTTTCGAACAATAACCATAGACGAAGAGTATGCTGAAGTGGATGGTTCAATGATTTCCAAACGTATCATTTCATCCAATTCTTTTTCGACTTGAGACTGGAAATGGATAGGTATTGGATAGGGTCTGACTCTGATAGGATTGTGATCAGTTAGCACAATGTCATGTTCAATGACATGTATGTGTCCCGGGATGTCTGTAAGAACATCCTGAAATGTTTGCAACATCGAAGAAACTTGTCGATGTTCCTCAGCGGAAAGATTTGGAGAAACGGTCACGTTTTTCCAAGATTCCGTAGAATAAAGTGGGACCATAGAAAGAGGAAGATTGACATCAGAAAAAGTAGTTTCCTCATCCTGTATAACTGACAGAGATGAGTACTGACCATGAGGTGCTTGAGAATTGTCCGTAGCCTGGAAAATAGGCTGCAAATAGTCAGGTCTTTCATAAAATTCTGTGAGCATATTTATGTGGAAAGTTTTATGCTTTCCATCAATATCGACAACATAGTCGACATCAGAAATTTTGGAGACTATTGCATATGGACCTTTCCATGCAATTAGAAGTCTGTTCTCCCTTGAAGGAAGTAGAACGAGAGCTTTGTCACCTGGACAAAGTTGTCGTAGACATCTATTCTTATTTGCAAACTGCCTTGCCTTTTCTTTAGCAAATTCGGAAGACGAAGTTGCTAGTTTGCATGCCTCGATGATCTTTTGCGTAAGAGCAATGACGTACTCATAAGAAGTTTGAGTTTCATCGTTAATATTATCGGCAGTGATTAGATCGTGAAGTAAAGACATAGGGTCGCGCGGTTGCGCGCCAAAGACAAGTTCAAAAGGGGAAAACCCCGTATGTTCATTGGGGACCTCTCTATACGCAAAGAGAGCCGCGGGTAAGACCCTGTCCCAATCCTGAGGATGATCCTCAGTTATTTTACCAAGTAAAGTTTTCAGAGTCCTATTTAAACGTTCGACCAACCCATTAGACATTGGGTGATAGATACTGCTGAGAGACCTTTTAATGTGTAGCATAGACATTACCTGTGACATAGTGTCTGATATAAGTTGAGTGCCATGGTCTGACAATATTTCTCCGGGAAAACCCAAGCGAGAAAATATCAGCCAAAGAGCGTCTGCGATATCAGCAGTTGAGATGCTCTTGAGAGGTATTGCCTCTGGCCAACGTGTGCACATATCGACACATGTAAGAATAAATTGATGTCCTCTAGCCGACTTAATTCTAAAAGGACCGATAATATCTATTGCCATTTTTTGAAAAGGGCGAATAGGGATGTCAGCAGCCTGGATAGGCGCAGCATGTCGTGGTCCTTTAGATTTGACCTCCTGACATACTTTGCAAGAGCGACAGTACATTCGTATGTCCTTGCTCACAAATGGCCAAAAGAAAGCCGCAAGAACTCTCGACTTTGTACGGGAAAAACCCATATGTCCAGCACATTGCGAGTCATGAGCATGTTGCAATATTTGCAATCTCATGCTCTTAGGCACAAGAATTTGTGAATGAGTGGACGTAGTCGAGTCTTGTACTATAAGTACAAGTACGCCGTTCTTCATAGAAATCCAAGACTTTCTATTAGTATTTTGATTAGGATCACCGTTTTTTTGCTAGAATGAAGAATTTTTGTAAAGAAGGATCTTCTTCTTGCAATTTGATAAATGAGTCACGTGTAATAGTCAAGTGACTATCTTGGTCATTTACTTCATCATTATTAGTTAATGAAGTTTGAGGTGGATCCAGAGCATGTGCTCTTGTGACCACCGCATTGGTAGCTTCAATGTTTTGCTCTTCCCAAACAGCAATCTGCTGTGGGGTACATTCCCTAACTCCGTGAATACGACCAATAATAAGGTCCGCAATAGGGTTTGGAAGTAGACACGCGTGGACCTCTCCCGTGAAGAAAGGAGTAGCAATATGTATTATAGCAGTAGGATACTTTTCCAACGTGCCACCAAATGTGACACATTTGATGACCTTTCCTGTAGCACAGGATGGATCTACAAGAGATTGCCTAACGCCGACAGTAGTACATCCAGAATCAAACAACACCGAGACTGGATTACTATTTACTAGCCCCTTATGTAATATAAGAGAACCTCTCCCGTCATGAGCAACATTAGCAGGAAGAGCGGGCAAAGGATGACCACAGCTTAGAGTACTAACGGTCTTTGGATCAAATAAAGTACTGCATTGGATACATTTATTTGCCCTACCAAAATCAAAAGATGAGCATCCGATAGCATTATGGTCTTTATCATTATTAACCTGTTTATCTGCTCCCTGAGATTCTTGTTGAACAGAGTTTGTCTGTTGATATTTTTTTTCTCTTATGTTGCGATCTACCGCGACCATTATTGCCTCTGCAATTATCATTAAAGTCCCTACTGTAATTTTTATCCTGGTTTGAGTTCCAGTTTCCATAACTGTCATTACCATCTCTATGCTGTTGAGAACCTCTATTATCTTGGTATTGAGGTCTCTGCGAAAAATATTTCCCTCTATGCCGATTACCTTTGTGGAAATTTCTAAAGTTAACCGGAGTAGAATAACGTGTAGTATTAGGATGTCTCCAGTTCTGGGAAGAAGAATCACCCTGGAATTGATTACTATGATTCTGGGCATAATTACGGTTACTCTTTTTATTGAAATTTTGCTGGCTACCCTGAAATTTACGCATAAAATTTGGGCCATAAGGTGCTGCTGAAGCAACTGGCAGACCTTCTTTCACCTTAGAGTTGCTAATGGTTATGTGCGGATGCGCAGTAACATACTGGCTACAGTATTCTTCCATTTCTTTTATGTTTTTAGGCTTACGCTCATGAAGAAAAGAAAGAAAAGCTTCATTAACAGAAGACATGACCTTGTCTCTAAGTAGTAAGTCCATGAGGGCTTCAAATGTACTTTCTGTCTTAGACAACTCAATCCATCGTAAAAAAGTAAGACGTATGCTTGAGATGAATTCAGAGAATTCAACTCCAGTTTCTGGTAACATGTTTTTAAATTTAAGACGATATCCGTCCTCGTTAAGTTGGTACTTCTTTAACAATGCCGCCCTGACAACCTCATAGTTGTTTTTGTCAGGCACATCTACCATACTCAACAAAGTCAAAGCATCACCTCTAAGTATCTTGGACAGATGATAAACATATAATGTTTTATCTATATTATGCACATTACATGCACTTTCAAATCTATCTAGATAAAATGTTATATCATCGATTGAGGGATTAAATGCTGGTAGATTAAGCTTGAAATCCTTAGCATTAGTCTTATCTGACACCTTATTTGCATCATTAGCATTACCAGCGTTCAATAACTTTAACTTCTCTAACTCTAAAGCTATGAGTTTTTCTTCATGCTCCATTTTTGCTTTTCTCTCATCAGCTTCTCTTTGTAACCTTCTTTCTTCAGCCTCAGCCTGTAACTTTCTTTCTTCAGCCTGACCTTGTTTTTCTAATCTTTTATTTTCAGCCTCTATTTCAAGTCTCTTATTTTCAGCCTCTTTTTCAAGTCTCTTATTTTCAGCCTCAGCCTGAAGTCTCTTCTCCTGAGATTCTGCTTCTCTTTTTTGTTTTTCCATTTCCATTTGTAATCTTTTCTCATCCACCTGCATCTGCAGTTTTAAATTTTCAGCATCTATTCTCTTTTGTTCAGTTAGTTCTTTCATTTTCTTTTCCTCCGACTTCAATGCCTTGGCATATTGAACAGTCGCAAATTCTTCTAATTTATCACCTGTCTTCCCAAGGACTTTACCCTGCTCAATAAAGTACTCAAATGTAGACATGATGTCTAAAATGTGAGTACAGAACCTGAAATCTTAATAGCAACAAGACTTAATAAAGTGCTTGTATAATCACTATGTTTACTCCAATCTCTGTGGGAAACAAGACTTGACACCAACTTGTATTATCAAATGTATAATAATATCACAAGTCACCTCTTAATTATCAGTGCACTACCCAAATCAGTGCATAACCATCAGTTATTTATCATAACTGCACTACAATAGTGCATAAGCAAAAAACCACCAGTTAGTTATGATAAGTGCACTATAGACCAATAGTGCATGAGCATATATGTAACAATAGTGAAAGCTAACTATGCAAGAACTATGCAAACAATAACAAGACAATGTAAACAATAACAAAGGTCACCAACAATGTAAACAATAACAAAGATCAAAGTCAATGTAAACAACAACAAAGATCAAAGTCAATGTAAACAACAACAAAGATCAAAGTCAATGTAAACAATAACAAAGATCAGAGTCAATGTAAACAATAACAAAGATCAAACAATACGAAAACATTCGCATAAGTCAAATAAATAGCAAAAAGTGTGAAAGAATTTAGAAGGCTCAGCTAGAACATAAGGGCACAGTTCACAAACAAAACAGGCCACTTAACTTCTATGTATCCAAAACGTCAGCACAGTTCAGAACAGGATGTGATCAGCATTCTTAGGACAATGATCCAACGTTGATCCATATCTGCTCTCGTAAACTGCCATGACGAAGGAAATGAGCTTCTGACAGGAAACAGCTTCTGAACTTGACCTTCTGAATTCTACAAATTGACTTGAGCACTTGACCTTCTGAATCTGCAACAGTACCTCTGAGACCGGAACAGTTGTTACAGCACTTGTCCTTCTTCCTAACAGATCAGGAAAACTGCCAACTTGACGAGCAACGCCGGGTATTTTGAAACAATTTCTAACTTTCAGCAATGCCGGGTACTTTCAAAATCTTTCATCAAACATTGAGGTGATGAGTTGAAACTGTAATGTTGAAAGCTTGATGATGATGTCTGGGTTTGTTGACCCCCTTGATAGCTGGTATCAGAGTAAACCAACATATGGCCACCAAAAATGATAAAGGTGGTTTTGAGCTGAAATGATAACTTGCCACCCCTATCGACACCTGGTATTAAAGTGCAAGATGTAGGTGTCTTCTCTGATTTAGAATGTTGCTGTGTGTGTTGCAGTAGAACAGTTCACAGGGTACACCACAGGCAACATGACGTGTAGAGTCATAGAAATGGTAACTTCGCTTTAGGTTTATACCATTTATTGCACGCCACAAAACAGTCATGATATTTATGTCATCACCAGCATAGTATAACGAATGCAGCATTCAAAATCATATTAACTGATAGTCATGTAGGATTCAATACTCAATAGTTGTATTGTAAACAGATATCATAAAGTTCTGGTTCGTGAAGCTGTATAAATAATATATATATAACTTCTGCAACAGTGTCAGCTGCAGATCTTCAATGTTCATAGACAACAATAAATGATCCCTTTCTGATGCTAGCAGATCAGATGTATACAATAAGTCCGTTTACTGTCTGCACGTGAATAGCATACTGGGCATACAGGTCAAACCGACCTTTATAACGTTTCTAAGTCTAACCATCTGACTTGGACGTGATCTCTGATATAACGAATCCTGGAACACAGACAATAGTCTTGTTGGTCTAGAGCGACCCATATATATATAACTAGTTCAGGTATAAAGATACCGGTGGCGAAAAACCTAGTCAAAGTACCTCTCCATTTTGAATCACACAGGCGAGCAAGGAGCGACAAAATGACGAACTTCTAGATGATAGCAAAAGTTCGATACAAGAGGAATTACCTTTCTTCGGAAATCAACCACGAACATATGCCTCCAGGCAGGCTTGAATAATACTGGGAAATAGTCTAGTTAGCTAACTAACTCACAAAGACAACATATTTCCCTCAGAAAATCACAAGACGCAGGTTGCGTCCGCTCGCTACTCAGACCATTTTTAAACTCCCCAGCTGGGTGGAACACACAGAACGAACTCCCAGTTTTTGGCATGCGCAGAACTCATCTACGTGAGTATCAATTCACACAAAGCGATTTTAAGAACATTCGAGATAAAAGTCTTACACAGTCGCGCCTTTTATGGTCATGAACAGAAAAGTTAAGACAGGTTTCAAACATCTACAACAGTTGACTGATACTACCAAATAAGGAGATATGGTCACGCTTCGTTCAAGAAATTATAGACCGAACGTGTCTCTATACAAGAGAAGGCAAACTCCTAAAAAATTGTAGTCTCAATAACTCGGGTCATGTCCCTTTGACTGTAAAAAACATAATACACACTTCAGTCAAAAAATGATCATACATACGAAAAATGATCATACAAAGACTTTGGAAAAAGTAATTATTTGTGCGTAACACTAGGCCTATATTGTTTTTCAATTCCAAATAATATGAACAACTGCCGATATGAGAAAGTGGCATCACATTTGTCAAATCATTGTAAATAGGGACAATCACAATTATGCTTATACGTTTAAAAAAAAAAAACGAACAAAATCAAGAAGAAACTCTGAACAAGTAGGCTATAATATTAAAGTGGAGGGGTGTAAAGGCCTGGTGGTTCCAGTTATATAACTGACTTTAACAGATATTTAATTGACTTTCATCTGTTAAAAGTTATATTTCATACTGGTGTGGCTCAAGTGAAACTGCACTCGAACTTAAATCTAAATTGTCTCAACGTCATTGAAAAATGGATTTTTATTAAACAGTGTTTCTTTTTTTTTTTTTGTGCTTATATTCATTGGACATATAAATAGGCCTACAGAAATAAAGTTTTGTATTTACATTCTTTAAATGAAGAAGTGGATCTTGTTCTTCGATATCATCCAAATAAGTAACAGTTTAAATGAAGAAAAGTGGGTCATTTTCTCTGATATCATCCAAATAAGTCGCCAGTGTTGTTAATGTTAGGATTATGGTTAAGTTTACGATTCCCAACCCTTACACCTTTTTTAACCATGGCCCACTGTTCTTCATTGCAACCGTCATTAACTCCCTTTATTTGTGTTTTTAATTGTTTGTATTTTTTGTGTTGTCACCTACTGGCCTTCAAAGCATTGTAATTTTGTTACACTGTTGGTCAGTATAAAAGCATTCAAGTTAGTTTGGCATTCATTTTAGAACAGATTAATTTTGTGATTTTAACTTACTTCAGAGACATATAAGGAGTTTCATAGGTGGTCTTGTGACAACTATGCAGAGTTCTGGGAAGAAGTCTGGAGATTCACAGATATAGTCCACTCCAAGTCATTTGAAGAAGTAAGTCATTTTTATGTTGTATATAACTGCTTTACAATACACACACAAGAGATTTTGTTCTTATTTAAAACCACTTTTATTTAAGATTACCTGAGCTGTGTATACTTGTCGCGTTTCAAATCTTTTTCCTCATCATAGAGATTTATTTTTGTACAGAAGCATTTCACAAATTTATGTTTATTGTGAAAGACTTACTTACTTAGTCGTTCCCCTTCTACCGTGAGGTGTAGAGGTTTGGAAGAGAGAGCGCCAGACCATTCTATCAGCTGTCTTCTTCCTGGCCTGGTTCCATTCTAGTCCTCGGTCCTTCAAAGATTGTCTAATGTTGTCCTCCCAGCGGACTCTGGGTCGTCCTGGAGGTCTGGATCCCTGGCTCTTTGTTTCCCATGCTTGTCGTGATAGCCGATCTTCTCCCATTCTGCAGACATGGCCAAACCATTATTGTGAAAGACATGACAAATTACTAATTAATGTTGCAAACTCTAAATTAAAAATATACGAGAACTGCGTAATTTCTGTCCTTCTGTACAGTGCAGAATGCTGGAGAGAAACAGAAAAGGAAATGTCCAAACTATTCTTTTTTCACACAACCTGCCTAAGGGAAATTCTTCTAATTTTCTGTCCAGACATCATCACCAACCCAGAACTGCTAACTCAGAGCCACCAAGAAGACATGCGCACCATCATAGCAGGTAGACGCTGGAATTGGGTTGGCCACATCCTCAGAAGATTCACGGACACTCACCAGAACTGCCATGATGTGGACTCCAGAAGGAAAGCGAAAGCAAGGCTGGCCAAAAGCCATATGGCGGAGAACTGTGGAGGCAGAAATGCTAGGCATGAACCAGCGCTGGGGCACCACGCGAAGGATGACTGCCGACTGAACAAAGTGGAGACAGTATGTTGCTGCCCTACAAGATGCCACCAGGCATGATGATCACTGACTGCTTTGTCAGTCAGCAGCCAAGGACCAAAGAAGAGGAAGAAGACTATTTAATGTTAACTGGCTAGACAATTTTATTCTATCTAATGTAATGTATAGACAATTTATTTTCTGTTGGTTTAAGTGCATTTGGTAACAATGGTAAAAGTGGTTCATAAAACTTTCTTTTTCCTTTACATCTCGCCCCAAAGATTGTCTTTCATTATTACAGCTAGTGGCCAAGCATGTTGTATCCCCTTATATTTTGACCAGTAGTTAGAAAAGACAAAACAGCTCAATCATTTGCTCATGGTTAGCCTAATTTGCATTTTTTAAATAAATGAGGGAAACCCAAGGCCTGTAAACAGTAAATAAATAATACTTGCATAAAGGTATGTGTCAGGTGCTTGTAAGAAATAATTAGAAAACTAGACAACAGAAAAACAACTGAAGTGATAAGCTTACTGGAGATTTGAAACTGGGAGGCAGGGAGGATAGTCACAATTCGATCCTGTAGCAAGGCGGATGGGTTCGAGTCACTGGTAAGCCAATCACTTCTGACAGTTTATTACAATATTATAATTATAGCATTCCCGAATACTTAATTCTCTTAAAAAGATATTAAAAGATTATTCCACATAAAAGTTAACTAAACCAGTGAAATAAGTATTTAAGTATGTCCTATATGCAAAGCATGAACCAGAGCTGAGGCACAAAGTGGAGATATTTTGTTGTTGCCCTATAAGACGCCAACAGGCATGATGGCCACAGATTGTTTTGGCAGTCAGCGGCCAAGGACTAAAGAAGAAGATATGCAATCATTTATGCCAGTTTTATGGTTGCCACCATCTGTAGTAGTTATTGATATTTGGCAGCTCACCTAGCCGCTGCACAGATCTACCTCTAACGTTTTGAATAATTCTGTTTCTGAGAATACTTCGTTTTAAGGCAGGGTTATGTGCAGTTGTGCTGAAATTTTATATTTTAGTCATTGTCATGCACTATAGAAAAATGTATTAACTCTTTGACTCCAGACCAACGCATCGAGTGTTGCAAGATTCAACACGCCGTGCCAGTCCAATGCTCAGAGCGCTGTTTTTAGTTTATCACAAATAAACCCCAAAAATTGTCCGTTTAATGCAGTTCATATTTTAAAACTTGTAGAATGACTTCCGCTACTATTTAAACAACTAATTTGACTGTAGTTAAGCAGCACATGTGCGTGTTTTGATGTTATTATCACAATTTGTGTGACGATTCGTGTGTTTGCGTTTTTCGTTGTTATTGCTAGAGAAATATGTCATGCTTTATATTTACATTTTCTAAGTCTCCTAAGCAAATAATTGTGTCAAACTACTTTGAAACATTGATGATGATTGTTTGGTAGTCACAGTTTGTTGTCAAAATACGGAATCGGTACAGAAAAGCTAGACATAGATTTAGTTGATGAGTGGGCGTAGTCATATTCTGGCCGTTCAAAAAGCAACAAAACTAGACCTACCGTAACATCTAATCACTAGTCCTAGGTAGAAAATGAAGTTTTTAATGACGTTATTTTTTTATTTGTTTGAAAATTACGTAATGCACGATTGCATAATTTATTGTTTTCTTACAAGGGTCCGCAGTAAAAACTGGTGTAAATAACACTAAATGTACTAATTGTGGCCATAAGTAATGTTTATTTTTACTTTGTATATGGATTAACTTGACGTTTGAAGACTAAAAAGAAAGTTTTATTGTCTACAACAGTAATTTGTCTCTGGTAAGATCGTATTCTACAGTTAACTTTTTAGTGTTTTTCAATTTTACATGCAAAATGTTTTAAGTATACCGAACACACTTGTGTTAATACTACCAAAGACGTTATATATTACAATGCTCTATCCATTTCCCCACAGTTCGGTATATAATAAGTACATGTTCACAGAAAAAGATTAACATAAAATTTACACTAAAAGACAGTACATTTCACCGTTTAGAATTCTTCAAAAAATAATTATGGCACAGGGTGGAAAATAATTATGGAGTCAAAAAAATTAAAAATATTATAATCAACTTAAAACTCATCAGACTTTCTCAAATATATTGTAATAAAACATTCTTTATAAGAAAAGCAAGTATAATATGCTCTTGAATTATACTGGGGTTAAAAAGCTGTTTGAAATGGAAATAAAATTCCAGGGTCTGTAATGACAAAAGAGAAATATTCATGAGGTACCGACAAGATTTCATGTAAAGAGAAATGAAAAAAATGGTCACAGATGCAGTTATTGTTGCTATTTTATCTGAACTTGGGGGGTCAATTTTCATCCTGGCAGCAGCATAGTCCTCACATTTATGAAAAATTTAAAAATGGGCACAACACCAGAGTGGTTCTTCACATCCAATACAAAAGAATCTTGTCTGGACTCTCAATCCAGCAGAATTACAAACAATGCATCTTGGTCAATGTGATATATCTTCATCCTGCTGTGGGAAGTGGTTATGATCTGTGATGATGAGTCTGTCAATTTTCACTGAAGCACCGGTGGCCTGCACTTTCTTGTGGTGTCGACTTCTTGCATAATCTGATACAAGAGCTTCAGCAATCTTGAACCTAAATTGCTTTGATGTGATTGGAGGTTTGGCTGCTTCACAGTACAGAATATATCCATTTACAAGGGCAACTTCTATGACAAAATGAAGAATTGGATGATACCATTTGAAGCAGCGATAAGAGTAAAAGTAATTCACCAGTCTTTGATTGAAGTGATCTACACCACCCATATTGTGATAATAAACATCTGCCATGACAGGTTTTTTCACTGTCCTAAATCCCCCCGCATGGTTTCTGGATCTGATACATTTGTCAACAATGTTGTTTATATGAAATTTGCTGAGCACATTCACGCGTTTTGTATCAGGCAACCATGTTTCCCGACCTAGTGAAAACATTTTCACATTTTGTTTTCTCAAAATTACAGGAAACCTGCTGTCTGAGTGAAAATTCAAGCAGTCAGGCTCACGTATAGGTCATCAGAGTCATATAAGACAAACCCGGTCCTAAAAAATGCCGTGCAGAAGTCGGATGTGTCGACCGAAAGGTGCAGATATCACAGCTTAGGTGTAAACAGACACAACGCAACCACCGTCCTTTTCAGGACGAACGAGGAAGAAGAATATAAGTCCCACTGAAAGTCATCAGTTGCTTCTCTGCCACGACACTCCTAGTAGCAGATCTTTTTTCAAGCCCTTGATTCACACCATGACCCTGAAAATCACCATCACCACCTCTTGCACCTTCACGAATGCTAAATCTAGGACTGTCACTCTGTTTCACTAGTTTCAGGCTGCCTTGCATCAAAACTAGACCAACTGTTGTCACTCTCAAAGGCCAACTGAGAGCCAGAATCTGAATCATTGCAACATTCAACAGTTTCACTCATTTAAAAAAAAGATTCCACTCAAACATGAATCAAAACATGTAAAAATATTTTCAAGTGCCATCGACAGTCATTCATTAAAGGAGAGTTACTTCCCTTGGCTTGTGTCTTTTCGGATGGCTGCTTTGACCACTTTGTGTGCTAATGCTATATGGATGCCAAATGGCGACAGTGGTACTCTATGAAAATTAAGGCCTGTCGCCAAAAGGCGACCATGGTACTCAGAGTGTTAAAGGCATGTGGCACAAATTTTGATCAATCCACATTTTCGGAGACTCATAAATAGACATCTACACTCACAGGAAGCTGAAAGATTTCAACCTCTCCCCTGCTTTAAATATTGACAACAAATGTTTAGGCAGCAAATTGTCACACATGCTTGCTTGATTTGAACGTAACCAATGACAGCAGTCTGCTCAATGTCTGCTCGCTTTCGATTGTTTTCCTTCTACCTTTGATCTTGTTATTACTCTATCTTTAGTTTTGATTTTTTTTTTTTTTCCAGTTTTTTTTTCATCTCTGGACTTTTTTTTTTCAGTATTCTTATCATTATCATTTGTGTGTTCAGTTTTGATTGTTCACCATATAAGTAGTTTAACTGTGCCACTTTCCTACAAGTCAGTGCTTGCTCTAGAATCCCTGGGATAAGAGAACACGTAAGGAAGGGAAACCCGAGGCCTGTAAACAGTAAATAAATATTAGACAAACATAAAGGTATGTTTTCAGGCACTCGTAAGAAATAAAGAAGTAGAACACTAGACAACAGAAAAACAACAGACGTAAAAGGGAACCAAAAAAAACTGGGGAAGATAACTGCAGAGAGAAATAAAAGCATGAGAAAGACATGTAAAGATCCGGAACAGATGGCACGGGAGAGGTGGACTTGGTATGAGTTTAATGAAAGCCTATGCTCCTTGTGGAGCTGTAGGTCAGTGACGATGACTTTCCTACATTCGGTTGTGATATTTACGCTGATATGCAGTGGTTTACCTCTCTCCCAAATAGGTTGTTGATAAGAAAAAGACCATTTCTGATATACCAGAATGGTTTAGGGGAAGCAGGCTCAACTTTGCAGAAAACGTTCTTCGTTTTGATGATGATAGACCGGCCATTTATGCAACAGGTATGACATGTCTAACACAGTTAACCTGGAATGGTTTACAATTTAGGTAGGACAAATTTGTTACTGTGCTTGTACACAGCTGACATTAAACAAGAAGCTTTTTTGTAGACCCCATATGAACATTCTTCTTCGTCTTTGATCCTTAGCCGCCGACTGTCAAAGCAGTCAGTGGCCATCACGCCTGGTGGCGTCTTGTATGCCAGCAACAAACTGCTTCCACTTTTTTCAGCCTGTAGCCATCCTTCGTACAGTGCCCCAGCTCTGGTTCAGTCTTTGCATCTCGGCCTCCACAGTTCTCGGCGAAGTTGTTTTTGGTTGGCCTCTCTTTTGCTTTCCTTCGGGAGTCCATAGCATAGCTGTTCTTCTGATGGCATCGGGGTCTCTTCTGAGGATGTGGCCAACTCAACGCCAGCGTTTGCCAGCTATGATAGTCTGCATGTCCTTATGGTTACTCCGAGTAAGTAGCTCTTGGTTAGTGATAGTATTCGGCCAAAAGATTTGGAGAATTTTCCTACGGCAGATTGTGTGGAAGGAGGACAGTTTCAACATTTCCTTCTCTGTTGCTTTCGGTAGAATGAAAAAAAAAATAATTTTTTTTTTTACAAAAAACACCAATTGTGTAACTTTTTTATTTTTATTTTATTTATTTTTTCATTCTACCATTTTACCCCCGTCTTACTTCAGTTCTCCTCATATACTCATATCATACTCTGTTACTCTCCAGCATTCAGCACCATAGAGAAGCACAGAAAGTACACAACTCTCATATAATCTTAATTTGGTGTTTATGCTGTACTGGGAAGACTTCCAGATGTTGTTGAGAGTAGCAAATGCTGTTCTCGCTTTATTCATTCTGTTCTTGTTGTCTTTGCTTGTTCCGCCATCTGGTGTTACTATGCATTGTAGGTATGTAAATGTGTCCATCTGTTCCAGCTTCTTTTCTTGCGTGGGTTGATGTGAATGTGCGAGTAGTGCAATGTCCTATATGAACATATAGACATTTTGAAGCCTGCTTGAAACTGAATTATTTATTGTACATCCCTATGGAGATTAATATAGCTGCTATGTTGAAATGAGGCACACATTAAAGGCCTCATAGGAAAATGTAATAATCTGTATTGCATCTTGCGCAGAGGTTATATTCAGAAGAATTGGTGTCAAACCAAAAATTTTAATTAGAACTGCCCTTGAAAATTCTTTAAATTGCACATAATTTATAGTATTTGTGTGTGTGTGTGCGCGCACGCGCGTGTGTGTATATATATATATATATATATGTACACATGCACACACATATCTGTGTATGTGAACAAGCAGTTGGAAGAAAGAATTTAGATCCTTAAGGTGTGGATATATATAAGAATGGGGTGCATCTCATACAAAGAGAAGAAAACAAATAAAGAGGTCCTAGAAAACCTAGGAATGAAAAGAGAATTAGTGAAGATCAAAATTAGGTAAAATATTTTGGCCATATAGAAAGACAACATCTTACTGAAGACCATAATGGAAGAAAGAGTTGAAGGCAAATGTGAAAGAGGAAGACAGCGTTATAAGTGGGAATATAACATCAAGAGATGGACAAGAAAGAGTGTATCAGAGTGTACCATCAAGACAAGAGACAGCAGACGTTTGAGATCAATTGCAGCCGCCCTTCAATGTGGAGATGGCAGCTGATGATGAATATGTATTTATATAACAAAGTGTATGCAGTATGCAAGAAAATTGTTTTTTTTTATTTGCATGAGAAAAGGAGAATCCAACCTATAGTGTACTCATCAGGACTAGTAACTTATTCATTCATCATAATTTTCCTTGACGGAGCATGAAGCCACCACTTGCAGCTGGTCCTCTTGTAGGAAGCCTACATCAAACATGCTCATGCAGCTGTGGTTTCTGTAGAAATTTTGTTTTACACAATGAGAATGCCAGCAGCATCATGCACAACCTCATATAAATCACCTTGTACAACATGATTGAAGGAGCTTTTAGTACTGCTCTTTCTTTGCCTTGTTAGAGACCACCTGGAACCACACTGGGGAAAACTAGTCATAGTTCTCGCTTAATCTTCAGGCAAGACAATGTACAGGTTTGTTTAGTTGTTCCAGTTTGGATGTTAGTCCCTCTAGACATTGTTCTTGTTGTTAATATTTGCTTTCTTATTGTTGATCTTCATGTCATGCTGTAGGCAGCTGGTGTTTAGAAGATGCATGTTTCCATTTGAAATTTTGAATATTCAAAGGCGAGGGGCAGACTGGGGTGAAAAGAAGAACACACAAACAGCTACGACAATCTGTTGCTGGATATGCAGCAGCAATGAGGAGGATGGGTGTTCAGAAAGGGGACAGAGTTGTTGGTAAGTACATATTTGATAAATTGTCTTTGTTGTTGTTGTTGTTGTTGTGGAAATTTACATTCTGTGAGCCATTTTCTGCTCATAGTAATTTACTCTCTGTCTTTTAGTTCCAGTTACCCTACAGTGTGTTTTCTAAGAGATTGTTGTTTATTTAACTAGGGCTGCTGAGCTCGCTCTTTTGTGTCTAAAACCAAGTTGAAAACTTTTGGTATTATCTACTTGGGACTGTTTGGCAAGGAAGAACATTCCAGCACCTCTGATTCATGCTATACAGAGCTTCTACAAGTCTTGCAGAAATTATGTGAGGACAGCAAACCATAAGTCAGAAGAGTTCAGGACCACCACTGGTGTAAGACAAGGTGATATCCTGTCACCTTATCTTTTCATACTCCTCATGGACGATGTCATCAAGGCATGTAAGGAGAGAACAAGAAAGTATTCAGTGGGGTACTGGAAGATGAGACAGGTCTGTATTTCAGAGCTGGCATTTGCTGATGATGTTGCCCTGATTGCTAAATCAGAGGCACATCTCCAATCCAACCTGCAAGTCTGGAATGAAGAGCTGGAGAAGAGAGGGATGGTCATAAGCAGCTCTAAAACAAAATCCATGGTGATATTTTCTTCTTCTTCTTCTTCGTTCGCCCTGAAAAGGACGGTGGTTGCGTTGTGTCTGTTTCCAACGTAGCTGTGATATCTGCACCTTTCGGTCGACACATCCGACTTCTGCACGGCATTTTTTAGGACCGGGTTTGCCTTCCCATTGCGATCCGTACTCGCTCAGCCAGCCTGCATTGCTGCAGACTGTTTCCAGGACCACCACGTGGAGGTGGAGCACGGTCTTGACCAGCTCTGGTTCGCTGGTCCTGACGCAGGCAGTCAAGCTATGAGTCGCTGACTGCGGTCTCTATTGCTGCGTCTTGAGGTCCCCATGGTGATATCACGAGAAGAAAGAAGACATCAGATTAAGCTGGGAGAACAGGTCCTTGAGCAGGTCGACCACTTTAAATAGGTTGGTAAGAAAACGAAGATGGCTGTATACCGCTCCACCTATGTCCCAGTCTTGACATATGGATGCGAGTCATGTTCAATGACTACAACCCACAAAAGCCAGATCCAAACCTCAGAAATGAGGTATCTGAGGAAGGTGGTTGAAGTAACAAGAAGAGACATGGTCCGCAACCAGACGATACATCAAGGCCTAAAATCCCACCCTCTGCAGACCCAAGTAGAACAGTCCCAACTAAGATGGTTTGGTCATGTCTGCAGAATGGGAGAAGATCGGCTACCACGACAAGCATGGGAAACATAGAACCAGGGATCCAGACCCCCAGGATGACCCAGAGTCCGCTGGGAGGACAACATTAGACAATCTTTGAAGGACCGAGGACTAACATGGAACCAGGCCAGGAGGAAGACAGTCGATAGGATAATCTAGCGCTCTCTCTTCCAAACCTCTACACCTCATGGTAGAAGGGGAACTACTAAGTAAGTAAGTAAGGTATTATCTACACTGTAGATCTAGGCTTTTCCTGTGGCTTTTCTGCTATTCTGAAAACGTTGAGTTGAAGTCATGAGCTCCTGTTTCTCCAGCTTGGCTTTCATGCCAAGGATAATCACATCTGGTCTCAAGCTAATAGGAAGAAGCATGTGGCATACTGTGCCTTCCCTGCCATCCAAGGGGGCTCTCCAAATAGGCAGAGCTAAAATACTGTGCTCTGGTTCTGGGCGGTCCCAAGGAATTGTCACGTTCTACACAGAACCAGCTGAACCTGCCTATCATGGGTCCATAGTGAGATCCTCCTTTTCTAAGAGTTTAGAAAGTGGTACAGTATAATAAGAAGTTAATAAATGTCATACAGAAAACAGAAATACTACTAAACAGTTTGAATGTGTTGTATTCTTCACTTTTGGTTTTAAGGACTATCTTCATTGCACATGGACAACTCCATCAGTGCTCCGGTCTCCTCATTTAGATCACATAAGGAGGATCTCAGCACATTGCACAAACTCAGTGCACCGGCGAGAATCCCAATGTGTGTATATAGGAATCACACATTCTCATACCTGTCAACCTGTACAAATTTTTTGTACAATGTACGTTTTTAAAAAATACTTTTAGCAGTAAATGGCCGTACAGACTCGTTGTACGGATTCCTCGTCTCCCCCCCCCCCCCCCCCCCCCCCCCCCCTCCCCAAATCGGGGGAAAAAATTGTTAATTTTGGTTTTTTAATATAAAAAAATGCTACAAATATTTTCCAACCCAAGTTTAAAACAATTTTAAATCAGAAAATATTTTTTTTTTAAAGCAATCTTTTTTTTTTTAATTCCTGGAATCTCGGCGTCTGTTTTTAAACTAAGGTCTTTCCCAGCAACCAATCAAATCCTTTTATACCCAAAAATTCTGCAAAAACTTTGAATTCGGCCTCAAACACTTTCGGTTTTCAGCATGACATGACATATTTTCAAAGTTACCTGTTATCAACCAAGCTTGCCACCACACTTCGACACCATTTTGTTAAAAAAAAGCCAAGTACTTATAACTTTGTTAAATATTGCTGTTGTTTTGCTTTGTTGCAATTTAATCGCTGTCTTAATCTTTGCAGTTATATCTTGCCCTTCAATATATTTCCGATAAATTAATGTCATAATATTCAGTGTAGGCCCTACATAACTAGAAAAAAAAAGTTTGTTTGCGTTGAGTAGGCCTACTTTATTCCAGCGGTCGAGATTTAATGCTTTATTTTGTAATAAAGTGGTGATCTATTATCACTGGTCTAGACTACCAACTTTTAAATAATAAATTTGTAAATTTTTGGTAGTACGTTTTTTTCTTCCTAGATTTGATATTCTGTTCATAATTTGGTTAATTTTTTGCTGTTAGCCGTTTGCTTTGCTTCGTTGTATTTTTGTTGTTGTTTTTGTTGTTGTCGTTCTCTTAATCTTTCCAGTTATATTTTGATCATTTAAATATTTCCAATAAATTAATGTCATAATATTCTGTGTTGGCCCTACATAACTAGAAAAAACGTTTGTTGCGTAAACTTCGCTGCTTTATTTTTCAATAAAGCGGTGATCTATTATCACTCTTCTAGCAACTTGTTAATAATAATTTTGTAAATTTTGGTAGCAAATTTATGTGCAAAAGATGGAATCAAACAATTGACTGTGCCAGTAGAAGACCTTTTGTTAGACATGTACTATCATTTTGAGCACAGCTCCCTCACAGCAATGCTGACTGCGAAAGATTATTTTCAATGATGAAAAAATCCACACAGACAGTGTAAGATTAACATTGATACATGCTGTGCAGACTTTAAGCCCACAAATGCAATTCTGCAAAGTGCTAAAAGGGCATGTGTTGATTATAATACAAAACACTGTGCATCGAAAGAATAGTACCTCACGATCACAAAGTATTTTATATGTAAAGAACAGCATGAGACTATTAGCATGTTTTATATCTTACTAATTCAAATGCTAATAGATTTGTATATGTCATTTCTTGTTTTAAAACTGTATTGTGTATAATTTATTAATATATTTTTTGCGTAAGGATTTTTGGGTGTTTGTAAGGATATTTTTGGTCCGGCTTACAGGTTTTTGTCTCAGGAGGTTGACAGGTATGCATTCTATAAATATTTTTGTGGTGGGTAGGTTTCTAATTTTTTAATTTTGCCAGGGCAGTGGCCATATGGCCTACTTTTTACTCATTCCAACTGCCAGGGGATTTTTAAAGTGCGCAACTTGCATACAGGACCTACTATTTTTTCACCCTTATCCGAGAAGGTTAGGCATCCGATCTAACTACTGAGGAGACCAGGATCGAGTATGACATCATTAGGACCACTGGTTCTAAAAAGAAGTTTCCATAAATCATATTCCCTTGACTGGGAATCTTCAGATTAATATAATAAAGATGTGCAGTACAATTTTGTACTTCATTCATAACCCTCCACTCCCAAAGGAGCATAGGCCTTCAACAAACACATGCCAAGTCCTCCTGTCATGGGCCATCATCTCAAGTTTTTTCCACGTTCTCCTCATCATTTTCACCTCTGTTTCCAGCTCTCTTCTCCATGTGCTTCTTGGTCTACCTCTGCCTCTCTTGTCCTGGGGGTTCCAGAACAAGGACTGTCTTGTAATGCTATCAACAGGTTTCCTCAGTGTGTGTCCTATCCATCATCTTCTTCTCATCTCTTGTTCCACTGGCACTTGTCTAGTTCTTGTCCTCAGTTCTTCTTCTCACGGTGGTTGCGTTGTGTTGTTCCTAACTGTGGCATCCGACATTTCTACCCCTTTATTTCTTGTCCTCATTTCCACGTTGTCCTGACGCAGGCAGTCAAGCTATGAGTCGCTGACTGTCTTTAACCTTGTCATACCATTTTAACCCCTCTATTCTACGCAAGCACCCATTTATGAAAGTCTGTAGCTTTTTGGTAGTTGTCTTTGTTGTTCTCCATGTCTCAGAGCCATACAATAGGACTGACTTCACATTTGAGTTGAAGATTCTTATTTTCGTGTTGGATCCAATTTCTCTTGATCTCCATATATTTCCCAATGCAATGAAAGCTCCTCTTGCTTTTTGTATTTGTCGTGAAGTAACGTCTGTATCACAACACGAATTCTAAGTAACTCTGACCACACAGCGCGCCATACATTGTAGAACTGCAAGATACCCAGTCCAATCAGAACGCTCCGTTATGCAGTGTTTACTACAGTCTTGGATAATAAAAATGGAAGTCCAATCTGTGCAACCTAGTGTCGGAAGACAATTTACTACATCAGTATAAAAGAAGTGGGCTTGAATATCAATTTAAAGAAGTCTGAGGACATGACGCTCAATGTGAGCAACCCTGAGCCCATATCAGCAAGGAATCAGCAGTTGGTACAGACAGATACCCTCACATACCTAGGAAGCATAGTAACACCAAACGGCGGGGCAGGCAAAGACATCAACATCAGAATAAATAAGGCAAGAACAGCCTTCTTTAGCCTAAACAACATCTGGAAGTCCTCCCAATACAGCACAAGCACAAAATTAAGATTATATCAGAGCTGCGTGCTTTCTGTGCTTCTCTATGGTGCGGAATGCTGGAGAGTTACAGAGAAGGAAATGTCGAAATTGTCCTCTTTTCACACAACATGCCTAAGAAAAATTCACTGAATCTTTTGGCCAAATACCATCACTAACCAAGATCTGCTTACTCGTAGCAAGCAAGAGGACATGCACACCATCATAGCTGGCAGACGCTGGAGCTGGGTTGGTCATGTCCTCAGAAGAGACCCCGATGCCATCACAAGAACAGCTATGCTTTGGACCCCTGAAGGAAAATGAGAGGCCGACCAAAAACAACCTGGCGGAGGACTGTGGAGGCTGAGATGCAAAGAATGAACCAGAGTTGGGGCACTGTACGAAGGATGGCCACCGACCGAGCAAAGTGGAATCAATTTGTTGTTGCCCTACAAGATGCCACTAGGCGTGATGACCACTGACTGCTTTGACGGTCGGCGGCTAAGGATCAAAGAAGAAGAATGAAAGAAGTACCACATGGAAGAAGTATACAAAACGATACTGGGAATGTTGCTCTACCCGTAGGTACAATAACTTTTATAAATACTAATATAGGACGGGAGAAACCTCTGGTTGAATGCATTTGAAGCTTCAGGTTAGTCCTTAATTTAGCTGTTTAAATTATGCATAGAAATAAATGCACTTATGAGACTAAAAGATTATAAGATAGATATACAGTATAAAGAATAATTCAGGGTATAATTTAAGCTTTGGATGAATAAAATCGCTCCAGGAATAACGGAGGAGATAATAATAAAAGTAGTTTTCCTGATTTGAACGATAGGCAAATTTTACCAATATTTTCGGACCTTGAAAAACATTAGTAGGGAATACCACCTCGGACGGTCGAGGTCACTCTATAAATAGTGCGTGCCTAATAGAATCAGGTCAGTCACAATATTTGAATCGACAGCGAGCGGCAAAAGAAAGCCTGTGTTAATGCAAGTGTTTTGCCTTCTGTACCTGAAAGCAGATCTTAACCAACCATTAACGGCTCGTCTGTGTGTATACCTGAGGGTAAGAACGAATCTATATATATATATATATATATATGTATATAATTATGTGTAATTATAGTGATTAATCCACCTGTACGATAAGAAGTGTATAGATGTGTTAGAAAATTTACAGTGTGTCGCTGGTGAAACTTACAGGTTTGTGTGTAATTCTAGAGGCAAAGCCAGCCTTCAGAAATATTCAAAAATATTGAGAATGATGGCAAAGTGTGTCTGTAGGTTTGGAAACGTGTTTAAAGAAGTATTTCTTAAATGGAATGACACACATACCAGGAACATAAGGAAGGATGAAAGGAATTGGATCACTGTATAGTTTGATATGTTACTTAGTAGTTTTATTCACGACCAAATTATTGTATGGAGGCAGATCATGGAAAACGACTTATAATTAAGGATGTAGAAGACAATTATGATCACAGTGAATTGAATTGATTGATACTACTATACTATCTTGTGCATCTGCAGGCACTCTAATCTGAAACTGTCTATCGTCCCCATCGGTGTCATAGAGGGATATTGGTAGAAAATACAGGGATTGCGTTTAACTTTGTTTCAGGTTTTATCCTGTAATCTACTACAAATATAAGAGGCATCTATTACTGATGTTACGACGGATGCAGTGCCGGTCTATGTTAGAGGGCCAGACATCGCGAGTATACCAGTTGGAAGAATTTCAGCCGACATTTCTCTCCAGTATCGGAGGGAGCCATCTTCTGTGACTAAGATAAGTTGCCCACAAAGGCAACTGTGTAGCATATACCTGTTCACCAAAACTAAAACCAAATCAGTTTGTGATGAATCTAGCAATATAGCTCTTCAATTAGACTGTGAGAATAACACTAGTAATTATTCAGGGACAGATCAACCAAGCAAGACTGTCTCCATATTGATAGACAACTTAACACAGAGAAAGACTTTGTTGAACATTTTTATTATTTATTTACTGTTGTAACATGAGTTCTTTTAAAACTTTTCAAACAGAAAAGAGTAAATGTACAAATAAATTGTAAATATTTACCAGCAGACTTACTTAAATTCTTTAAGTTAAGTTTTATTCATTGTTGGAGAATTTAATTAAATAATTACCCCTAGCAGAGTTAAAAATATTAATAATAATTACCATCTTAACAGAGTGGGATCTGGAGAGGTAGCACATAAGGACTCAGAGTACTACATTACCATCTTCTCTGGGAACTTATACAGCTGTAGTAAAATCTGTGAGAACAAATGCTAAATTCCATGGAATTGTACTCCCAATGCTAATATATAGAACCAGCCCGTGTGTTAGGCTTAGAAGCTTCGACTATGCCAGTCGGGAAATCTAACGTATGCAGTAGTAATGCTTATACATGATCTCGCTACTAGATTTTGCTTTGCAAGCTTTGGCCTCGAAACTAAATATTTTCTTGTGCCAGAACTGCGATACCATGACTGGCGTTTGAATTAACGAAGATTTTAACATTAACGCAATGTAATTGTAGTAATTCGGACATTTTCAGTAGTGTAAAAGAGGAACTGCAGTAACATTTAACGCAAAATATTACAAAACGCCAAGCAGACCCCTCTTCACTCTACACGCGTTAGTGGCGGATAATCACTCTGTTGGCTTTGTCTCCGATATATACACACACGCAAGTTGTTAAAAGTTGTCTGCATGCATACGGTAGTTTAAAAATAAAAGGAAAAATACGATTAACGTGAGATGTTTTTTGAATGTGTAATACTAAATAGGGTGTTAGACGGAGTGACCTTAGTTCGTGTTTACAAATTTAAATTGAATAGGAGAGGAAATGTTTTATTTGAAGCATTGTAGGAAATAAAACGATACTAGGCATTAGAAAGACATACAAGAATAAATATGTACTGACTGTGTAATAGATAACAGCAGGATTAATAAGTATGTATTAGTATTTAAAACTATTAAGAAATAAAGAAGTTGGACAGAAGACAGATAGACAGATAGACTTGAAAATCTTTCTCAGTTTAGCCCGTAGGTGGGGTTAAAGGGGAAGGAGTCCTTATTTTGAATATTTGAGGTCAGTTTTATTTGAAAAGTAACGCTAGACACTAAACAGTCTCTGATTGGCTGTAGTATAATAGACTAACGGTTGTATAAAACCAATTAGTATTGGGTATAGGGGGCCACTAGATGAAAAATTTCTTACACTAAAGACGTTGTTGTTATAGACAAGGCAAGAGTACTGTCTTGTTTGCTAATTCTGCACGAGCAGCGATCTGGATTTGTTACCATATATCGCAATATTCAACTAATTGGTGTTTAAAATTTCTTTGATTGCGGTAAGAATGAAAACCTTTATATTAACATTTATATTGTCATTTTTATCATGTATGCATTATCGACTCTGTATGAACCTAAAAGGGGAAACATTTATCTAGAGGGAAGCCAACATCAAACTCTGTGTTGTTTCACTGCGTTGTTAGGAAATGTATTAACCTGGTGTAGAAAAGCCAGGCAGGCTTTCTGCCATATGGGGAGAAAAGAAAATTAAATATTTATGATGAAAAAAAAAATGGTGTGTTGTGACATAAGACCAGGAAGATCACTGGCCGTCTTCTTCAGCAAGTCACCATGATTGTACATGACTTGATAGTATTAATGTAAAATGTTTCCTTTATCAAGGAAAATGTCAAACGGTGGTTTGGAAGTTATTTATCCAGAAGGGGGTACCAACCAAATTGAGAACGTTAACTAATTGTTTAGTTACCATACTGATGTCTGATGATATTGAACATGTTAGGGTAGGGAAAGAGAGAGATTATTAGATGCTGAGTGGGACACATTTGTATTGTTCCAGAGTTTCATCTACGAGTGAAAGTGAGCCCAGGTGATCTAACACCTGTCCTTCAGTTCTGCAGTGAGGCCTAACTACTGAGTGCCTACACAGTGATTTACCTATAGAAGCAGAATCGTGTCTTGGCAGTGGAGGCTGGCGTTTTATACATACTTCAAACAGCCTGGTTCCAGAGACCTCAGATAAGAATTGTCTGGGAAATTGATATCACAAACAATCCACTCTCTCAGTTTTTTACAAAAGATAGTGTATCAGACAGTGAGGAACAAAAACGTTCAATAAACTTGTACCCTTTTCTAGGAGCAAGAAATACTTGACATTTTCCCAGCTTGAGACATATAAATAATTGTGGGATAACACCGACTCAATGACAGTTGTAAAATAATTGGTTGTAAATAATTTCATTATCATGTTGAGTTGGTTATTCCTGTGTCAGAAGAATAACTAGATACAGGAAAATAAATTGTAAAAAAATTTGTTCAATTGAAAACTTAACCAGTGACTTGTTTAATCATTGTTTACTAGTAATAGGTGTAGTTGTTGTCCTGTTTCACACTTTATCACCTTGCATATACCCTAGACACTTGCTAGATAACATACTCACACCATTACACTTCAGTAGGGGAAATATATATTGGGTGAGGACATTGGTGGAAGCAGACAAGTTCCCTGTAACTTATCTGAATTTCATACACTTCAGGGGCTTGCACAGCTAACCTCACACCAGATACCATTAATATAATATTTAAATCATTAATAACACCTAATCCACCACAACAGCTTGACCCCACCTTTGTTGTCTATACACCTTTACTCTTTTCAGAGAAAGGGGTATTACTTATAAGACCAGACTCTTATCTGGCACTATCCTGGTATCATCTGATACACCTTTATATCCAGGTTACCATATTACATTCTATACTATACTCCCGCGACAGTATTCTTAGTTTAATTTTGTACTGTTTTAGTTTAATTACTTAGAAGAGCAGGTTGGTATTCATATAGTGGAGAAGGTAATAACATTTTTGTGTGTGAGTGATAAGTGAATCATTTTCTGGTGTTAATGAGTTGAATGAGCCATATTTTCTCAAATATAAGATGAATTACACATCTCTTTCCAGTCATGTTAATGCTTTTTCTTTTTTTTTTCTTTATTCCTTTTTTGTGTGTGTGTGCTACTGTTACCTACCTTAGTTAGGGGAGGAAGCTTTGTATATATATATTTTTGTACTCTCTTTTTCTTGAAATATGCTCTCCACTATGAAAAATTACTATGCATATCATGTGACATTCAAGGTACATCTAAAAACTAAGAGAACTATAACTCACAAGCAAAAAATGAAAATATGTTCTAAATTTTATAATAAATAAACAAGAAAAAATTGTACACCGGTATGATGACAGATCAGCTTGGTGTATATTTAGAATAAACATGTGCAAAACATTTATCTCCAGGGTACATTCCCAACTGTACAGAAGCAGTGGAAGCCATGCTTGCTGCTGTTAGTATAGGAGCTATCTGGAGTTCCACATCACCTGACTTTGGAGTTGTGGTAAGGAGAGAGTGTTATACAAAGTGGAATAATTTCATAACTGTTATATTATGATGAGCGTTAAGAGGACAGTTGTAGTGAAAAGTAAAAAAAAAATTGCAGAGAAGAGATCTAAAGAAAATATAGAAGCCAGCAGGAAATCTGCAGTTCATAATGTCATGGCTTTTATATTTCTGTAATGAGGCATTATACATTAAGTGGCAAAGTTGGAGGAACAGATAATGATCAACATAAGAAAATGCGAGAATAGTTTTCATTGCATTGGGAGATAATGTGGAAATCAACAGAAATAAAGTCCAATTAAAAAAAAATAGGAAAGTTCAATTCAAATGTCAGATCGCTGAAACATGGAGAACTACAAAAATATCAACCAGAAAGATATGTAGTGGTAAAGGTAGTCCCATTTCAGACACTGCTGTAGGGGAGTGAAGTGTTTACTTTCCCTAACTCAAGAGCAGAGTGAGATACCCATTTACAGCTTGACAGACTGGAGCGGGACACTACCAGAGATGTTCATAAAGAACATCAAAATGGTATGACAAGGTCTCTAATGTGGAAGTGATGGAAAGAATCAAGCAAATACCAATGCAGCGCGATGTCAGGAGAAGATGCTGGTATAAGACAGGAAACACTTTGAAGAAACCAATTGACAGCATTACTACACAGTCCCTGAACTGGAACTCCCAAGGTAAGAGAAATAGGGAAACCAAAAAAAAAAAAAAATGGGGAAAGCATGTGTCAATATTCCACTTGTCCAGCTGTATCGGTGTTCCACTTATTGTCTTACTTGTTCTAACTGTGTCAATGTTCCGCTTGTTCCAGGTTTGTCATTGTTCCACTTATTCCAGCTGTGTCAATGTTCCACTTGTTCCAACAACATCAGTGATCTACATGTTCTAGCTGTGTTATTATTCCACTTGACCAGCTGTTTCATTTTCCCACTTGCCTAGCTGTGTCATTGTTTCACTTGTCTAGCTGTGACAATGTTCCACATGTTCTAGCTGTATCAATGTTCCACATGTTCTATCAGGACAATGTTCCACTTGTCTAGCTGTGTCAATGTTCCAAATGTTCTAGCTGTTTCATGAATCCAGTTCTAGCTGTGTCTTGAATCCACTTTTTCTAGCTTTGTCATTGTTCCACTTCTTCTAGCTGTGTCAGTGTTCCACATGTCCAGCTGTGTCAGTGTTCCACTAGTCCATCTTTGTCATTGTTCCACATGTCCAGCTGCGTCAGTGTTCCACTTGTCCATCTTTGTCATTGTTCCACATATCCAGCTGTATCAATGACTCACTTGTCTAGCTGTCATTGCCCTACAATTTGTCCAACAGCATCATTGTTTCACATGTTTCCTCGACTATGGTAATGTTCCAATTACGATCCAACTGTTCTACAAGATGGCATTTCTAGTTAATAAAACATATATAATAACTGACTGGGAATCATTTAAAACAGAAAATTTTGAAGGAATAACTATAACAGTATCTACTGAGCTAGAAGAAATAAAAATAGTTAACCATTACTGTTCAAGTGGAAACATAAACGAAAGAGATACCTCAGACGTGAATAAAAGAATAAACAACAGAACTATCATAGTGGGAGACTTCAATGCTCATCATACAGCTTGGGGAGGCAATGTAATAGACAAATCAGGAAAACTACTGTTGGACTTAATTGAAAACAATGAACTAATAATACTGAATGATGGATCAGTAACAAGAATTAATCCTTGTGCAAATCAGCAAGACACAGCTATTGATATAAGCATTGTAACACCTAATCTTGCTGTGCAAAATGGGACATTATTGGGGATACAAATCCAGATCATTTACCCATTGAAATAACACTAAAAGATAATTACAAACCTAACAAACTGGTAGAAAAACTGAAATTTTACCATAATAAAGCTAATTGGGTAGCTTTTCAGGTAGAAATGGAAGAGATAAAAATGAATAATATAGAAAATGAAAATATAGATGTATTTGCAGATAATCTCACAAGGGAAATATTACTAATAGCTGTTAAACATATACCAAATGCATATATGCGAGAACACATAATTTCACACCGCATTAAGGAAACAAAAAAGAATGAACATTGGAACAAAAACCCAGTACCATGGTGGACAGTTAGATGTACAGAAATTCAAAAACAAAGAAAACAAGCTCTACAAGAATAAAGAAAGCATAGATCTGAAGATAATTTGGATATTTATAAGAACATAAGAAATGAATCAAACAGAATAATACTTAAGGCAAAAGAAAATCATTGGAGAAATTTCTGCCAAACACTGAACCCTACAACTAACTCTACAACAGATGTAGTGGAATAAGTTAAAGGCCATTAATGGCAGAACTAAACATATGATAATACCTAATATAAAAAGACCTGAAAGGGCAGAGACTGACTGGCAGAAAGCAGAGGTGCTGGCCAGGTACTACCATAGAGTTAGTTCTAAGGAAAATCTAGGACAGGCTGAATTCAACAGAAGAGCAACACTTCTTAAAAAACTCAGTAAAGAAGTACCTTATAATACTGACAATTTATCATATTTAAATGCAGATATTACAATGGAAGAAGTTGAAAATACAATAAAGGACAAAACAAATACATCAGCAGGGCATGACATCTTGAGCTATTATATCTTGAAACACATTCCAAAAAGTACCATAGAAATTATAACATCCCTTTTTAACAAAATTTGGAATACAGGAAAAATTCCCAAAACATGGAAAACAGCAGTAATTATTCCAATACTAAAACCAGAAAAAGATGCCCATGATGCCAGTTCATACAGACCAATTTCTTTAACTTCACATCTAGGTAAAATATTAGAAACCATAGTGAATAAAAGATTAAAGTTTTTTTTTTTTTTTTAAATTAATGAAGATAAACAGAAATCCCGTTCAACCTCTGATGGGTTATAATTAGGATATATATTGTTTTCAATTCCAAATATTATGAACAACTGCCGACATGAGAAAGTGGCATCACATTTGAAAATAGGGATACTCACAATTGTGCTTAGGCCTATACGTTAAATAATAAAATAAAAAACAAACAAACAAACAAACAAAATCAAGAAGAGACTATGAACAAGAATAATATTAAAGTGGAGGGGTGTAAAGGCCTGGTGGTTCTAGTTATATAATGGACTTTACCAGATATTTAATTGACTTTCATCTGTTTAAAGTCACATGTATTGTAAGAACAGCATCAGACCTTCACATTCCCAGCCACTATATATTAACATGAGCTTGCTGCGACAATAGATCTGGCAAGAATGAAGGCGAATAGCAAAGTCCGGCCAGACACCGCAAACACATACTTTCTGAGGGCAGGAAAGTCAGCACACCCCAAACCGAATAAACCTGGTAGCAGTTTACCATCTCTTCTAGATTGTGCAAATGATTGGGAGATGGCGGTAGACCTACCTGGACGAGGGGCATATCCAGAGAGTATCCGAAAATCACGGAGACGGCCGGATATAGTGCTTCATTCTGCAGCAACGCTTCAGGTCATACTGATTGAACTGACCGTGCCATTTGAATCCAGATTAGATGAGCAACATTCGTTCAAAGCGGCCAAGTATAGTGATCTGGCCGCGGATCTGAGACACGATGGGTTCACTGCAAGGGTCATGGCTGTTGAAGTGGGCGCAAGAGGGCTTGTGGCTGCATCAGTGTATGATCTATTGAAACTGTTGGGGCTGAGGGGACAGTCGAGAACAAGGGCCCTGAAGAGGCTTAGTGAAACTGCCGAAAAGGCATCAGGCTGGCTGTGGAACAACCGCAATGGGGAATGGAGATCGTAACAATAAATGCTGCGGTACAGAAAACACCAGGAATTTTTCTAAGTCCACAATACGCTGAGGTTTGTGGTGGACTAGTGAACGGGCTGCAACTCAGGGGCGATAAGCGGTGTATACTATAAGGGGTGTCAGTATCAAAAGTCCAGTGGGGAACGCGCAGTGGCGACTCGTTGACTTCGCGCTGGTGTCTCAGTGTGTGCGACGGAACGAACGGAATAATTTGTCTTCTCTTTGTTACTTTCACAATTGCCTCCACGGCTGGCGGAGTTGTGGAATTTAAAGTTGCTACCATAAGTGAAATGGGTTCATTTTCGATGCAAGACAACAGGAAGCTGAGACGCTTGGGAGTCATGACCCAAGTGGGCCCGCCCCCCTTAGAGTGTAAAGGAGTATATAGGGCCGAAACACTTGTCGGACGGGGGGAACTTCTTCTGATGATCAGATTGCTTCCTGTTGTATCGCTCTGTAAAGAGTTTCCTATCATAGTTACATGGTCAAACCAGTGACAATCGGGAAAAGACCGATTGACTTCTGGAAAGACAGATGACACTGGGAAAGACTAGAAACCGGCTGACCGGGTTAGCACCCCGTAAGCTGTATTCAATTGCTATAGAACCCAAAAACGATAGATGCCCCCAGGATTCACCGAAAGGGGGGGAGAATGATGAATCCACAGGCGCCTCATTGGAATCGACCAGACCCGTTACACGGACTTCGAGCTCTGAACAACGGCTGGAGTTTCCATGTGCCTGTGGTAGGGAATTCTCTACTCAGAGAGGAATGAAAATCCACAGAACGAAAAAGGGGTGTGGGAGGTCATCAGGGGGAGATCAACAGCGCTCTGTCTCGACGGATAAGACGTTAGAAGAACGCAGCCAGGAGTCAATCCACAGTGCTGAGTACATTCAAGTTGATCTGCCTGATGATGATCTCACACACTTCTTGGACGGGAAGAGAGATGCAATCAAGTTTCCACCCGCCAGTGCAAAAGGGCTTTGGGAACAGCTGGACGAAGCCTTGGCAAAAGAGTTGGATAACAACCTGAAGCAGATAACTTTGGAGAAGAAGCTGGAAATCTTCGGCGACATAATATATCTGCACTGTCGCAAAGTGTGCGGAGTGAGGGAGGCAAGGGAAAGTAACCCACCACGAAAAAGCAGAAGACAAATTAAAATAGAAGAAATCAGAAAACAGAAGAAGCATGCCCGAAAACTGTTCAAAAACGCAGTTGCCGCAGAGAAGGAAGGGTTACGACAGGTTTGGGAGCACCTGAAAGGCCAACATAATGCCCTTTGTAGAGCAGAAAGGTTGTGCAGGAAGAAAAGGAAGACTCGAATGGATAGGGAAAGATTCTTCAGGGAGCCCTTCAAGTTTGCCAAAGAACTGTTTGAGCAGCCACGGTCGGGTACGCTAAACATCAGGAAAGAAGACCTGGAAGAACACCTTGGAATGACATATTCAGATGGTCGCAAAGATGAGCCGCTCAGCAGCATGGCAGGCCTTAAATGGCCGAGTAAGCCAGGAGCTGAATTTAACACCAAGCCCCCAACGGTGCAAGAGGTAGAAAGCATTGTCCAGAAAGCTCGATGCAAGTCAGCTCCAGGTCCTAATGGTGTTCCATATGTGGTGTATAAGAGATGCCCTGAGGTGCTCAAACGACTGCTTCGTTTACTGAAGAGTGCGTGGAAAACCCAGCTTGTAAGCAAGGAATGGAGAAAGGCGAACGGAGTCTACATCCCGAAGGAGCAAAATTCCACAGACATCAGTCAGTTCAGGCCAATCTCACTACTCAATGTGGAAGGGAAGATATTCTTCTCAGTGATGGCGAAAAGACTCACTACATACCTCCTGGCAAATGGGTACATTGACACTACCATTCAGAAAGGAGGTATCCCAGGTACACCAGGATGTCTAGAGCATGCCACAATGATATGGGAAGCAATCCAAAAGGCAAAGTCTGACAGAACAAACCTCCATGTAATCTGGTTGGATTTAGCGAATGCTTATGGATCCGTTCCACACCAGATGTTGTGGCAGGCCCTAGAAATGTATCATGTTCCACAAGAGATTGCAGCAATGCTGAAGCTGTATTTCGCAGGGTTTGCTGTCAGATTTTCAACCAGAGAGTACACAACGAAGTGGATTGGCCTTGAAGTTGGAATTGCGATGGGATGTACCATCTCTCCGATACTATTCGTGATGGCTATGCAGGTAATCCTCAATGCGGCTGAAGGAATGGCTATAGGTCCAAAGCTCGGTGGAATGTGTCTCATGCCACCGCTCAAAGCATTCATGGATGACACAACAATTCTGACATCAGATGAACATCAGGCCCGGAGGATGTTAGCACGCCTGGATGAACTAGTCAGCTGGTGCAGAATGAGCTTCAAACCCAAGAAGTCGAGAAGCCTATCAGTCAGGAAAGGGAAGATAGCAGAGGTCATATTCACGGTTTCCAACCAAAGAATCCCTACTGTCATTGAGGAACCTGTTAAAAGTCTTGGCAGGGTGTACGATGCCTCATTAAAAGACTCAAAGGCAGTGCAACAGACAATAGAAATGGCAGACAGAGGGCTACAGATCATAGACCAAAGCAGACTCCTGGGGAAGTTCAAACTGTGGTGCCTCCAGTTCATGTTGATACCAAAGTTGCTGTGGCCACTGCTTATATATGAAATAAGCACAAGTACAGTGGAAGCCATAGAGCAGAAGGTCAACAAGTTCATGAGAAAATGGCTAGGAGTACCACCAGGTCTGTCAGATGTAGCACTGTACTGCAAAAAGTCAAAACTTCTGCTTCCTTTCAAGTCAGTTGTTGAAGAGTACAAAGTTGGAAAGGCAAGGCTTGCAATGATGCTACGCGAGTCAGCTGATGACGTGGTTAAGTCCATTCAGCCCACACTGAAAACGGGAAGGAAGTGGAAAGTGGAAGAAGCTGTTGATGCTGCCCAAGAGTCACTCAAACTGAGGGAGGTAATCGGATACACACAAACGAATAGACGGGGATTTGGTCATGGAGACATCCGCTGGTGGTCCAAGGCATCAAGCAGGGAGCGCAGAGACATGGTAGTTCAGGAGATACGAGAAGCTGAGAATGATAAGAGGTTGCAAAAAGCAGTGCAGCAGGTCCAGCAAGGCCAATGGACTACATGGGAAGGAGCCCTGCAGAGGTCCTTGACATGGAATGATATATGGCATATGGCACCTCTTAGGCTCAGCTTCGTTGTCAGATCACTGTATGACCTGCTGCCATCGGCCACCAACCTTGTGAAATGGGGAAAGTCGGATGATGAGCAGTGCCCCCTGTGCCAGGGGAGGCAGACACTTGAACACGTGCTCTCAGCGTGTAAGGTGTCATTAGGGCAAGGGCGATACACTTGGCGCCATAACAAAGTGCTAAATGAGCTTGCTGCGACAATAGATCTGGCAAGAATGAAGGCGAATAGCAAAGTCCGGCCAGACACCGCAAACACATACTTTCTGAGGGCAGGAAAGTCAGCACACCCCAAACCGAATAAACCTGGTAGCAGTTTACCATCTCTTCTAGATTGTGCAAATGATTGGGAGATGGCGGTAGACCTACCTGGACGAGGGGCATATCCAGAGAGTATCCGAAAATCACAGAGACGGCCGGATATAGTGCTTCATTCTGCAGCAACGCTTCAGGTCATACTGATTGAACTGACCGTGCCATTTGAATCCAGATTAGATGAGCAACATTCGTTCAAAGCGGCCAAGTATAGTGATCTGGCCGCGGATCTGAGACACGATGGGTTCACTGCAAGGGTCATGGCTGTTGAAGTGGGCGCAAGAGGGCTTGTGGCTGCATCAGTGTATGATCTATTGAAACTGTTGGGGCTGAGGGGACAGTCGAGAACAAGGGCCCTGAAGAGGCTTAGTGAAACTGCCGAAAAGGCATCAGGCTGGCTGTGGAACAACCGCAATGGGGAATGGAGATCGTAACAATAAATGCTGCGGTACAGAAAACACCAGGAATTTTTCTAAGTCCACAATACGCTGAGGTTTGTGGTGGACTAGTGAACGGGCTGCAACTCAGGGGCGATAAGCGGTGTATACTATAAGGGGTGTCAGTATCAAAAGTCCAGTGGGGAACGCGCAGTGGCGACTCGTTGACTTCGCGCTGGTGTCTCAGTGTGTGCGACGGAACGAACGGAATAATTTGTCTTCTCTTTGTTACTTTCACAATTGCCTCCACGGCTGGCGGAGTTGTGGAATTTAAAGTTGCTACCATAAGTGAAATGGGTTCATTTTCGATGCAAGACAACAGGAAGCTGAGACGCTTGGGAGTCATGACCCAAGTGGGCCCGCCCCCCCTTAGAGTGTAAAGGAGTATATAGGGCCGAAACACTGGTTGTCTTGTACGGGGCAGGACTTTGCTCGGTTGGCGGGGACTTCCACAGTTCTCCGCCAAGTTGTTTTTGAATCGGCCTCTCTTTCGCTTTTCGGGGGTCCATAGCATATCGATGGTATCAGGGTCCCTTCTGAGGACATTCCAGCGCTTCAGCTGTTGTTGTCGACTTCTTCTCAGATTGCTTCCTGTTGTATCGCTCTGTGAAGAGTTTCCTATCATAACATGTGTTCGTGTTAAATATTGTTTGACTATATTATGCAGTTCCCTCGGTCTGTCTATTCTCAACACCTCCTCTATATTTATAGGTAAGTTGGATGCCTGCAAATAATCCAATATTGGTATTCTCATTTGGTCATACCTCTTACACTTTAACAAGAAATGTTCTATATTATTGTCTTGAAGACATCCTGCACAGTAAGGTTCTTCTATTCTGAAATAGCCTTTTCCCAGCTGTAGTCTGAGAAGTTTCTTATTACTGGGAATTTTCAGTTCCCTAGATATCTGACATTTTCTTGTTGAAGCCCTGAACATCTTATATGCATGTCTTCCTTTCAGATTTTTATCCCACTCTGCTTTCCATTCATCTGTTATTAAATCTTTAATTAAGCTCTTAATTTCTGATTTACTCATCCCTACATTTATTAGATTTTTATCAGATCTACCTTTCTTGGCTTCTTTATCTGCCTTTTCATTTCCTTCTATGCCAACATGTGAAGGTATCCAAGCAATTAATACTGAACATCCTCTAGAATATAAGTATGTAGTAGCCAGAAAAATCTCCTCTGCTATATCAGGTCTACTACATTCTCGTAAGTTTCTAAGTGCTTTAATTGTTGAAAGAGAGTCAGTTAAAACTGTTAATTTTTTGGGAGGGTTATTAGAGAATATTTCTAGTGCTTTTAGGTTGAACGGGATATTTTCCTTCATTAATTTAAAAAAAAAAAAGATACAACTTTGCCAGTGTTATTCTTTTCTTTTACAAGGGTGTTTTGGAAAGATTCACACAAATTCAGCCAAAATTGATCTTTAGTGTCAGCGCTGTACATTACAATGGCAAAGTTCACAGCCACATGGAGAAGCTGGAAAAAGTTGTGAAGGGTAAGCTGTGTGAACTGTTTGTTTTTAGCTCTATCTTGGCATAACACTCATTATGGTTTTTTTTTATTTGCATCCATTCATGCAACATGTTAGAGTCATATTAACTTAATTGTTTTAAGAAATTTATTATTGATGGGCACTTCAGTAGTAGTGAATGAATTGAAATTATCAGAGACAAAGAAAGGCTTGTTTAACTTTAGAATGTGATTATCATAAAGCACTTGTTTAGATGCCATAGTTCTCCGTTTATTATTTTTAATTTATAGAACATAACCCTCATAAAAATAAATGGGACGCCTGTATTGTTAGCATCTGATAAACTATTAGAAATTAAGTTTTGAGTTTACAGGATGGAGGCGGGTTACTCTAATGAGCTAGAAATCATTCTCTGCTGACCTTGCTTGCAAATATGTTAGTCTTACTGTGAAGGTAAAATTGTGTCTTGAGCACTAGAAATGATGTGCCACAATGCTTATGCTGATTCTCTTGGTATCAGGAAATGTAACATTGTTTATTATATTATTTTAAATACAGGTTTGCCAGAACTAGAGAGAGTTGTTGTGATTCCTTTTGTGCAAGATTTTCATGTAGATTTATCAACAGTACCACAGAGGTAAGGTGACCGAATGCTGTTTCTTTCCTCCCAGTCTTCTTTTCTCTGTCAATTATTATTATACATTTTTTTTTTTTTGTATGAGCCTTAATTTTAGAGCATTGCAGTGTCATCTGCTGTTTTAATAAAGGAAATGTTGGGACAGGTTTATTTTTCTTCTTTGATCCTTAGCCGCCAACTGTCAAAGCAGTCAGTGGCCATCACACCTGGTGGCATCTTGTAGGGCAGCAACAAACTGCAACCCCTTATTTGTAACTGTTGGGGCAAAGTCTTTTACAGACAGGGGGTATGATGTGTTGGTGTTGTGGGTAGTGGGTTTCCCCCCTTGCTTCACCCTAGGCCTAGTGAATTCTTGTTCATGAAAGGAGCGACCATTGCGGTGTCAGTCTCTTGGCCTAGCAAAACCTCTCATACCCCAAGATCGTTGTGCGTGGTGAAGAGCCACACCCTCCTCGAGGTAGTCCTGGTAACTGAGGGTGCGAATCCTCAGGCTAAACACAACGGATCTAGAGGAGCAAACCTCGATAATAAAACCGGTGCACTACACCGTACACGCCCTCAGTGGGTGGGAAGGAGCCAGATGGATACTGAACAAGTCTTGGGAGTGGAAATGAGTGTGGACTGCTCCCTGAAGACCGGAACCAATCATACAGGCACAGAGACTCAGGACGTGACGATCCTATTGCCTTCAACTCTTGGTCACATGCCTAGAGCCTCGGAGAACTCGGCATAACCAGCAGGCAATTTGGTGGTGGGGAATGAGCACCGTGAGCCCTACCTTGGCTACGTATCACAAGGAGATGCAGAAACACCCCCTTTATCTCCCCCAAAGCTGGCACAGTACACTTCTGGCTTCTACCCGGGGCGGTAGGAAATCCACAGGCACCCCAGCATCACAATGCCATGAAGATGACCAAGTTAAAACTTACTAACTCATACCTGGCAGAGCAAGTCCTCCATCAGATGCGGCCGATGCTGGGCCCACTGGCGCGTGGACACGTCCCGATCCCCATCGAGACTTGCCCGGGGAGCCCACCCCGGCTCAAAAAAGCAGAGAAGGCTACTCTCCAAACCTCCGATGTCTTGCGGGCAGTGTTAGGATGTGCAAGAACATGGTCAGGAAGACTCCACAACTTCCCCACTGAAGACACGCCCCCGACGACCGTTGCCTCAATTGGCTGTGTGTGGTGTACCCAGAAACGGGGCCTCCCAGTACTGAGGCACAGTTAAGTCCCCGATGTCACTTATCGGTGCAGAGTTGAGAGAGATGGCTGAGCATCACAATCCCTCCTGTGTTGCAGCATGTTGAGAACCCAGCATTGCACACTAAGCTTGGGGGGATCACTTGGGCACCAGACTTAATACTGGCTCTTGACTGGATGGCCGCATGCAGGAGATTTCTACAATGGAGAGATGACAGGTGGTGGGTATCTGGAAGTGGCTCTGTGCAGGACGTGAGGATTCCTTGGGAGAGCCCAGAACCAGAGCACAGCATTGTGCAAGCTCTGCATAGTTGGAGAGCCCCCCCTGGATGACGGGGAATGTACAGTGTGCCACCCCACCTATCCCCAACTGCTAACTTAGAACCAGAAGTGGGGTCCTCTGTATGCGTGCCAGGCCAGGATAAAATGCCTGGGAAAGAGACTGGAGCTTAGAACTCCCCAGCTCAAAGTTGCAGGATGGCAGAAAAGCCACGGGAAAGACAGGTCTTTTTTGAAGATAATGCAACCATATTTTCACCATACGAGCTCGGACACCGCCTCGGTAAACAAGGTCCGCGCAGAGCAGTGACACCCCCAGGCTGCTTGTGAATAGTCTACTACTGGGAACATAAACAGATTAGGGATGAGCCCACTCTCCCGTTGAACAGGTGCTAAAGTCGTAGATACTGGGCCAGAAGGCGCACCGGAAACCACAGTATCACGCAACTCGCTTTTTTTTTTAATGGATGAGTACACCGTCAAATAAATCTCGTACTGGTGCTCGCCCTGTGGAGCTCCACCAGGCAGGTGCAGTGCTGGGCTCTGAGCCTCGACAGAGCCCACCCTCAGCTACTGGAGGACCCTCTAGACCGTCTTTTGGAGTCAGCAGACGGCGAAGGAGAACTACTGACCGAAACAAAACAGAAAAAGAGAAACCCAGAGTGCCACTTGTCATGATGCACTGGAATGCAGAGGGAGTGAACAGCAAGCAGGCTGGATACAGCAAAAAGACAGAGCTGGAAAACATCTTGTATGAGAAACAAGTCAGTGTTTGCTGTATCAAAGAGACTCACTTGAAAGCAGATCAAACCTTTAAAATAAGGGGATATCAATGCTTCAGATCTGACAGACAAGATAGACGAAAAGGAGGAGTACTTACTCTTGTAAGGAATAACATTCATGCACACGAAAGGAAAACCTACATGGATGGAGCAGAATATCAGCTGTTGCAGATAAAGGTAGACAAGATGGAAATAGAACTCCTGAACTATTACTGTCCAAACAACAAACCCCTGAGTCTCAGCTCTATACAGGTATCAGCCACCAACTTTATAGCAGTTGGAGACTTTAATAGCCACTCCCAGAGCTGGGGCTATAACCATCTAGATCACAGAGGTGAAGAGGTTGAAACATGGCAAGATGATCACTCCCTAATCCTAGTCAATAATGCCACAGATACTCCTACCTTCTACTCCAGAGGATGGCACACAACTTCAACACCAGATCTTGCCTTCGCCACCCCAGATATAGCTGGATTTATTAGTAGAGAAGTAGGAGACCAACTAGGGGGAAGCGACCATCGCCCAATCTTTCTTACTGTCCAGAGTGTAACTCTAAGTACAGGCCCAGCCATTACAAGATGGAACTACAAAAAAGCCAACTGGGGTTTATTCAGGCATCAGGTGAACACGCTGCTGTCTACCCTCAAGGTACAGAACAGAGACATTAATGAAGTGGTAAAAGACTTCAACAGATGCATACTACAAGCTGCAAAAGAAACCATTCCCAAAGGATGCCGGCGTAACTACATACCATACTGGTCCAGCACACTCCAAGAACGTCAGGAAGCTATGGACAGGGCTAGAAAGGACGCAGAGTCTCAGCCTTCACTTGAAACTCACAACAAATGGAAAAAGGCTGTAGCAGAGTTTCAGAGAACAAAGCTAGAAGAAAAACGGAAAAGCTGGAGAACTAAAACGGCATCGCTGAACCTTGAGAAAGACGGCAGGAAACTTTGGAGATTAGTCAAGTCTCTAAATGAAGAGCGTTCCTCACCTAGGCAGACTATCACATTGGATGAAGGTGGCAAACTTTTCAGAGGAAAACAAGCTGCAGACTGTTTGCTAGAAGATACAGTTCAGAAAGCAACTTACCCATTAACATAGACCATCAGAGAGAGATAAGAAAAGAAATACTGGCAACCATGGGACAGACAGATACTCCTGCCCCAATGAGGGAACCCATCACACTAGGAGAACTACAGAAGGCTATTTCCAAGCTTAAGTTTCAAAAGTCACCCGGCCCAGACCAAATCAGCAACGAAATGCTAGTAAATCTGAGCTCAGCAGCAAAGACAAAACTGCTTGAGATATTCAACCACAGCTGGTAGAAAGGAACGGTACCCCAAGTATGGAGAGAAGCCATCACAATACCTATACTAAAGAAAGGGAAATGTAAGACCGAGGCTGCAAGTTACCGGCCAATCAGTCTCACAAGCTGTGTTGGGAAGACTATGGAGCGAATAGTCAACCACAGATTGAAATGGTATTTAGAGTCTGAGCAGATCCTGGTGCCGGAACAAGCTGGATTTAGAGAATGCTACAGTATAGAAGACCAAGTTACTTACTTGTCCCAAGCAATAGAAGATGCCTTCCAGGAGAAGAAAAAGGTCCTAACGATCTGGGTCGACTTCAAGCAGGCCTTTGACAAGGTGTGGAAAGATGGCCTTATTGCTAAACTTAGGAGAAGTGGAATCCAAGGCAACATGATGAAATGGATCCAGTCATATTTGCATAACAGGAGAACTAGAGTCACTCTTGACGGTCTGCAGAGCAGAAAAGTGTTGCTCTATCAGGGGGTACCTCAAGGAGGAGTAATTTCCCCAACACTCTTCCTTGTTTACATCAATGACCTGGTGAAAGATCTCCCCGCAGGAGTGAAAGCTGCCTTATATGCAGATGACCTAGTACTCTGGTGCGCTGATGAAAATGTCACCACAGCAAATTATAGAATGCAGGGGGCAGCAGACATGCTAGTGTCATGGGCAGAGAAATGGCTTATCACAATAAACACAGACAAAACCTCCACAACACTGTTCTCCCTCGCCCCCAAGGACAAATCAGCTAACATACACCTAGGGACAACCGTGATCAAGGAAGAAAGCTACCCCACCTATCTTGGGGTGACATTTGACCAAAGGCTTACATGGAATAAGCATATTGAAAATGCAGAAGGAAAGGCCCGAAGACGACTAGGCATACTCAGAAAATTAGCAGGTACCAACTGGGGAGCAAATGAACGAACTCTAAAGAAGATTTATAATGGAGTAATAAGACCACACTTAGAGTTTAGCTCAGCAGCATGGTCATCAGCTGCTAACTCACATCTGCAGTCTTTGGACAAGGTGCAAAATCAAGCTCTCAGGCTCATTACAGGAGCCATGAAAACTACACCAATATCAGAGATGCAGAAGGTTGCTGGATTACAGACATTGTCCCATAGATGCAAAAACAAACTGCTACATTGAGTATGATCCAAGAAAGCTATCCCGATCAATCATGGATACATGCCTATACAGATGGATCAGCAACTAATGCTGTTAGGAATGGAGGTGCCGGTATCTTTATCTCATATCCTGACAACCACTATGAGACTAGGCACATTCTCACTGGTAAATTCTGTTCCAACTATACAGCTGAGGTTCAAGCTCTAGAGCAAGCTGCAAATATGATTTATAACACCAACTCTAACTGCCACCAGGTAGTCATCCTCACAGATGCACTGTCTGTCCTGCAAGCTCTCAAGGGTGGTAAACTCCCGCATCTGAGAAATGAACTAAACAAGGTAGCTGCCAAAAAGAGAACCATACTTCAGTGGGTACCATCTCATTGTGGTGTACCCGGAAATGAAAAGGCAGATAAACTTGCAAAAAAGGGAGGAGAATGTGAACAAGAAGATAATGAAGTCACATACTTTGAGAAAAAGAGAGCTATCCAGACTATCAGAAGAGAACAGAACCAACCCAAAGACGACTATCACACTCTCGACCGGCAGGGACAGATAACTATTTTTCGCCTCAGGACAGGGCATAACAAACTGAATAAACACATGCACAAGCTACGATTGTCTGCTTCACCACTGTGCACATGTGGATTAAATGAACAAACTGCTGAGCATGTTCTACAGGACTGTCCTCTGTATGACCAGAACACTAAACTCAAAGCTATATGGAGCTAAAGAGGAACTTCAAACAACAGTCGAATTCATCATGAGAACTCGTCTGACGGTGTAAACATCAAAGATGCGATCGCAAGAAGAAGAAGAAGTAACTGTTGGGGCCAGATATGCTACGGAATTAGGAATTTTTTAAATTTCAGATTTGTGCATGTACTATATATTACTGTAACACCTAAGTGTGGTATATAGCTGCACCCCGTAAGGAAACAGGTTATTATATCTGCAGCCAGTTTTCTGAATATTCACACTCACCTTCAGCATTCAGTTCTACATGGTATATTCTAGCTTGTTTCATGACCAACAAACCAGTCAGTGACATGCATTCATATCTTTGTTGTCAAATCCATTCTCTCAGTTCACAGTCAATATCTTCATTTTATTGCCCTGTGCAGTGTTTTCTCTCTAATAGTCATTAGTTCATGGTCATTACTTTTAATGTAAAACTTCAAAAACTTGTCTTTCTATTTCTTTAACCCATTATAACCCAGACAATTTTCCGGTTTTACCCAGGCCCCAAAATGGAGGCATTTTTTTATTCTACAAGTGATGTTTTAAGAAACAGACAGTAGATATATATATATATATATAGGGCTATATTCTTTTCAGACAGAATTCTTTTTTCTTACTGATGACTATACTCATAAAAACCTTTCGTTACAACCATGAAAGAAAATGGATAAAGTGCAGTTGGTACATGGAAACAAAGATAGACATTGACAGAGAGAGGCAATGGAAATATTTATTAAACAGATGGAAGATAGCAGCTTGAAAATAAAACTGGACAGTGTGAAGTTAGAAATAAAGGAGATTGATAATAAATGACCACAGATACAAAGAAAAGTGGAGGAAGATTGCAGTAGAAAACGCCAAGGTTCTGTAGATTGACGAGCTTTAAGAATATTCACACGAGGGGCGTTCAGAAAGTAATGCACCACATCGTTTTTCTCAGGAGCTGTTTATTCAAAAAGCATGAAATTTATTCACAATATACATGGATATGTCATGTAAACATCGGTATTTTTCAACTTAATCCCCATCAACTTGTACGGCTTTATGCCAGCGCGAAACAAGTGCATGTATTCCTAACCCGTACCAGATTTTGTCTTGATCATGTAGCCATTTCTTCGCTGCATGAATCACTCCTTCATCATCTTCAAACCTTGTCCCACGGAGTGCATCTTTAAGTGGACCAAATAGATGAAAATCAGAGGGTGCCAAATCGGGACTATAGGGTGGATGGGGTAGTACAGTCCAACCCAATTTGGTGATTGCTTCCCGTGTTGCCAGACTTGTGTGAGGGCGCGCATTGTCGTGAAGGAGAAGCAGGTCTGCTGGATTCTTGTGCGGCCGAACTCTGCGAAAACGTTGATTGAGTTTTTTCAATGTCTTAATGTAAGCTTGCGAATTGATTGTCTCTCCTCTTGGCAAAACGTCCACAAGAATCACACCTTCAATGTCCCAAAATACAGTGATCATGACCTTTCCAGCTGAAGGAATTGTCTTGAATTTCTTTGTTCTTGGTGATTGCGGATGATGCCACTCCATTGACTGTCTTTTTATCTCAGGTTCAAAATGATGCGCCCAGGTTTTGTCGCCTGTAACGATCTTAGCCAAAAAGTTCTCTCCATCAGCATTGAAACGCTCCAACAATTCAGAAGAAATTGCTTTCCTTTGCAATCGGTGGTCATTTGTGAGACTTCGAGGAACCCATCTTGCGCAAACCTTAGAAAATCCGAGAGTTTTTATAACTGCATTTGCACTACCAATGCTGACTGACAGCTGTAAGGCCAATTGTTGAGTAGTAGTGATTCGCCTATCAGTAAGAATAATGCCCTCAGCGCATTTCAACATTTCTGCGTTGGTGGCTGTGGCAGGACGTCCACAGCGCGGCCGATCAAGCAGCTCCGAATCTTCACTTCCTGATTCTTTGATTCTCTGAACCCAGCGACTGACTGTACTCCTGTCGACTGCAAAACTTCCATACACATCACATAGACGCTTGTGAATATTCACAACAGTTTCCTTCTCTGCAACGAGAAATTCTATCACAATTTGCTGTTTATAACGCAGGTTGCTAACACGCTCCATTTCAACGGTTTAGGGCAGCCGTATTATTTGGCCGGTTGCGGTGCAATTTAGTGCACACAATTGGCACATGCCATATTTGAAGTGTGCAAAATTTCATGCTTCTATCTTCATTATTAGCTGAGAAAAACGATGTGGTGCATTACTTTCTGAACGCCCCTCGTAGATTGCCTTTTTTTTCTGCTGTCAACAGTATTGCGTTGGAAGATTTTCTGCAAGACCCTACAGGAAGTGTTAATGTTCCTGAGTTGACATTTGAACAAGTGCCCTTCAACTATCCTCTGTACATCATGTACTCATCTGGGACAACGGGTGTTCCCAAGTGTATGGTGCATTCTGTAGGGGTGAGTATATAGTGTTCCTAAATGTATGGTGCATTCCGTAGGAGTTAGTGTTTTGTGAAGTTCTTCCCTGGCAACAGAAAGAGGAATATTGCTCAATGGTCACAAATCAAGGTGCAAAAGTTAAATTAGGGTTAAGTCTGGGAAAAGATGTAGATCAGAATCACATGGAGGAGATATCTGGAGATAGAAGTAAAAATGATGACTAAGACTTGGAAAGAACTTGAAGTGATGGCACGTGACAGGAGGACAGCATGTGTTTGTTGAAGGCCTGTAGTACTTCTTGGAGAGGTAAAAAGTGTTGACTGATTGGTCGATTGACAGTGAACAGAACAAGAATATGTATTAACATAAAAAAAGGTAAATATATTTCTTGTTTATGTATTTATTTATAAATTTATTTTTGTAGTTTAGAAAAGAAAAATGTATCAAACAGTGTTAGTTTTTTAATCTGTAACAATGCTACTGTCAAAATATTCAATGCACTAGACATTTGATTGATAATTGAGCTTTCATTTTAAAAATTTACAGGGAGAAAACTAAGATAATGAGAATAAATGCAGGAAAGAATAACAAGATTGTACTGGAAGTGACACCACTACAAGATGTAGAAACATACATATACCTTGGCAGCAATGTAGAAAAGTTGGAGGCAAAGACAATGATATCAAAATAAGAATTAAAAAGACTAGAGGAGCTTTCATTGCATTGGGAAATATATGGAGATCAAAAGAAATCAGGTTCAACACAAAAATCAGAAGTTTCAATTCAAATGTCAAGTCACTTCTATTGTGTGGCTCTGAAACATGGAGAAGAATAAAAACAACAACCAAAAAGCTGCAGACCTTCATAAACGGATGTGTGTAAAATAAAAGGATTGAAGTGGCATTACAAGATCACTAATGTGGAACTGATGGCAAGAACTAGACAAGTGCCAGTGGAACAAGAGATGAGAAGAAGACGCTGGTGATGGATAGGACACACATTGAGAAAACCTGTTGATAGCATTGCCAGACTGTCCCTGTTCTGGAATTCCCAGGGTACGAAAGGTAGAGAAAGACCAAGAACACATGGAAAAGAGACCTGGAGACGGACGTGAAGAGAATTAAAAAGACCTTGAGCTGATGGGAGGGACAAGAAGACTTGGCATAAGTTTGTTAAATCCTATGCCCCTATGGGAGTTGAAAGGGGAAAGAAGAAGATAGTTAAATTTGTTTCTATATTTCAGTACCACTTTTTTTTATTTTAAAAATACAAAGTATCCCATTCAACCCTTAATGGGTTAGAATTAGGATATATCATCATCATCTCAACCCGTAACCCATCATCGGTCGTAGGGGTGCCATGGTGGAAGCATCAGTAGACAGGGTCCTCCACTGCTCTCTATCCTCATCAATGCGTACAAGTGTGGAAAAACCGTGTCCTGCCCATTCTTTGATGTTATCAGCCCAGGATTTTCTTTGCCTTCCTCTTCTCCGTTTACCTTCGACTGTTCCCTGGAGGATCATTTTCGAAAGGGAGTCATGACGAGTTACATGCCCAAACCAGGCAAGCTTTTGACGTTTCACTACTGACAAAAGTGGTTCTTGGTGGCCTGCATACGTGTTTATTTTCTCTCTAACATAGACATTTGTTTTGCGCTCTTTATAGCAAATGCGCAAAATTCTTCTATGACATTTATACTCGAAAGCCTGAATCCTTCGTATCTGCAGTGAGTGTCCAGCCCTCACACCCATACAAGAGAATAGATAATACAAGTGATTTGTATAATTTGATCTTCACAGGAAAACTGATGTTACTTTTCCAGATCACATTCAGCCTTGTCATGGCAGCTGAGGCCATCTCAAGTCTTGTCTTGATTTCTTTACTTGATCTTTCATCACTACATATAGTGGACCCCAGATATTTAAAGGTGTTAACTTCTTCTAACGTTTGCCCATTTAACGTAATGTTGGTCAGAACATGTTTCTTATGGCTATTCACCAATATCTTGCTTTTTTCTATATTAATTTCCATCCCATATAGGATATATAGTGTAATAAATTCAAGACAGTATAGTAACTTCTTCCCCCTCTACTCAGTCCAAATAGAGTAAATCAAAACCAAAATTGTGTATGTGTGTGTCTGACCTACCTTTTCCAAGAAACTAATAAACAATAAAAATAAAAAAACAAACGAAAACAAAACAAAAATTAACAGAAGAAAAACAAACAAATAAAGTAAAGTCTCTCATAACCACTGTGCTCTCCACTACGGCATTTCATGAGATTTAAATTTGTCCAGAGAAGTTCAAATGTGAAGTTAATGATTTTCCACTAATTTCTCTACTAGGGTACATTAATCAAGCATCTGGAGGAACACATAATCCAGGGGAACATGGATCGCAGTGATGTTATGCTTTACTACACAACAGTGAGCGTATTTTTGGTTTATGGTTTGAAATTTATGGTTTAATGAGCAAACATGAAAAGTGATAGTTTTATTTATTTTGAGTTTAAAAAGAAATCTGTTAATGTTAATCTGAATCGACGTCATTGCATTCCGGGCAAGCCCATAGGTGCTCAGTCTCCCTCAGCAAATGTCAAAGAGTATGAATGCTAATTGTTCCTGTTGCGCACTGGTTGTATACACGTCAGATGTGTCCTCTCATACGTCCATCCCTGCTGGTCTTACTTTTGATGCTAAATTCCAGCAGTCTTAGCCTTGATGATTCATCGATTAAAAAGAAAATTATAATGAATCTCTGTACTGTTACAAACAAATAAAGAAACAGCTTTTAGGCTTTGAAAGAAAAAAAATGATTTCTTCACGTTTTGCACAGTATGCTCACATTTTTATCTTGAAGTCTTCGTTCCTTATGGCCATACACGTCTGTATAAAAGGTAAAGGTAAAGGATCACGTTACAAGCCCATTGAGGCATGTTGGGAATATTTCCTTGACCATCGGCACACTAGGAGTGATGTTGTCAGCATCACGCCGGCTGCCTTAACTTTCCCAGAGTTGCTCTGGTACCCAATTCATGAGGCTGGGTTGACCCCAGAGCCGTTTGCGGTCTAAAAAATCCCAGGTACTGGTCTAGAAAGCGGGCCCCAGACTTTTTCCGAGAAACGAAACACAATTTACGAAATGGTAAACGAAATATGTATCGCATGAGGGGGAGATAACCCAACCGTCTTGCCGTAGCTGTCACATGTCTGTTCGTCTGGGGTATCATGACCATTTGATGCACAAACAACCTCGACCGGCGATGGACACCTATTCAGATGCAGTCGGCTCGGAATTATGTGCTCGATCGGCGCATCCAATAAAGTTAAAACGCTCCGGCACGGAACATTCAGCTAATGCGTGAAACACAATTAAAGCACGAAACACTGCTAAAGGCAAATAGTGGGCGGTTGATACAAAAGTCGGATCGGGAGTTGTTAAATAAAAAGTCGGATTCGCGTTTTCAAAAACCTGAACTTCCGGGGCCCGCTTTCTAGACCAGTACCAAATCCCACCTTAACTGGGGATCGAACCATGGACCACCGAGTTAAGTTTTCAGATGTAGCGCACATCGCGTTAAAAAAGTAGCCAAAAGTCACCCAACATATCAGAAATTGCCCAAATTGGGATCGAAAAGTAGCGCAATGAAACATTTGATTTTCAAAATATTTTGGTTTTCAGATGTTCGAATAAAAGGATATAGACCTGTATTGTAGGACTGAGGAATTAAGTCTAGGTTGAAAATAATGTGCCTCGCCATAAGAAGGCAAAACCCTCAAAAAAATGTATCTGATTGCAGATGATTTAGCTCTTCTGTCCCATAGCCATAACCAGATGCAAGACAAAATGAAAATACTCGATGAGAGGTCACAAGTGGGTCCAAAAACACACAAGGAAAAGACAAAGATAATGAGAATAAATGCAAGAAATGATAACAAGGTTAAACTTGAGGAAACACCACTACAAGATGAAGAATCTTACACAGCAGTATAGACAAAGCTGGTGGGACAGACAATGATATCAAAATAAGAATACAAAAAGCAACCTCATTTTTCATTGCATTGAGAAATGTATGGAGATCAAGAGAAATCAAATACAACACAAATATACAAATCATTAACTCAAATGTCAAGTCAGTTTTATTGTATGGCTCTGAAACATGGAGAACAACAAAAAAGTTAGACATTCATAAATATGGCTTGTTTAGAATAGAAGGATTGAAATGGTATAACAAAATCACCGATGTGGAACTGATGACAAAAACCAGACAATTGCCACTGGAACAAGAGGTGAGAAGAAAACGCTGGATATGACACACACTGAGGAAACCTGTTGATAGCTTTACAATGCAGTCCTTTGTCTGGAATCCCCAGGGAAAGAGAGGCAGAGGTAGACAGAAAAACACATGGAGAAGAGAGATGGAGACAGAAGTGAAAATGATAAGGAAAACATGGAAAGAACTTGAGCTAATAGCACGTGACCGGAGGACTTGACATGTGATTGTTGAAGGCCTATGCTCCTTGGGGAGCTTAAGGGTCTTGATGGTGATTATCTTATTGTTTTATTTTCCATAAATTTTACAGATAGTTTTTTTCCCCACAGGTTATCAGGCAGTTATTGCTGTAAAAATTATTCATATCTTTCTCTAAGCACTAATTATCAGATAATCTTTCATCATCATTACTCTTCAGATTCCCAAGGAGCACAGGCCTTAAAAAAACAACCCATGCCAAGTCCTCCCTCCTGTCCAGTGCTGTCAGTTCAAGGTCTTCCTGATCCCTTTCATTTCTTTCTCCAGTTCTCTTCTTAGATAATCTTTGGTCAACAGATTATTTCCGTCTTTGCTTGTGCTTTCTTCTTTGCACTTTGAAAACAGAGGCATTTGCTTTTCTGCTGTCACAGCCATCAGAAGCAACATTAATTGTTTTATCACTCAGGCAGGATGGATGATGTGGAACTGGATGGTCTCCGTCCTGGCTGTAGGGGCTTCTGTTTTGTTATATGATGGATCCCCCTTGGTTCCTCATGCCAACGTTGTCTGGGATTTAGTGGATGAAGTGGGGTAAGTTATTGCTTAACTTCTGAATGCAAATTAAGAAAAGAAAAAAAAAAGGTTCATTGTTCTTGTGGGATCTCATATTTAAGCTTGTAGTTTATACGCAACAGTTGAAGATCTCTGTCAATATTAAGCCACATTGCTTCACTTAATTAATTGCATTACAAGGTAGCCCCAATTCTGGGATCACAAAGGTAAAAGAAGTAGGGGAGACCCAAAACACAAAAGAACTGGGGACAGGTATAAGTATAAAGAAGACATGGAAAGAACTTGATTGATGGCACAGGACAAGGAGGTTTGGCTTTAACTAATCGAAGGCTTGTGCTCCAGAGGGAGCAGAAGGATATTGAGTAGGTTCAGTTGTGACTTATATATTACTGGTAAGGAACCCATCAAAATTGATGGGTTTTTATTTATAGTGTGCTCTATCTGTTCCATGTCGTGGTTAGTAGTTTTCAAACCTAAAGATCTTTTATATTTGGACATGCGCCCTAAAATAACCGACTAGGTTGAACGGGACACGCCTCGCCAAAACGAGGGAAAATTGTACTTAAAAAAAATTTCGTGATGACGTCGCTATTTCTACTTTGGTCATTTAATATATTTACATTCCATGTCACTGTCATTAGATCTTTTTAGTAAAAAATCACCTGTATGCATTAAATTTTGATTACGGAAACAACGACAGACGAATTGATTTGTCGTTGCCCTAAAGACGCCATTAGGCGTGATGGGAACAACGGCAAAGAAAATCTATTCGCTGTTGCCCTTAAGACGCCACTAGGCGTAATGGCCACTGACTGCTTTGCCGGTCATTGGCTAAGGATGGAAGAAGAAGAAGATGCATTAAATATGAAGCCATGGGGCAGCCTTTCAAAAATGACCTGGGGAGAAGTGATATTCAACCAATGGAATGAAATTTGATAAATTTGGCCATGTACTTTGATATCGTAAAGACACATACCGCCGATGTTATCAATCTGTACACCCATTGATGTAAAACTAAGTGCAGAATTTTATGAATGAATGTTTTCCTAGAAGTAATGATAATGGGGATGCTCAGAGAGGTGCTGAAATATATATTTGCTCTCTTTATAATGAATGAAACCTATGTATTTGCTGGTGATCATCCTATAGTAAAGCAGTGCCTTGTGACAGTAATATTTGAAGACGTCTGCTGATTTTTCAGAAACACAGTTTAATGAGTGACAGAACTGGCATTCAGTGTTCATCAGGCCACAGTTATGAATTTGGATATCATTTTCATTGAATTTATCATGGTTTGGAAACGGTGATGGATTGGAAATTCGTAATTATTCGTTATCTGGCACTACAATGTCTCGCTACGATTTATGACAGTGTCTTAAAACTTCAGCATCTGTAGCACAAAGTAATGCAGCGTCTTCTGGCAACCCATTGGCTGGATCTAATGCATGATGTCTCTGCTATTTAACTAAAGCTACAGCTCAACATAATGCAGTGTCTTCTGGCATTTGAATGGCTCGCTTAGATTGACGCCAGATTATTTTTCTTTCTGCATCTGCAGCTCGACATAATGCAGCGTCTTCTGGTGATTATATGGCAAGCTTCGATTTATGCCAGCGCCTTGTTTTTTTCTGCATCTACAGCTTTATGTAATGCAGCATCTTCCGACGCTTTGGTGGCTCGCTTCCATTGAAGCCAGTCATTTTCTTTCTGCATCTACAGCACGGCTTGCATCAGCGTCTTGTGACATCTCACTGGCTTTCTATGATGCATGACATATTCATTTTTAATCTTCAGTTTTAGCTCGCGGTGTTGTAACTTCTTTCATGAAGAATCGTCTTCTTCATGTACCATGCCTCTTGGAGTATGTGATAGTGTCTCTCCACAACTTCCTGCCTACAGTACTATTGATCAATTCAATTGTTGACTTCTTTCCATGCCATGATGTCAAACTGTCCAGAATCTTCTCTCTTTGTTGCCTTTTATCTTTCCTGTTGTCACGATATACTCCGGCTTCCATTTTCTCATAACATGCCCAAAGAAAGTAGATTGCTTTCTTATAAACCTGAGGAATAAGCTTCCTTTGCTTATTGGCCTCTTTCACGACAACCGCATTACTCATGTTAACTGTCCATGATATCTTTAACATTCTTATGTAAAACCACGTCTCTGTGGTCGCCAGTGCTTTTCCTACTTGTTTACTATTTGTCCTTGACTCAGGTAACAGGTATCCTCAATGTGCACTATTTTAATATATTCTCCAGCGTCCTCTTCTCATCTCTTGTTCCACTGGCACTTGTCTGGTTCTTGTCAGTATGTAAAGCCAATATGTCTGTTAAATATTGTGTAGCATATAGAAATAGCTGAGGAGACTACGAGGTAAATAGCCATCTCTGAAATAGATTATAAAAAGTGAAGCTCAGTAAATTAAGTCCATGAAGAAGGAGTCCTGCACTGTGCTGTGTCACCAATCAATCCAGGTCTTTTGTTCCCTTGGATGATAGTACATCTCTGAATGCAATGACCACCACAAATAGGTCTCTCACTGATTTACTGTTTTATTACTGTCACTATATACTTTATTTATAAATAAATCCATGTAGTAAATGAATTAGTAAGTCCACATAGACATCTGCTAGAATTGCTTGTTAAACAGACACCATTCTTTTTTTTACCATTTTTAGGGTGACAGTTCTAGGAACAGGAGCCAAGTGGTTGTCTGTGTTAGAAGATAAAGGAGTTTATCCAAGTAAATGAACTTTCTTCACATTGTCACTTCATCCTTGTTGTTTTTTTTATTCCGCTGTACAGTCTTAACTCATTAAGGCCTGCATTAGATTTTAAAACAGTTTGATTGCCACTCCTTTTATGTATCAGATTTGTGTCAAAAACTACCTTTGTATATTCATTGTGTTCTGTTAGAAAGTAGTTCAACACTTAATGTAAGTGGTCCTGTTGGAATTAAGAGCTGATGTCTTTTCATTTTATTTTGTTGTTAAATTTTTTTTCCTTATTATTTCAAATTCTTCTGCCACCTAACTCCATATGAAGATTAACGATGGGTTTAATAAATAAAATAAAAAATACATCTTACTAAGGCAAAGAACAATAAAAATTGTTTATGTTGAAGCCACAAGGCCTTCATCAGGGACAAAACAACAAAATCAGAAGAAAAACAAAGAAAGCGGAATTTAGGTGGGAAACATGAACAATGAATGAGAGTAGTACCACCTGTGAAATCATTATGTCATCATGCAATGAAAACACAGAATGGCTAATGCATCCGGGGATTTGAGGGAAAATGCTAAGTAAGAAAAAAAAAAAAAAGTTAAAAAACTTTTTTTATAAACTTATCCTTTACCACCATCATTTACTTATGGAGATTAACAGATTTTTTTTTTTTTTTTTGGTGGTGATGGTGAGGGGGTGTTTAAAGTGACAGCTAAATATTCCATTCATCTCCCTTTTTTTGTGTGTGTGGGTCCTTTTGTATTTTAAACATGATGTCTTTAATAGCAAGTATGTGTTACCTGTTGATTTGCCTGCATTTTAACCAGATGGCCAAATATTTATTTTTTGTAGGTGGATCCTTCCATTTCTTTTCTTAGTGTTTTGGGTCTTTCTGTATCAATTCTACACTATGGGTTTCAGAATAAGGATCATCTTTTGATGGCTTCTTTAATTATGATGATTATTGCAAATGTATGATGTTATATTACTTTTATAATGATAAATGCCTTAATAATGCTTAAAGTAAATGTGAGGATGAAAGGATACAGTATACATGATGAGAGAGAAAGGAAGGGCAGAATGTCAGATGGGTCTGCGTGCACAATTCTTAACCCTTTGAAAATAAAGTTCGTTCGTTCGTTCCTTTCCCCTTTGTAGTTCCTGGGGCGGGTGTGTCCGTCTCCGAGGAAATAAAGAAAGAAAAGGACTACAGCTCCCTCAGAAATGTCGAAATAGATGACTAGTTGCACCAGGGGCTGGCAGCCTGAATATGTGAATCGTGAGTGTGCTACAGAAACCACCGCTGCAAAAGCACGTGACTGCTTTGATGCAGACTTTCTGAACGGAGACAGCTACAGTGTTGCCTCCAATCTGCGTGGGGGAGGGAAAAGGGAAATGATCATGATGATGTGACTTCCTCATTATGTGTCCTGTCTAATTTGAACATCTTTTGATCACCTGTTGTCATTTTTGTTTGTTGGGTTTGACAACTCAGTTTCACTTTGATGATCTTGTCTTAACCATGTTAATCCTCCTTTTAGAGAAGAACCATTTAAGAACGTTTTTAGTTTCTTGATTATCATTGTTGATTGGTTTCAGTTTTTTGAGTTGAAATGTTATAAAGTTCATTCATTCATCACCCTAAACTCATGTCAAAATATGAGGTTGTACATTGGGGCTAGCAACCTCATCATGTAAAACAAATTGCTACAAAAAAACCACCACTGCATGAGCATTTATGAATGCTTTATGCTGGCTTCAAGGGGGACAGCTGTGGTGGTGGCTCCATGCTCCATAGGGAGCGAAAAGTAACATGATGATGATGATCGCCTTCAACTGCTGGCTTGGTCCGATTCCCAGTAAGCCTATTGCTTATATTTCTTTTCTACTGTCTGGGTGTCCTCCTTTATGTCTAACGAGTACCTGTTAGTTACCTTTATTTACTTATGGAAATATTTCACTCTAACCTCCTTTATTATGTTACAGAGCACACTCACAGTCTGAAGTCACTGAAGGCCATTTTGTCTACTGGCTCACCCCTCAAGCCTGAAAGCTTTGATTATGTGTACAGGGATATCAAGTCTGATGTGCTATTGGGGTCAATATCTGGTATGACTTCTAAACTGTATTTCTCATGTTAATAATACTGATTTAATTTTTTTTTTTTTTTAATTGAAAGGAGCATGTCTAAAAAAAATTAAGCAAATTTGATTTCAGAATAATTAAAAAATGTTTGTGCAAAATCTATTCAAATGGAGATAAGAATTTTAAACCTAACAACCCCAAATAAGGAAGATGCTATCAGCCATTTCGAACGAAGATATCAAACTAGAATTTTCAGATTGAGAACAGGTCACTCTACACTAAATGGCCACAGAAACAGAATGTGTTCACAAAATATAGCAAAATGTAGACACTGCCCAAACCTGTTGGAGACAGTAGAACACCATCTACTACAATGCCCTGCACTCCAGGGAATGAGACAACTCCCATCCATAGACAATACACTTTATAGCAGCTCAGAACAGCTTATACGAACTGCGCATTTCCACATAATGGCATCAAGGTCACCAAGAGCTGACGCTAAATGACAGTGGATCAAAGTCAAATCAAGAATTTAAAAATATGTGCTTCAGTGTTGCGTTATAAATAGTCTTTATTCAGCTAAATATAATTTTGTTAGAAACTGAATAAAATTTGTGAAAAGTGTATTAACTATTTAATTAATTAAATACTGAATTAAAAAAAATACTGTGGCATAATTAATTTTTTATTGCTTTTTTCAACCTGTAGGTGTATGTGCAAATTAAGTTGTAGATTTCTTAATTTCCGACAGATTTTTGTGGATGATATGTCATTTTAAAGATAAATGATTTTACTGTTACATTCTAAAAGAATGGTATCACAAGATACAAGACCTAAATCATCTGTTATTCTTGATAAAAGAAATGATATAAAGTGATTTACAGAAAAAAAAACCTTTAAAAATTGTCAACTTACAATCAGATTATGATTTTCTAAGGCCTTAAATTAGTTCTTAAAAATTTAGAAGTTACTGATCTTATTTTGTTCCCACACTAATGCTCTTTCAGTTAGCAAAAGAAATACTTGGTCCATTGTAATCACTATCCTTTGATGGAAAATCTAATCCATATTTCTAGTCATTCTTCATCCATCCACTTCAACTCTGTGAATTCTCTTCAGTTGCAGTAATAACAAATTCACATTGATTCTGAGCAGCCACTTTCACTGGCCTCATTCGTTTTGTTGGATGTAACTGTTGTTGTTTGTGTGAAGTAGAGCATTGATTAGCATGACAGGAGATATGAAATATTGATGGCATTTCTTGCATGATGTAAAATACTGAAGGCATATCTTGCACACAAAGAAAAGAGTGGATTCATGGACAGTGTAGTATCATAAAATGAACTGAAACATTTTTGCAGTATTGGGAAGGATGCTACGCTCTTTTATGAACCTAAAAGATCTTCATCGTTTCAAGTCCACAACTTCCAGTCACTAATTCTGTTTATCAGTTATGCTCTTGATTTCTTACTGTGCCATGATGTTAAGCTGTACAACATCTTCCTTCTTTAATTAAATCCTCTGTGTCTTTTTCCATCATTATTTTCCTGTTGTTACAATATTTTTAGGCTTTCTTGTTCTCATGATGTGGCCCAGAAAATCAGCTTCTTTTTTCTTAAATGATTAACTCTTTGACTCCAGACCAACGCTCTGAGCGTTGCATAATTCAACGCACCATGCCAGCGCAACTCTCAGAGCGTTGTTTTTAGTTTATCACGAATAAACCCCAAAAATCGTCCGTTTAATGCAGTTCATATTTTAAAACTCATAGAATGACTTCCGCGACTATTTAAACAACTAATTTGACTGTAGTTAAGCAGCACATGTACGCATAATTTATTTTTTTCTCACAATGGACCACAGTAAAAACTGGTGTGAATAACACTAAATGTACTAATTGTGGCCATAAGCAATGTTTTTTTTTTACTTTGTATATGGATTAACTTGATGTTTGAAGACTAAAAAGAAAGTTTTATTGTCTACAACAGTAATTTGTCTTTGGTAAGATCATATTCTACAGTTAACTTTTTAGTGTTTTTCAATTTTTACATGCAAAATGTTTTAAGTATACCAAACACACTTGTGTTAATACTACAAAAAACTTTATATATTACAATTTTCTATCCATTTCCCTACAGTTTGGTATATAATAAGTACATGTTCACAAAAAAAAAGATTAAAATAAAATTTACACTAAAAGACAGTACACTTCACCGTTTAGAATTCTTCAAAAAATAATTATGGAGTCAAAGAGTTAATAAGCTTCATCTTTGCTGACATCTTTCAAGACATCCTCATTGCTGTTTTTAGGTGTGAGTGCTATTTTCAACATTCTTTTGAAAAACTACATCTACATGGCTCTAGGGATCTTCTTTCTTGTTTATTGATTATCCATACTTGTTTCCAGATGAAAGGATCAACTCTGTGCTATATGGAAGAATCTCTTACTTCCATTGATTGTAAGACGTTTTACTATTTGTGTGGGTGTGTGTTTTTTTTTTTTTTTTTTTTTGAATTTAATTTTTTTTCAACTGTTACTTCCATTGACAAAGTTCTGTTTCATAGGGTACTTTTTATTTTACATGCTGCTTTTGCTTGTGTCGTTCAACTCATCATCTCAGATTGTCACACCGATATGACCCCCCCCCCCCCCCCCTTTCCGAATCATATATGGACTGCCATATGCAGCCAAGTACAGAGGAGGGTCTGGATGACTTGTTTCTTGTTCTTAAAAAAATAGTCCATTTCAGATTACTTGATACCATGAATTTGTTCCATCATTAAGAATTATTATATTTTCTGTTTTTGTTTTTTTATTGCTCTGTACCGGCCATTAATTTCCAGTATCAGTCTCATTCCTGTAGTGGCTCTCTTTAGATTTCTTATGCTCCTGGGTCCAGTTCTCAGAGTCCTTTGATTTGCAGTCTTATGCAATTTAGGTTCTTCCATGTTAAAAACATATACATTTAATAAACTGTGGGGTTAATGAAAATAATTAATGTACGCCTCCCTAGGACAAAGAAATTTTATACGTAACGACTGTAAGGTCTTAGTTAGGACAAACTAACGAAAACAGCAGAGAAAAGAAAGTGAAAACTGAACAAAAATTTTTTAAAAATAAATGCAAATGATAGGAGCTGTAAGTAGTTGCTCCAGTAGAAAAATGCAAATATAGTTGCCAATCAGGAAAATTCCTATGAGAAATTCTCTTGCATATTTTATTTCTCATTTTCTTACATATTTCATAACTGTTCAGATATTTACATATGCCTTTCCTTGTGACATCGATAGTTGCTAAACAGAAAAGTTGAGATTGTTTATAACTTAAAGAAACAGTGAGTTCTCTTTTCTTGCGATTCCTCCAGTATATGTTAAAAACTCTTTGAGTTCCACTATAACTCTTTGTTTTATATCTTTCTGTATGTTCGATTACATTTTTAGAATAGGTTTTTTACATTCTTAGGAGGCACAGACATCATTGCATGCTTCATGGGCCATAACTGGACTGTGCCAGTGTACAGAGGGGAGATACAGTGTTTACTTTTGGGCTGTGACATGCAGAGCTGGGATGAGACAGGTGAGGGAGTTGCCTGTTTCTTTGTGAAGGAGGAGGTACTAACTAAAGCCAAATTGAGATTTACTCATCAGCATTACATGGCTCATAATCACGTTTTTTTAAAAAAAATTTAATGATGAAAAATATCCCGTTCAACCTCTGATGGGTTATAATTAGGATCTATATTGTTTTCAATTCCAAATAATATCAACAACTGCTGATATGGGAAAGTGGTATCACACCTGTCAAATCATTGTAAATAGGGGCAAATTACAATTACCAATTATGCTTGTAAAAAAAAAAAACAACTCAAACAAACAAAAACGAGATAAAACCAAACAAAACCAAACAGTGAGGTCGATTCTGATCAACAATAACAAGAACTATTATCTTTGTTGTTTAGGGAAACCTGTGTATAACCAGAGTGGAGAGCTTGTGTGCTTAAAGCCATTTCCATCCATGCCAGTCTATTTCTGGAATGACCAAGATGGCTCAAAGTACAGGAAAGCCTACTTTAACAAGTATGAAGGTAAGTAGTCACCAATCCATGTAGTCCCTTTTGGGCTGGCATTGAACAGGTTTAATTGAAGGGGGGAAAAGTAGAAAAAAAAAAATGAAATTAGTTTGTGATCTCTTTCATGACTTTAAAGACCTTTTCTGTATTTTGCTAGATCAGGGTTTCTTACTTTTTTTTTTTGTTGTATGTGTGCTATGGACCTCTTTGATTGTTCAATCAAGGCTACGGACCCCTTGTTTGTCAGAAGAAGGTTATTGTTGTTGTTGTTTAACTAGGGCTGCTGAGCTTTTCGCTCTTTTGCAGCCAGTGCCAAGTTGAAGACTCCTAGGTATTATCTACACTGTAAGGGAGTCACACTGGTGTAATGGTTACCACACTGCGGTGGCGATCGGGTGATCCAGGTTCGAGCCCTAGCGAGGACATTTGAAGCATTGTCGTCGGCCAGGGACTGGAATAACCTGAACGGCTCCTGAGCCGACCCAGCTCTAATGGGTACCTCCGAAATCGGCCGGTATCTACCTGAATGGAGAGAGGACACTTGTCATTGTACAGGGAAAAAGGGATACTCAATGTAAAATCAGTCTCAGGTTAGACAAATTAAAACGGAGATTTCGCCTCGAGTAATAGCCGGCGTTCTATAAAAAAAATAAAAAATCTACTCTGTAGATCTAGGCTTTTCCTGTGGCTTTTCTGCCATTCTGAAATGTGCTGAGTTTAAGTCGTGAGCTACAGTTTCTCCAGCTTGGCTTGCATTTAAGGGATCGCCACATCTGATCCCAAGCTAGGAGTAAGAAGCATGAGGCGTACTGTGCCTTCCCCGCCATCCAAGGAGGCTCTCCAACTATGCAGAGCTAAAATACTGTGCTCTGGTTCTGGGCTTAGTGTGCAATGCTGGGTTCTCAACAAGTTTCACCACAGGGGGAACCACTGGAAGTGTGTGGATGATTTCAAGAATCAGTGAGGGTGTAATTAGCTTCACAGACAAAGTATCGCTTCCACATATGTATATTATAGCATTGTGCATAGCTGGTGGTCATATGATTCCAGATATGCCTTGAAGCAGAGAGGAAGGCTATTGACCCTTCTTGTTAAAAAAAAAAATGCACATAAAGGCATAGTGAAAACAATTATATTTAAAATTGTAGGTTCTGTTCACTGACCTCCTAGAATCCATTCATAGACCTCCATATATCCGCCCAATTATGGAATGGGCACATATGCAACAGCAGCAAATACAAATCTCCAGAAGCTGGAAAAAATACAGAATGCAGGACTCGGAATCATTACGGGAGGACTAAGGAGTACACCAATAACAGCAATGGAAGCAACAGCAGGACTGCAAAATCTAAGAGAAAGCAGAGATGAGAAAATCACCATCATGGCAGAAAAATTCAGACGTCTAAAACAGCACCCCATGCACGAGAAAATAAAATCACTAACCAAAAACCGACTGAAATGATCAAGCTTCAACCACCTATCAAGACAGCTGATGGTTGTCAATGGAGAAGTAACCTCAGAGAACCCAGAGGAATGGGAGCATCTCGCAGCATACTACAACATCACAAACACCATACCAACCTACACTCTACACCTTACAATTCCAGGCATTGAGAACAGAACTGTGGAGACTCCCACTGTTCTGAAAACGAAAACACTGGATCACATCAACAACCAATACCCCAGTCTTCACTGACAGATCTTCAGAAGAAGCAGTAAGGAAAGGAGGAGCAGGGATCCAAATACTAATACCAAACGCTCCAAAAATATAACATTCAATTGCTACTGGAGAACTCAACAAACTACAGGGCAGAGCTACAGGCAATCCTTGAGGCTACAAAGATACTGGAGGAACAAAGACGCAAAAGATCAAATATAGTCATGGTATGCGACTGCATGTCAATTCTCCAGACAATTCAAAATGAACCTGAAGATCTCTTAACAAGAACAGCCATAGAACATCTGAACCAGCTGTCCGTCAACAACAAAGTTTCACTGCAGGGATTCCTGCACACTGTGGTACTGCAGGAAATGAGGCAGCTGACAGACTGGCAAAAGCAGGCACCCAGAAGGAACAGTTTCACCACAGAATCTCACTGAAGGAAGCAAAGACACTCATCAAAAGGAAGTACAAAAATGCATGAAGCCAGAGAACAGGCAGCAATTACCCACAAGACCCCATCCTAAAGCTAGACAGAACACAGCAAACCACCATTTTTAGGCTCCACACAGGACACTATAGACTACAAGCCCACCTCTACAAAATGAAAGTTGCCCCAACTGACCAGTGCACATGCCAAAATGGCCCCCAGACTACAGAACACATTCTGCAAACGTGCCCTCTCTTTGGTGACTTGAGAGCTCAAACCTGGACCCAGGAGAAGAAAATGGAAAAACCGTGGGGCACCTGCGAGGACCTCCTTCTGATGACTGGATTCATAGAGGCAACTCATCTCCTTGTTTAGATTGCAGAGCATAGGAAACTGATTGCAGAAGAAGAAGGACCCCCAAAGGTTAAGAAACCCTGTGCTAGATGCTAAGTTCAAAGTTTTGTTGTTTGTGTACAACTCTCTTCTACCTTTTAACTTCTTGTGGAGCATGTGTCATCACATATACTCCTCAGCATGTCCTGCATTGATCATATCTTCACATCTTTCTGTCACTAAAAATAGTTTGTTGGTTTTTTAAAATATTGTTCTATGGGTTTTCCCTCAATAGTTTACGTGATGTTTCTCTGTTTCCCTACATATCTCATTTTACGAGTGTCATGGTAATGATGTGGGGGACTTTTTCAGAGTGTCCTTTGCAGCTTTCTTGTTCATTGTATTTAAATTGGGTGACTAGATCTTATATCCATAACTTTTAGTGTTTCTAATGGAGAGCCCCCATTCATGGCTGGGAATGCACTGTATGGCCATATCTCATCCCCCTTCTAGCTTGAAACCATTTGTGAGGATCCTTTAAATGTATGCCAAGCCAGGAAAGAATACCCAGTAAAGAAACTGGAGCTTATGATTCCAACTCAACAAGTTTCGAATTGGCAAAAAAGCCACAGGAAAAGCCTAGATCTGCAATGCAGATAACGCCATGAATTCTTCGACTTGGCATTGGCCGCTTAAGAGCTACAGGCTCAGCAGCCCTAGATAAACAGGAACAACAACAATGATTCTATCTTGTATATCATTAGCTGGACCTTATCTGCATTGATTTTGGTACCATATTTTTTATTGAGTTGTAACAAGCATGACTGTTAGTTCCTGCAGTTTGTATTCTTCTTCAGCCATTACAATGATGACGACAGCAAAGTAGAGATTTGGAAGTATCTGGTATCAGTTCATAATTCTGCAGTGTGGAATAGGTGTACAGTGTTGCCACGATTTACATGATCTTAAACAGAATTTACCTTTCATCATCATTATCATCATTATCCTTTGCACGCCTCATGAGCCACCACTGCAGCTGGTCCCCTTGCAAGAAGCTTGCACTAAGCAGTTACATTCTGTTACGGTGGTTGTTTCTAGGGCTATTTGTTTTACATGATGATGTTGTCACCCCTATTCACAACCTCATACTAGTCACCTTGTACAACATGCCTGAGAGAGCAGTATTCTGTTTTTTTCTTTGGTTCTTCAGAGACCCCCAGGAACTACACGGGGAAGAATTTACCCTCGATCCCAATTAATCCTTTAAGATTCTCAGTCTCAGAATTAACAAGATTTATAATAAGGCTACCGATTTACAAAAAAATGTTATAAGGTGGGTTATTGCGCAGGCATCAAGCCACAATAGTTCAGATTGTCTACACCAGGGTTCGGCAGCCCAGGAGCTTTTGGGATCTACTTTAGAAACACTGAGCTCTCTAAAGATCTAGTAGGTGGATGGGTGTGTGTGAGAGAGAGAGGGGGGGGGGGGTATGAACCAAAGAAAAGATTGCATTCCTATCTCATGCTGTTCACGAATGTATTTTAGTAGCCAGCTCAACAAGTTTCATTGAGAATGCGGATAAAGTACCTTTGATCCAGGATACACCGCGATTTTTAAATGCCGGCAGGAGAAGTCCAAAATTTCCCTAGTTTCAAAAGTCTTTTTTTTTTTCTGCAGTCACCTACAGATCTACTAAATTATCCGCTGGGGTCTGCCAGTAGATCGGGATTGACTGGTTGCCAACCATGACATGCTTAGACATGCTTTGCTGATCCTCTTATATTCTATCCTAATATTAATAGTTTTATAGCATTTTTGAAAATGAGTCCTTGAAGAAAAGCAATTAGTACAGTACAGTGGTAAAAGCAAGTTAAAAGCACGCAGAAAAGTGCTACATTTAAAAGTTATATTAAAAATTATTTAAAGCCAAATTGTGAGCTTCAGCTGATATTGTAAAACCTTTGAGAAAGAAATTGAAACCATTGACGAAGGTGTTGTGTCTGAATAAGAGGAAGTTCCTCAGCCAAAGTCATAATTAACAACAGAAATAATTAGGAAGGACTTTACAGTAGCAGAGCTGCTGAAGACAATACTATGAGAAATGGATTTACTCCAAGACTACTTTTAAGTCATTGACCTTATAAAACTCTAGCAGATCAAGATTTTGATTTCTGAAGGACACCAATTCAGTCTAAGAGATGCAGCAGCCGCAGTCTTTATCATTGTAAATGATCTAAATTATTGTTTTCTGAACATAAATATGAACATAGTTCTATTACTTCAAAGAGAAAAGAAAAAGGATGACTGTCGACCGAGCAATGTGGAGACAGTTTGTTGCCACCCTACAAGACACCACCAGGCATGATGGTCACTGATTGCTTTGTTAGTCAGCGGCCAAGGACCAAAGAAGAAGGTACCATGCTTTCAAATGCCGGCGGGAGTAGGCTAGTCCAAAATTTCCGTACCTTAAATATTCTCTTTTTTTTCACACTTTGTCACCTAAAGATCGACCAAAGCATCTCTTGGGATCCACCGCTAGATTGGGATCGACTGGTTGATGACCCCTGCTTTAGGGGATAGTAAGGATCCGAAATACTCGACTTTTGAGACGTTTTTTTTCTGGAATCATTCTTGTAAGTTGAGCCACCACTGTATTTCTAGCTTAACTTCCAAGTCTCAAGTGTGATATTCTGTCAGTTTTAGCTAATTTGACATTGCGATCTACCATACTGCTAAAAACAACCAACATTTCTCTATTAATAGAAAACAGACATTCAAATAAGGTCTCCCCAGTGTGTATTACATTATTGCTTGGAATGTCCCAAAGCTATTTATAGGTGCAAGATATGCATTGATACTATTGCCCTATATTTTCTTGAGCTTCAATAGATTGCAGATAGGACTTTAATCCACAAATAGAGTAAACAGTAGGTAACTGGATTGATGATAAGAATCATATACAGCGGTCAAACTCAAGGAAATTAGGTAATGCATGGTTGGCATTAAACTTATTAAATTTGTATTTGCTAATTGCTAACCTGTTTTGACATATTAAAGTGCTTTATCCATGTGTTTATTAGAAATTTAGCTCACATTAGATCTGAAACGCTCATTCATGAGAAAAATACATTCCAAGAAGATGCGTAAGGACTTTAAAAAAGCGGCAGGGAAGTCCTAAGAAAATGCATGGAAACGGTTATAACTGACCAGTTTACTACTGTTATTGTTGATCAGAATCGACATCATTGCACTATGGGTTTCATAGGTGCACAGTCTCCCTCAGCAAATGTTGAAGAGTATGAATGCTAATTGTTCTTATAGTGCTCTGGTTGTATACATGCCGGATGCATCCTTTCTAACATCCATCCCTGTTAGTCTTAATCAGTTTATGGTTTGGTTTGGTTTGGTTTGGTTTTAAGGACTATCTTCATTGCACACGGACATATCCATCAGTGCCCCGATTTCCTCCCTTAGGTCACACAATGAGGATCTCAGCACAGTGCACGAACTCCATAGCACAGGTAAGAATCCCAATGTGTTCATATAGGAATCACACATTCCATAAATATGTTTGTGGTGGGTAGTTTTCTCATTTAAAAATTTTGCCTATACATTACAATTTCCAACTGCCGTGGCATTTTTATCTTGCACACGGGACCTCCTATTTTTTTGCCCATATCCGAGAAGGCTAGGCATCCGATCTCACTACCCAGGAGACCAGGGGGGAGTATGACATCATTACAACCACTGGTTCTGAAAAAGAAATTCCATAAATTATATTCCCTCTACTGGGAATTGAACCTGATACATTTAGAATTTGAGGCAGATGCCATACCTCATAGCCGCTCCGACCCCCTAAGTTTATGAAAAACATAAAGGTACTTCTATTTATATTACATGTTGGACTATGCTCTGCAGGTGTTTGGGCTCATGGGGACTTTTGTCAGATCAATTCAGAGACTGGTGGAGTGCTGATGCTGGGAAGAAGGTAAATAAATCATTGCTTTCTTGAGATTTCACATGACATTTATGATGGATAAAGTTCCCCCCCGCTAGACCTGCTGTTCTTGGTGACAGCTAGTAGTATAATAAAACTGACTTAGTACGAAGTAAGAGACTAAATGGTGCATATGATTGTTAGAGTAGGACAAGACAGATAAATGCCAACTGTCAATATTCTCACATAAAAAATGCAGTAGTCTTAACTCCAGCACTCCATTGCACAATGAAGTTATTGCCTAATGCCCCCCCCCCCCCCCCGGGCACCATTTATTATACAGGATTTCCAGTTTTGTCCACAGTGTCCCAAATTTGAGGGATGAAAATAATGTCCAGTGTGCTCATTAAATGAGATGCCAAAAATTCCATATTTCCAAATTATGTGTTGAAAATTACACATTTGGATCACTGACTTGTTTGCCTGCAAGCATCTACAGTTTTTTGGTGATACTGTTGATGGCAGTTTGGCCAACTGTTGTGTAGGTTTTACCTCTAAGGTTACACTGTGCAAAGGCCGGTTGGATTTTATTCTTTCTGATTTAAGACATACAGGAGTTTGTTTACTGTTAATGTGTTCTTATTGAAGTCCACTTGTTGCCATGTTTTGTTGCAAATTAATTATCTAATCATAGGGGATTTCCCTTTTGAAAAAAAAAAAAAAAAAAGGCAAGGCAAGGCACTTTCATATTACAGTAGAACTCCATTTATCCGAACCCCATGGGACCGAGCATCGTTCGGATAATCAAATGTTCGGATAATTGGATTACATAATGTATCGAGTACATGTACACATATGTCTAAAAATAATTAACCATCACAAGAAAAATACACTATAAAACATATTTACCTGTACTGTAATAATAATACCCACACTGTATTAGATCACTGTATCACCAAAATTTTTCATTACACTGCAGTGCATGTACTACTTGTATTAATTATTTTTTTAAGAAAGAGAAATGTTTTCAAAATAACATTACAAACGATTCAAAACCAGGCGCAACTTACGTATACATGTACTTGCACAGATGTAGCCCACTATTTAAAATAATGAGGAATCCTCTTTTGAACCAAACTGGATAGTCTCCTTTTGGCTGCTAAGTCCCGCATTCTCTTCAACAGCAGAAGGTGTGTAGGACAGCTGTCATCTTCTTGCTCGTACCAAGCCATCGCTGTTTCTAGTGCTATAAAGGCCTCTTCAGGACTTGGTTGACATTTTGGGTTTTCTTCATAATCTACAAGTACATCATGTACTTCTGAGGAGTCTTCATCATCGGTCACTACTTGTATTTGTTTTTCTTCTTGCACAAAAGACAAAATTTCTTCGTCATTCAAAAACTGAAAACCAGAATCATTATCATCTTCTAGCCACAAGTGTGCATCATCTTTGTCACAGTCCGAAAATCCGGGCATTGCTTGAAACAGTTCCACAACTTCATTTATACAATCATCATTTGTGTCCACTGCAGTAGTTTCATTTCCTCTTTCTTTCCCAAGCAATCTATTCCAAGCCTTGTTGAGATTATCTTGTGACAGGGTGGTCCAAGCATCAGCTAATATATAGCAGCAGTCTTTGAGATTAAGCTTTTTGGAAAATGCCACCACACTTTCTTCATCTTCAGCCAACAATAAACGACGCAGGACTTTCTTCTTGTACATCTTTTTAAGCTTTGCTATAACACCCTGATCCATTGGTTGAATCAGTACTGTTACATTGGGAGGCAGAAAAATTACTTTAAAATTTGCTTCAACTGCATTCAATGTATCCGTCTCTGGATGAGATGATGCATTGTCCAGTAGAAGAATTACTTTTCCAGTTTTCTTTTCTTGTTCTCTCAACCTCTTCACATTTGGGATGAACTGATTTGTATACCAATCAAGAAATATTTCACTATTCATCCAAGCACTCTTCTGTGCTTTGTAGCACAATGGGAGACATGTCACATTCTTTAAACAATGTGGTTTTTTGGCTTTGCCGATCATTAGCACCGGTAAACGATGACTTCCACTGGCATTCGCGGCTACCAAAATTGTTACTCTCTCTTTGCACTTTTTAAACCCAGGGGCAGCTGCTTCGCGCTGAGATGCAAGTGATTTTTGAGGCAATGATTTCCAGTATAAGCCAGTCTCATCGGCATTATACACATCATCGAGTGAATAGCCGCCTTCTTCCAAAAAAAGCCAAGAACGTTTCTTTAAAATTTTCAGCGGCAGTTGCATCGCTAGATAAAGATTCCCCTTGAATCTCCAATTCTCGTATGCCATGGTGAGATTTAAAGTTTCTTAGCCATCCCTGGCTAGCCTTAAAGTCAGGAGGACCATCAAGTTGATTGTTGAACTGAAGTGCCTTTTCACACAATAGAGAGCCAGAGATAGGTTCCTTTGCTTCTTCTTTGCACAAACCATATACACAAAGCCTCTCCCAATTTCAAATCTTTCGCATTTCTCATGGTTTTACGTTTCTTCGACCCATTTTCACTATCCAATGTCGATGTAAAACTCTTAATTTTATCCTTGTTACTTTTGATGTCAGAGACGGTAGCTTTCCCAACATTGAAAATCCTCGCAAGTGAAGACACAGTTTCACCTTTTCCTAGTCTCTTGATAATTTCTGTTTTCGTTTCAATTGACAAAACATTGCGGTTCCTTTTATATGCTTTAGGCCTACTGGAAGATGCCATATCGCACAGAGAAATACTTGTACACCAAAATTATTCTGCTGTAGTAGCAGACACAATTATTTTAAGTTGAACTGTCTGTTTAGCCAGTGTTCTGCCTAGAACGCACACGTACACTGGATTGGTAAACCAGATATTAACTGACTTTATGATCTAACTGACTTCCTGTACGTAAGTGACCGACCATTAGCCCATCCCATCCTCTACAAATTGTTCGCATACATTTGAAGCTTACCGCATCAAAAGATTCAGAAATGTAGTCTAACATGACTGGTGGCGCCTGATTTTTTTTTTCTGGAAAAAGTGTTCGGATAATTGGATGTTCGGATAATTGGGGTTCGGATAAATGGAGTTCTACTGTATTTGGTGTTAGCATAATTCATGTGTAGTTCCTGGAAGGGGGGGGGGGGGGGGGGGGGGGGGGGGGGGGGGGGGGGGGGGGGGGGGGGGGGGGGGGGAGGGGGGGGTGGGGGGGGGGGGGGGGGGAGCAACAAAAAAAGAATAGAATTACTACACCCTCAGGCATGTTATACAAGACAACATTGAGGTTGTGCCTGAGGCTGTCAACCTCAACATGTCAAACAAACTGCTACAGGAGCCACTGCTGCAAGAGTATGATGTAAATGCTCGGTGCAGGCTTCCTGTAAGGGGACAGCGGCAGTGGTGGCTGTATGCTTAGTAAGGAACACATGATTATGATGGTCATTTATTTTGCTACATCAGTCAGCAAGACTTAACCATGTCAAGCTGCTTTACTCTTGTTCTTTTGCAGATTCATTTGTTGTTGTTGATGGTGTGTACATCTTCTTGGATGAATGACCTTTGACTAAAATCAGTGGCTGTCACACCTGGTGGCATCTTGTTAGGCAGCAACAAAAATCTTTCCACTGTGCTTGGTCCATGACCATCCTTCGTACTGTATCCCATCTCTGGTTCATGGTCTACATCGCAGCCTCCGCAGTTCTCCACAAAGTTGTTTGTGGTTGGCTTCTCTGGCCTTTTTTTCTCGGGTCCATAGCCTTTAGCATGCTGCGGTTGCGCCACAGGTACTCTATGTTCTAGCAGCTGCAGGCGCATTGTTGCTACTTTCGGATATCGTCGGTTTCCTGCATTATAAGATGTGTACACGTCATATCACCCCCAGATGTTTAGGTTGAATCTTATTTGCGAGAGATTTAACTTCCGTTTCCGATCAAGATTTAGTGACGGGTGTATTCTCGTTTATTTTCTGTGAATTCTTTAAATCAAAATCAATCAGCATGGAACAAGCTGCCAATTTCGCTGTAATTGTCATGGATTCTGACTCCGATGACGAAGGAGTTTGTTGGTTTTGCTAGCGCTGAGATCGGTTCTCAGAATATGGGTGCTATCGGAGATTGGGATGACAGTAGTATGCCTAGCGTTTTTGACTACGATTTTGATGAAGTTGATATTCTCGGGGCCCCGTCAATACAACTGCAGCACTACGAGGGCACCCTAAACCTAACCCTTTCAAAATCAAATCGTTCGTCAACACTCTTCTCCCTCTATGGCAAAGCCATTACATACCCTCTAAAGAACTTAGTGTTGATGAGAGTATGATAGCTTTCATAGGTAGGACCAGCCTTATGCAGTACAGTCTCTTCGTTTGTTGTTGTTTTTTTTTTTTTTCATCTTTCCATTCCTCTCTTCCTATCACATCTAACATATACACCAACAAAACTTATATCATCAGATTTGTCATTCATTTATTTATATACATTCCAAAAATTAAAGCAATTGAACAAGAAACAAATAAACTATTGACGTTACAAGTCACCCACTATAAAAACGGGGGCATTGTGAAAAAGAATGCAGCTGCAGGGCAAATTTCTGGGATTTTAATGCAGCGTATGCTAAAGGTTAGCATGACTTCTGGTGATGGTGTCAGCTCTTCACCTTTGAGGATGTGACCAACTCAGTTTCAGTATCTGCCTGTTAACATGGTGTGTATGTGCTTGTGACTAAACATCCTCTACTGCCCCTTTATAATTTATTGTGGCCCCCCCCCCACCTCCTCAAAATGACGACAATGCCAATATTTGAAACCATATAGCTGTATAGTAGTTGCCAGAATATATGGTACAGTTGGAGAGCAGTGGAGTTTTCTCCATTTTCTGTGTTCTCCAGTATATGCTGTTTTAGTGACAATATTGAATAACAGGGAGCCAAATCAAATGACTATATTTTGTTATTAAGCATAGATTGCTGTTTATCAATCTGTGACATAAAAGATGAAATTAATGTGTGGGAGGTTATCTTCATTTTGCATGTGTCATATAACTGGCAGGATATAAATATTTTTTGTGTCTTTCAATACGTGTTCACCGACTGAGCAAAGTGGAATCAATTTGTTGTTGCCCTACAAGATGCCACCAGGCATGATGGCCACTGACTGCTTTGACGGCCGGCAGCTAAGGATCAAAGAAGAAGAATATGTGCCAGCAGCATTGTGTACCTGCATACTTATATAATGTGTCCCTAAATAAAACTAGAATTCTGAATCCGAATCAGAATTCCAGAGATGAATAGTTTATACATTAATATCTTTCAAATCAAAGCCAGAGTTATTGTTATTGTTGAACAGAATCGACATCACTGCACTCCGGGCAAACCCATAGGTGCTTGGTCTCCCTTAGTATATGTCGAAGAGTGTGAATGCTAGCTGTTCCTGTAGCTCGCTGGTTGTATACACGACAGATGCATCTTCTCATACATCCATCTCTGCTAGCCTGACGTTTCATGCCAAATTCCAAGTCTTAACCTTGATGATTCATCTCTTGCAGTATCATTCTCTAACAGGCGATCATTAATTGTTCTCAGTATCTCTCCCTTATCAATATCCAATGTCCCCACTGTGGGTGCTCTTGCTGCGAGTCTGTCAGCTCTCTCATTACCACATACCCCTGCATGACCAGGACAGTAGATCCACACCAGCTCATGTAGACTTGAAGCTTCTATGAATGTTTTCCATTCATGCTGCAACCAACCACTTCAAACCTTTTGAAGCATGGACTGAGTCCAACACAATGACTGCCTTTGTGAATGAAGTTTCAGATATCCACCTTAAGGCCGCAGTAACTGCCTCTACCGCCATTCTCATGCTGGAAGTTGTTATCTTGTAAGCCTGATTTCTCACCACAGATCACAGACCCATCCGTATAAACAATGGCATCATTATCCCCAGCATGATCGTATCAGTTGATTAATTTCCAGTTCTGCTTTTCCACTGCCCCAAGTTCTACACTCTTTGCCAAAGCTGATGATGACTTGCTGGTAATTAATCCAGTTCTCGTCTGACATACTCCACTCTTTCCCTTTTAATGTTTTCAACTGTGGCCACCTGCTTGATCGTTGTCTCTGCCTGTGCCATCCATGACATCCCTCTCTTTATTCTTGCTCCCTTAATGTCAGCTATGTTTCCTTGCAGGGGGTGCCGTTTGTCTGTGGTTACTCGCATATAGGCTTTTGCTTGGGCCATTGCATATCTGGATCTGATCGACAGCACTCCAAGCATGTACCTCATTGTCACAATGGGGTATCTCGCGTACATCCCACGACTATACGCATCCCTTCATTCTGAATGCGTTCTAGTCGTTCACAATGTGTTACTGACAGCGTGAGTATTCCCAGCCCATACTCAATGACCGATATGACTAGCTGATGATAAAGAAGAAATAGTAATCTCTGCTCCAGACGCGCTGCAGCCATTATTTTCAGGGCTGCTAGACCTCTCCTGCATTTCAGTGTGATTTGCTTAACATGGTACTTATACGACAGCCCGCGATCGAATGTAACTCCAAGGTATTTCAGCTTCTCTTGCCGTTCAATTTTCTGTCCATTGAGAGTGATATCTGGGAGGTCTGTTTTCACAATGAAGTTGTGTAAGGAGCACCACATCATGCGAGGCCTTGGTGGGATTGACTTTGGAGCCAGTTTCCTCACACCATTTAGACTCCTCCTGTAGTGTCCCATTTCTTGTCTGTCATTTTTTTTATACAACTGGCTCTGACCGACAAGAAAAGCCAGAGTTACAATCTTATATAGTTTTACATTGTCTTTCTAATCAAAGCCATAATTATAGATATCATTAGTTAAATATTGTCTTTGTAATTAAATTCAGAATTATAGACATTAATACTTATATGTCTTTCTGCCCCGTATATTATAGTTCCCGGCAGTGTCTGAGGAGACAAAGCAAGAATAGCACTAATCCTCCCTCAGGCATGTTGTGAAAGGTGAAAAATATGAGGTTGTGCATAGAGGCTGGCAACCTCACCATGTAAAACTAATTGCTACAGAAACAAACCACTGCTGTCAGAGTACATGAATGTTTTGGTGCAGGTTTCCTACAATGGGGGTACAGATGAAGTGGCGGCTTTATTAGGAGTGAAAAGGGAAATGAACGATGAAAATAAATGTCTTTCTAAAGAGCCAGAATTAGTCTTTTTATTTTTATTTTAAATTTAATGATGAAAAATATATCCCGTTCAACCTCTGATGGGTTATAATTAGGATGTATATTGTTTTCAATTCCAAATAATATGAACAACTGCTGATATGGGAAAGTGGCATCACACCTGTCAAATCATTGTAAATATGACAAATCATAATTACCAATTATGCTTGTATGTTTAAAAAAAAAAAAAACCAAACAAAATCAAACAGAAACTTCAAACAAGAATAATATTAAGGGGGAGGGGTGTGAAGGCCTGGTGTTTCCACTTATATAATAGATATTTAATTGACTTTCACTTGTCAAAAGTCATATGTATTGTAAGAACAGCATCAGACCTTCACCTTCCCAATTACTGTATATTAACTTTTGTTAACTTTAATATATAGTAATTTGGGAGGTGAAGGTCATTACAGTCATGAAGTTATTCAGTTTATATAATGCCTTTCCAATACATCCAAACACTTCAATAGTTTAATATCTTTCTAATGACAGTCAGTAGGTAGATGTGAGTAGTATTATAATGCATTTCTGTTTATGCTCATTCTATTCCAGTTGATACCTATATCTTTGTATTGTTACCCATCTTGCTAAGACATTACTTTAGTCATGATTGAATGTCTTCTGTCATGCAGTGATGGTACACTCAATCCAAATGGTGTTCGTTTTGGAAGTGCAGAAATTTATCATGTTGGTAAGTACTGAGGTTGTATATAAAAGATTTAGTTTTCTTCTATTTTTTTCTGTTTACCAAGCATATGCATTGTAACTTTTTATGCTGGTTTTATTGCAAGTGGCATTGCTGTGACTTGTCAAGGCAATTTTATACATATTTTGGAAGTTTATAGTTGATTTAAAAAAAACCGTTGAATTGCTTTAAAGAGCCACTAAAAACAGCAAGGGCGTCACATCAAGATTATAATAAAAATGGGATTATGCTAGACATCCTAGTTTTAACCTAGCTTTTGTTCTTCTGCTGCCGTGAAGCATAACGGCGAGAGTTTATTACTGGGTTATGTTACATTGTCTAGTGTGGGGTCTGGCTTTGTTATGACGTTGTGTGATCCCACAATCAGTCTTCTCATGGGTAACCTCTTTTTTTTGGTCCCTGGTTCTGTCCATTAAGGTGTGAGATGCTAGTGTTTCTGGTTGATTGGGTTCTTTCTCCAGCATATCTTTCATTCTTTATTTAAACTGTTATTCTGTCATTGAATTGTTATCCTTTCACAGTAGAGCTTTAACCCTTCATTAAAACTGTTATTCTGTCAATTAATTTGTTATTCTGTCACATTATAGCTTTAACTCTTCAGTAGAACCAAAATTTCTGTTCTCTCATTAAACTCATCCTGCCAGTTTATCTCTCCTCGCCATTTTATTTTTGCTATAAGCATGAGCTAGTTCCACTGGCATCCTTGATCCTGTATACTGGTGTATCCTCACCTTATGAAAACTCCATTTACTATCCAGTGATATAACTTGCAAATCACATTGTGGTGGACACTAAGAGATAGTCTATAACATGTAAATCACATGATGGCGGTTGCTAAGAGGTTGTCCATAACATGTAAATCACATGATGGTGGTTGCAAAGAGGTTGTCCATGACATGTAAATCACATGATGGTGGTTGCTAAGAGGTTGTCCATGACATGCAAATCCCATGATGGTGGTCGCTAAGAGGTTGCCCATAACATGTAAATCACATGATGGTGGTTGCTAAGAGGTTGTCCATGACATGTAAATCACATGATGGTGGTTGCAAAGAGGTTGTCCATGACATGTAAATCACATGATGATGGTCGCTAAGAGGTTGTCCATGCTGTTTGTCAGTTAACAGCATAACTTGTTGTAATCATATATGTTACTTTGTCTAATTTTCACTCTTATATACAGGGTGATTGAAAAGTTGCTTCCTAGTTTTAAATGATTTCTTCCCTCTTATTAAACTAAATTATATGAAACAAACATCACAATAAAGACTATCGCAGCCTTATTACATTAAATGCTGTATCACATTAACATTACAATTAAACATGAGATCCAGTTTGCTCGACACATGATTTCATAGCGGGCAGAAAATTTTTGCTGTCTCATGTAACATGGAGCCGCGGTAGCGCAGTAGTTTGTGCACTGGCTTCGTAGCTCGGTGGTCCATGGTTCGGTCCTCTGTTGAAGTGGGATTTTGTTAGACCGCAAACGGCTCCGGGGTCGACCCAGCCTCATGAATTGGGTACCAGAGCAACTCTGGAAAGGTTAAGGTGTTCGGCGTGATGCTGACCACATCACCCCCAGTGTGCCGATGGTCAAGAAAATATGGGCCTAACACCATATTCCCAATGTGCCTCAATGGGCGTGTAATGGGTTCATTTACCTTTTTACCTCATGTAACATCAGTTTACTGGCCACTTAAGTTCTGTTTTGTTTCTGTGAATAAAATAAAATATATATATATATATATATATATATATATTTGTCAAATGACAGTTATGGCTCACTGTTGTGACAAATATAAAAATAGGGAGGGATTTTTCAGTCAGCCTGTAGGAATGCTACCTAAGTACTTAAATTGAGTAGATTTTTTTGTTTCTTTAATCTCAGTATTGATTTGTCTGTATACTTTTGTCTTGCTGATCATCATAGCTTTTGTTTGATTGATATTTATCTCCATGTCATATTTATTGAAATTGATATTTAGAATTGTAATATATTTTTGTAGTCATGTTACATCAGACATTTGTCAGTGCAAAGAAAGAATAAAACCACAGCTGCTGCTCCCAACAGGTGTGCCGTAAGAGACGTTTAAGATATGATTGGGCATGCAGCTGGCAACCCAACCATGTAAAACCAGGTGCTACAGAAATCATCACTGCAAGAGCACATCAGTGCTTTGTTACAGGCTTCCTGCATGGGGGCTCTTGCAGTGACGATTTGATGCTCCATAATGAGCGAAAAAAAGGAAGGAATGTGTCATGTGATTCTTTTCAGTTAAGCTCTTATTTGTGTCATTAAACTAATTTTCTTAAAATCTTTCACATTAAATCTTATTTCTCTCAGTCAGATGTTCATTTTCTCAAACTGGTTTATGATTGATTCAGAAAACTTTCATTTTGTCAGTTAAACTTTCAACATATCATTTACTTACCTACTTGGTTGTTCCTCTCCTGCATTGGGGTGTAGAGGTTAGCTAGACAGAGCACCATGCTATTGTATTGGCTATCTTCCTTTTGGCCTGGTTCCAGTCCAGCCTTTGGTCCTTTAGGGATAGTCTGATGTTGTGCTCCCAGTGGACTCTGGGTCATCCTGGAAGTCTAGATCCCTGGCTCTTGGTTTCCTATATTAGTCATGGTTGCTGATCTTCTCCCATTCAGCAGACATAGGCAAACCATCGTATCTGGGACTGTTCTACTTGGGTCTGCAGGGGCCGGGTTTCGAGGCCATGACATATCATCTGGTTGCGGACCATGTCCTTTCTTATCATTGAGACCACCTTCCTCAGATACCTCATTTCTGATTCAACAAAACATACTTTCTAAAGCTCTCAGTGAAATTATCAGTTTCTCCTTGACCACTCACATTTTCTCATAAATGTAATTCTTCCATTCAACTCTCATTACACCAGTGGAGGGCTTCAAGGAGATTCAGGACAGTGTGTGCGTAAGCCAGAGAAGCAAAGATGGAATGGATGAGAGAGTGATCCTCTTCTTGAAAATGGCTCCAGGTAGCGAGTTTGGTGACAATGTTGTTAGCAGCATCAAGACACACATCAGGACTTACCTCTCAGCCCGGCATGTTCCGGCAGTTATCCTACCCATCTCCGATATTCCTGTGAGTTTTTCATCCCCTGTTTTGGTTTGGTAACATTTTTTTTTCTGGCAGTAAAGATTTGCCATCTGTAAATAATAATTATGACCTCAGACCTGAGTCTCATCTGCATTATTTAGGTTATGGAATCCAGAGTTGATTATGAACCATTTAAACAATTTAACTCTTTCTGTCCCAGGCAGTTTTTAGAATTTACCCGTGTACCAAAATGAATGCCAGTTTTTACCTGTGTGAAGTTTCAAACTTGCCAGCTTTTTCCCTATGTAAAGTTTAATTCTTCGTCTGTTTAATTCAAATGTTATCTCAGTGTTAACATACGGCTGTGAGAGTTGGAAAATAACAAAATCATTGGAGAACAAGCTGAATACATTCGAGAACAAATGCCTTAGAAAACTCATGAACATCAGTTGGAAAGAATTCAAGACTAATCGACAAATAAGAGAAGACTCTAGGCAGAAATATGTCTCCAACTATATAAGGAAAAGACGATGGTCATATATCGGTCATGTCCTACGAATGCAAAACAACAGAATACCATTGCAGGCACTCACTTGGGTTCCTGAGGGTAAGAGGAAAAAAGGAAGACCAAAAGAAACACTCAGAAGAACAATAATAAGAGAAGGAAGAACGTTGGGCCTAAATAATGTGCAAGAGTTAAGAGGAGTGGCGTCACAACGAACAACCTGGAGAGCACTGGTTTCTGCCTTATGCGCCGTGTTTGGTGCTTAAAGAATTTATTATTATTATTATTAAAGTTTAAAAACTAACAGTAATCATATGTATTTATGCAAAAACATCTTATAATATTTACAAAATCATTGTAAGTTTGCTAAAAAGTACTTTGAAATGTGTAAGTCTTATTTGCAACAGATTAGTATATTTTGTTTCATATAAAGTACAGAGATGGTGAAATCTGACTATAATCAAATAACAGGCGGCCCTTAGGAGAATAATGTATCATATTGTGGTGCTCTGAACAGCTCCTTGGGTAAAAATAGTTAACACTGGTAAAAACAGAATTTTGGGGGGGGGGGGGAATGGGGGGGAGAGAAATAATAGAATTGCATCAACTGTACAAGTCCTGCTTGTTAATCAAAATCCTAAAATTTGGAGGTTATTTGTCAGCTGGAGTATGATGAATGAATGTATGCGAACAGAAAGTCAAAGAGGGTTTACACAGAGTGCATTAAAGGTAGAGGATCAGTGGATTACCAAGGAGAAGATAAAAGGATAGCACAGCAGATAATATTCAAAACTGGAACTAGAAAATGGAAGGTTTTGCCTGGACAGAGAAAGATAATGTATACAGCAGTGAACTATCAGCCAGTCTGAACATGCCATGTTATAGACAAACTTAACAAAGGGAGCTCACTACATTGTAGACAAACTGAATAAAGGGGCTCACCACATTGTAGACAAACTGAACTAAGAGGCACACCACATGGTAGACAAACTAAACAAAGGGACTCACCACATTGTAGACAAAATTAACTAAGAGGCATGCCACATTGTAGGCAAAGGGGGCTTGATGCCTACATAGTAACCAGCTTTTAATAATTTTACATTTGATGTGTGCATTCATTTTGAATCTTATTTCAGCTGTGATAATTGTACATTTGTTTGAGATAACAACTAATGGACAATCTGTACCTGCTGTTAGTGTGGCAATAGTAAGTTATACAAATGAAATTATGTGTTTGTATAGAGATTCTGAACCAGGATATACAACATTTTATCAGTGCTGACATTAATGCTCAGTCAAATTTGTTGAGGCCTCTAGTTTTTTTTCTTATTGTACTTACAATCTTGTTTTTTTTTCTCCTATAGTACACAATCAGTGGGAAGAAAGTGGAGGTTGCTATTAAACAAGCCATTTGTGGTCAGGAAGTTCAACAGAGAGGAGCCCTAGCCAACCCAAGCTGTATTGATCTTTACTACAACATCCCGGAACTGCAGGGTTTTTGAGGAAGTGCAGATTACGCATTTGCTTCACATTTTCTGTGCCGACAAACCACCATTACTCCCCCCCCCCCCCCCCTCCCAGCGCAAGATCCAAAATTCCCATCAGTCATCATTTTTCTTTCCGCTCCATACAGAGCATGAAGCCACCACTATCACTGGTCACCTTGCAGGAATTCTGCACCAAGTAAGTCTCATGCTCATGTAGCAGTTGTTTCTGTGGCAAGTAGTTTTACATGATGAGGTTGCCAGCCCCGTGCACAACCTCATATGTCACCTCATACGACATGCCTGGAAGTGCAGTAGTCCCAATTCTTTCTTTGTCTCCTCAGAGACCGCCAGGAAGTACACGGGGCAAGATCTAAAAAAGACATCATTATTTATCAGTATGATGTAGACTGGAAATACATATCATCTTGTAGTTCTGGATATCATAACCAAAATAATGTGGGCAGAAACGTTCTTGTACGAAGTACAGCACTGACAATTTTAGGTGTTACTGCAACCTGGCACCTGTATTTGTTGTGCCATGCTGTCAACACAAAAAGGTAAAAGGTAAAGGATCCCGTTACACACCCATTGAGGCATATTGGGAATATGGTGTTAGGCCCATATTTTCTTGACCGTCGGCACACTTAACCTTTCCAGAGTTGCTCTGGTACCCATTTGGGGCTGGGTCGACCCAGGAGCCGTTTGCGGCCTAAAAAAATCCCACCTCATCTGGGGATCGAACCATAGACCACTGAGCTAGGAAGCCAGTGCACTAACCACTATGCTACCGCGGCTATGCTGTCAACACACAATAGCTGCCTTAAATGTGAAATATATATATAATTACTCAGGTCTGATGACGAGTTGAGATTCATTTGAAAATTTGCTTTGCGTTCAGAATGAATACAAACATACATGTTTGTTTTTGAAGTTTAAGTCACAGCTGTAAAGTCATGGCCACTTCTGTCTTCTTAATGCCTCTTGCTGTATCAGTACTATGGTATTTGTTTCTGTATGCATTTTTAATTGTAGAGTAGCCTTATTTCTTGCTGACAAGTTCAGAATGGTAAAACAAAATAGTAATTTGTTTCAGTGACATGATAGAGTTGTACGTGTTTTCTGATGTTTAAGTTCACCCTCATGCAGAGCAGTATTATTGAGGATACATCAGATTAAGAACATTTAGTGTAGCAGTATTAAGTCAGTTATCTCTTGGGTTTTTAGAAGTACTGAAATATTGTTATTACAAAATTGGCTGTGAAAAAATATCAGCATTGTGTGAAATTTTATTCTATATAAGAAGTTTTGTTCATTACTATCAGTGTCTGTGCGAAAACTTCGAGATTAGGGAAATTTAGATTCCCATCCAGGTTCTTTTCTTGAAAAATATAATGAATGGATACGTCATAGGGTGAACGTTCAGACTCTGACATTTAAAAATTGAAGCAGGAAATCTCCCATTCGAGTTATTGGATAAACTCTTATGTCCCTTCCTACTGATGATTCTCCATCTTTATTTTGATAAACCACTGTTATTTCTTCTTTGTCACTTCATCAATCTCCATACAGCGCAGTAGTAACTCTTCCAGGTCTTTATCCTTCTCTTCTTGCTCTCTCATTTTTTTCTTCACTCCATATTTCCTTCAACAGGTTGTAAGATGCAGTAAATGAATTGATGTCTCTAATAATACGATCAAGATTATCCGTTATTTCTGCATTGCGTCAGGGATTGTTCTCTACTGATGCATTGAGAGCCTGTATCCAAGATACGTAACTGGGCATGTTGTGGACTTTCATCATAAACTAGATTCAAATTTGACTTGCATTGAAATATACTTGACAAAGAATCTTGAAGCAGTACAGTCTGTTCAGAGGCTTGTTAACTATTTTAGCTCCAAATGAAACAAATCACCATGAGCTATTGTAAGGTCTAACAATCTCCATAAAGTGGCAATGATGTCTGTTGTATTTATCAGCCATGAGATCTTGTAACAAGGGTGGATAATGTACAGTCCTTCCTTTTATACAGTCTTGTGAATTTGTGATGTATAGAATGTTCCTTTGAGCAATGTTTGGATTGACAGAACTCATAAAGTGCTGTCATAATTCACAGTAATGCAACACAACGTCCCCTTCATTTGAATTGTCAATCTGAGCAGCTCAGTGGATTTTTATGTTCTCTTCACATTTGTTTATGAGTTTCTTGTCTCTGTCTAGCGTGCCACTCTTTCTCAAATTAACCTCAGTTTTTTTTTCTGCAGTATCTTCAGTGACCTCCATATTATTTACAGCTCTCACAGTGATAGTGCCTATGACAGCCTAGCTTAAAAAAACATTTCAGTTTAGCCTCTTTTTTTTCAGTCAAGGGATGTAATATTCCCTGCATGTCATTGCCAAGGGAAACTATCTGATTAAAATATATGTATTGTAATAACGTTTTCTCTGCTCATTAGTTTTAGTAATAACGTTTTTTTTCTCTGCTCATCAGTTCTAGTAATAACATTTTCTCCAATCGTTGTTTAAAAAATAGAAAGTTTACAACTTCCTGTTTTCAGAACTGATTTAAAAAAAAATATTGGAATGATTCTTACCTTCATACACCTTTTATTAAAAAATGAAAAGTGTCAGGAAATTATCATTGTTTATAGCTGTGGCTCCCTCTAACAGCATTACATTAAAATTTTATGTTATTAATCTTCACATACATAGCACTTGCAAAATAACAATCTTTCATATGCTTTAAAGCTGCCATAACTAAAATGTTTAAGTCACATTTGTCCGTTTTTCTGTGCAGCTGTGTTCTTGCAGGCTATTTAATATTTGATTTTCACATTCACTGGTACCATACTTGATATAATAAAATTTGATGTACACATGATAAACATTTTGTGGCTATAAAATAATTAAAGCTTATTGACTGATAATTCTGTATTCCATAATGCATCTTTGTTATTATCTTGCTTGAGAACTCATTTGGATAAGGCTAGTGGTAAAAATGACATTGAGGAAACCTGTTGATAGCATTACCAGACACTCCTAGTTCTGGAATCCTCAGGTAAGAGAAACAGAGGTAGCTCTTGAAACACATGGAGAAGAGAACTGGAGACAGATGAAAATGAGGAGGAAGACATGGAAAGTGCCTTGAACTAATGGCACATGAGAGGAATTGACTTACGTTTGTTGTAGGCCTATGCTCCTTGGGGAGTGAAGTGTAATGAATGAATTGGTAAAATGAGTTATAAATTTATTTGCTTCATAATGTTATGAAATTTTTTCTTTAGTTGCGGTGTTATTTGCTGGAGAGATAATTTACTTTTATGATGTTCAAAATGACATGAAGTATTTGCAACAAATTATGCTTCAAATCTGATGTTTACACCCAGAAGTGGCAGCCATTTCACGTTTTCATGGCGTGCTGTCTTTTTGACGGCATGCTAGGTCTTAGGCCGCTTTTATAGGGAGTATCAATTTTGTTGTTTATATTCTTATGTGTCCTACTTAGCTCTCACTTTCTTTCCTTTCCCTGACGAAGGCCTTGTGGTCGCAACGTTCGCTATTTTATTTGTCTTTTGTCCTAGTAAGACGAATCACCTTTTTTTTTTTTTTGATTTTTTTTCATATCCATTCAAATGTGGAACACTTTGTAATGTGTGTCAACATTCTTACTTACTTAGTCGTTCCTCTTCTACCGTGAGGTCTTTAAGTTTGGAAGAGAGAGCACCATACTATCCTATCAGCTGTCTTCCTCCTGGCCTGGTTCCATTCTAGACCTCAGTCCTTCATAGATTGTTTCAACATTCAACAGTGTAAATGTACAGTTAGAGTGGTCATTGTGACTTTATTACACAGAGAAACAGTGCTGCCACAACAACCTTACCATCTGTAATAACAACTAAATACTGCTTATATCTTTAGCAAGTTGCAGCGATGAGCTGAAAGTTCCCAACGTGGTAATTAATCCATTTTCTGTGGATGATAAAGATGTTGATCAACATCACCTAGAACAAATATTGAATCTGACTCAGGATTGTGAAGCCCAGATAATATCAAAGCAGATAGTTGCAAAAACATTTTTTGTGTCCAAGAAAACAACTTTCATCTGTGACAAATAAGTTATTTGCCTTAGCTTGCCCGCCAATTCACCTAGTAGATAAAGGCTTCGGAAATGAAAATAATAGCTTAGTAAATTCTAAATCTTTGTTATCTTTTTAATAAGTTCTTTGTGGTTTGAAATATTGTTTAGTAAATTCTTTGTGATTCATATTTTGTTTAGCAATTTCTATGTGTTTTGTAATATTTTTCAGTAAGTTTAACATGGTTGGTGATATGTTTAGTCAGTTCTGTGCTGTTTGTAATCTTTTTTTTTTAAAGCAAGATTTATGTGGTTTGTAATATTTTTAGTAAGTTCTATATGGTTTCTAATATGTTTATTAAGTTCTTTGTGGCTGGTAATATTTTAGTAAGTTCAATGTAGTTATTATTTTTAATATATTATTATTTAAATATATTATTTTGAATAAGTTATGTGGGATTCATAATATTTTTCAGTAAGTTCTTTGTGATTTGTAATGTTTTTTTTTAGTAAGCTCTATGTGGTTTGTAATATTTTTACTAAGTTCTGTGGGATTCATAATGTTTTTTGTGGTTTGTAATATTTTTACCAAGGTCTATGTGGTTTGTAATACTTTTACCAAGGTCTATGTGGTTTGTAATGTTTTTTAGTAAGCTCTACGTGGTTTGTAATATTTTTACTAAGTTTCATGTTTCTATTAGTAAGGAAAAGTGGAAATACTCTAGTACTGGTTAATGTCTAGCATATGAGTATTCCCTGTGATGCAGTTTTATTCATTCTAACTCTTATACATATTAATTACTAAATGAATCTTAACAGATGTCATGGTAGAGGGAGGGAGTGTTAGCAACATGTTTCATTAGTAGATGCTGAACTGAAAAATGTCATGAACCACTTTTCTACTTAGATATCGTGTCTATGTTAATTTTTCTTTGTTGTATATGTTTTAACATGATTGGTTTTAGAAAACTGTTAATGTTGTTCTGTGTTTTTATTCTCCACTTGGTTATTCAGATCTGCCACGTTCTTTGTTCTTCAGATGATAGAACATGAATCTCATTGATTTGATACTCATTCTCCTCATATTTAAAGGTTTTAAATACATTTGTTTAGTTTCTGTGTCAAAATTATCACGATACATATATTGAGTACATGGATTGTATTTTGTCACAACTGAGTAGAGACATCTACATTTGTGCAAATATGCGAGTAATCTTTGCTAGTACATAACGTTATTTTAGAAGTGAAGACTAACAAACAAAAGTGACAAGAATTTGGTTTATAAAAGACACCTTGTTATGTGATGCCATAAAATAATTATTGTTTGTAAAAGCCGGTCAGAGACTTCTTCATGTTCATGTAATGTTGAAGTTTGACTACATGTGGTGAAAAGTTACCTTTGCTGGCACTGGTTTGTCTAGTCAGTTTCTGAATCAGTTAGAGGTAAAATTGGTTTCTCAATTTTCTAATAGGTTGTCTGTTCTCAGAGTTTGAATAATATTTCTGAGCAATGTTTTTAAGACTAGTAATCTGCACTAGTTGATAAAGATGAACTGAAGTTTTCAGCGTGCTGAAAATAAGCTTCATTGTTTACTCTCAGTTCATGAATTGTAGCTGATTTCATAGTTCAGTTCCAGGTGATTAACACTAAGTATTTGTTGTATGTCGGCGTCTGTGGCCTAATGGATATGAACGCAGTTTCATAATCCAGATATACCAGGTTTGAAACCCGCTGCAGGCGGTTTGGTAGCAGATCGCTTTGTGTGGATTTTTAACAATGGTATAAGCACCGTACTGTTCAGAAAGCAATGGCAAACTACTGAATGAAAAAAAATGCCTAGAAAAATCACAAACAGCCAATAAAAGCTGGGGTTGATTGCCACTCCTATAAAGGATAAGCAACTAACTTTTTTTATTTGTTGTATAACACTTGTAAATCACTGGCAACCGCCCAGGAACAATTCTGTTTTCAGGACAGATCTGTACAGCCGATGAAAGTGAATGATGTTAATGGAAGTTCTAGTGGGAAGTCCTCTTCCAGTAGAAAAAATACGAGCCTCGGGTAATACCAGACCGTAATCCAGCTACTGTTGGCAAAAAATAACAACTCTAGAATAGTCGCATAGAATATTTGAACACTGATGGAAGATATAAAGCTAGAAAATGTAGAGAGAGAAAATGAAGATAAATATTCTGCGAATAAATAAAATGAGATGGACATGTGCAGGCATAAAGCAGCCAAATAAATTGAAAATGAAATACTCAGATGGTGACCAACATATACTTGGAGTAGGAGTAATCATTGACAAAGAACATACAAGAGCAGATAAAGGATTTTTGAATGTAGCAGGCACTTTTACTAGACAAAGCTGAGTGGAAAATGAAAAGATTTTATACAAGTATATATGCCAGTATCTGATTCACCATAGATGACATACCATTTTATAAACCAAAAAAAAAATGGTGCCCCCAACAAATCACAGAAATTTACTATAATCCTTTTAAGGCCAAAGTAGGAAAGGATAAAGCAAAGAGCCAAACTACAGATGTTTCCTGTAGTTTTTCAAAGCACATGCACTTGCAGTTTCTTTGTGAAAATGAAGTAGATGATGGAAGAGCATTATAGTTAATGAATAATGAAAGAACAGCACAGATGACAAAGAGGAATACAGAATATAAATAAAGAGTACAGGCAGCATTGCTGCAGAAATGTGACTGAACAAGCAGTGCCAAAATATAGAAGAGCATTGCATCAGTGATTTAAAAACTGCTTACAGAAGAATTAGGGAACTAATAGTCAAGACAACACACTTCAACTGAAGTCAAAGAAAAGTAGGGCTAACAGTGGCTAAGAGGGATGGCATTTGACTCTAATTCTAAAGGTCTGGGTTCGCTCCCAGTACAGGAAATATAATTGATGGACATTTTTTCATAACCAGTGGTTCTTAATGATGTCATACTCCACCCTGATCTCCTGGGTAGTGAGATCAGATGCCAAGCCTTCTCGGAAAAGGGCCAAAAAAAATAGGCGGTCCCATGTGCAAGTTGCACACGTTAAAATCTCTCTGCAGTTGGAAATCGTAAAGAGTAGGCCATTTGGCCGCTGCCTTGGCAAAATTTAAAAATTAGGAAACCTACCCACCACAAAAATATTTATAGAATGTGTGATTCCTGTTTACACACATTGGGATCCTCGCCAGTGCTATGTAGTTTGTGCACTGTGCTGAGATCCTCCTTGTGTGATCTAAGGGAGGAGATCAGAGCACTGATGGGAGTTGCCCATGTACAATGAAGATAGTCCTTAAAACCAAGCCAAAGAATAATAGAGTTTTCATGGAAAGAGAGAACATGACTGAATAATTTACAGAGTGGCTTATATGAGCTGGATGCAAAACAATCAGAATTAATAGATAGCAATAATCAGAGATGCCCCCATGTAGTTCCCATGGGACTCTTAAGAGACAAAGAAGAGGACTACTGTACCCTCAGGCATGTCATACAAGGCAACTAATATGAGGTTGTGCCTGATGCTGGTAACCTCATCATCTACAATGACTTGCTACATAAACCACTGCTGCCAGAGTATGGGAATGCTGGGTTCAGGCTTTCCGCAAGGGAGCTCGCTGCTATGGTGGCTTCATGCTTCACAGTGAGTTAAAAGAAAAATGATGATGATGATGAATAATCAGGGAGGACTTGGCATGTGTTTGTTGGAGGCCTATGCTCCCTGGGGAGCTAAAGGATATTGATTGATTGATTGTATAATCAGGGATGAATACCAACACTTGTGGAAGAAACAAAATTACTATTAAGGACAGACATTAAAAGAGGAAAGGTAACAGCCTGACCGTGTCGCAATAGAAGAATTAGAAGCACTAAAGGGGTTTGAAATAAAAATAATAGACAAAGTACGGAATGACATTAATGGCAATGGAAATATACTAGATGATTTACTCAAATTTATTTTCATAACCTTACCAAAGAAAGTAGAGCCAGTAAATCACAAGAGCTTTGGCCTTATCAATAATATGACCCAAAATATTATTAAGAATTATAGTAGCCTTCTTTAGTCATAACTGGCTGGGAATGCACCCTTGAGGGGATAGCCATAGAGCTGTGTTTTTGCCTGTGTGCTCCTTTCGGCGTGTTCTTTTCTCTTCTGCTTGTTGTAAGAGCTCATTTTCACCCAATCTAAGGTGGGGCCGTAGGGAGCATCGCCACTTAGTGCGATCAGCAGCTTCTTCCTCCCAGGTTGCTGGATTTATGTTCAGTGCCTTCAGGTCTCTCTTGCACACATTTTTGAACCTCAGCTGCGGTCGCCCAGCTGTTCTTTGGCCATCTGGCAGTTGTGCAAAGAAAATGTCTATGGGAATGCGACCATCTTCCAGGTGGTGGATATGGCCAAGCCAGTGTAGTCTGTGCTGTCTAAGCAGTGTATACATGCTTTGAAAGCCACCAATTAAGAATTACACTGAAGAGAATAAGACCTAAGGTAAAAATAGATATTACAAATGAAAAGAATAAGTAGAGGACGACTGAGAGAAAAGATCATGGATGACTTAGCATTATGACATTGGAAGAGATCAAAAGCGGAACTGAGAGCATAAAAAAATCAAGATCTGTGGATAGACCTTATTGTATATGCCATGAGGCACGGCACCTGCTTTGACTTGATCATGCTTGTTGATGTGGTAGACATTGCCAATTTCCTGTGATTTTAGTTTTTGCCACGACAATCAACAAAGCAAACGGACAACCATTTGATCATTTAGGTGTACACCTACCAGAAGAAGTCTTTGCCCATGGTAACTTTATGTAGCGCTCACACATGGGAGGAACTTGGACACTCGCATAAACTCATGACACAGGCTATCAAGGCAACAATTTTGAACCGTACATTTACAAAATATGTTGTGATTAAAGAGCTGTTATGTAATTAGTCAGTAGTTGTAATAGTAGCTTCCGTCAGTTATATCTGACTATGGGAATGTGCCCTGAGGTGATAGCTTACTGCTGTTTTATTTTGCCTGTGTTCTTTTCAGCACGTTCTTTTCTCTTCTGCTTGTTGTGAGAGCTTCTGTTTGCCCAGTCAGAGGTGAGAATTCGCCACTTACAGCTTCATCCTTCAAGGTTGCTGGATCTATGTTCAGTGCCCTCATGTCTCTTTTGCACACATCTTTGAACCTCGGCTGTGGTCACCTGGATGTCCCTTTGCCATTTGCTAATTGTCCGTGTAATTAATCGAATCACACTCTATTTACCTACTCCCACTTATCAGTCTTCTAAATGTGCTGAATGCACTATCAAAGTAAATGGAACAGTTTTAAAACAAGTCAATAGATTCAAATACCTGGGCATAATAATAACTACGGATGGAAGATGCATCTCAGAAGTGAAGAGCAGAATAGCCGAGGCAAAAGCAGCATTCTCTAAAATGAGTATTTTATGCAACAATTCTATGTCATTGGAAAAGAGAGTTCTTCAGTGTTATATAGAACCAGTCCTGACATATGGGAGTGAGTCATGGACAATTGGTAAACAAGTAGGGAAGGCATTAGAGCCCACAGAGATGTGGTTTTACAGAAGAATGTTAAAAATACCATGGACAGCCAAAAAGAGTCATGAGGATGTCCTGAAAGAGGCCAATGCGCAAAGGAAACTTATTTCACAAGTTAGAAAGCAGCAATCCACTTTTTTGTCTGGGCATGTTATGAGAAGAGGAAAGCTGGAATATATTGTAACAACAGGTAAGACTGAAGGAAAAAGAGATAGGGGAAGACAAAGAAAGCAAATACTGGACAGTTTGACATCATGGCATGGAAAGAAGTCAACAGCAGAATTGATAAATTGTACTGGAGACAGGAAGTTGTGGAGAGACATTGTACTTGAAAAAGAAGAAATGTGCTACAGATGCTGAAAGTTTAAGGTGTTGACTGTAACACTCCTCCTGTCAATGTTTTGACAGGTATACTTTCTTATTATACTTTAAATAGCTCTGATATTACTGTTTTATTTTTACCTGAAAGTGTAATTATTGTTCTCATATTATGCAGAGTTTTTTTAAAAGCATTTAACATGGACTGACGGTGAATATTTATAGAATACTCAGGAGCAATATTACTTTGTTGAACGCATATTTATATTTTATTAATTTTTTAAACTTTTAATTACTAGGAAATGTGTTTTAGTTGCTGTGTTTGTCTTGGTCATAGAGGATATTATGATTTTGTTAATAAGAAAGAAAATAAAATATTGGCGAGGCGCGCCAGGTTCATCCTAGACACAGGGTCCATTGGTTATATTAAGGCGCATGTTCAAATAGAAAAGAATTTGCCATTTGTTTCAGTGTTGTTGTTAACATGTACCTCATATGAAATACTATGGATTATTAATGTTTTTTTTTTTTTGGGAAAAACCTAACAAAAAAACCAAAGCAAGAAAGTAAATAATAAATGAAACGAAAAAAAAAAAAGAGAATGAACAGAACTTCGGAACGAGTCACTTAGCTAGAACCGAATATGCTTGGAATACACAAGAATGTAGTAATCTCTCCAAGAAATCTCGAAGGAAGTGACGTATAAACAAAAAATGAGATTGCCCCACAGCAGATACTATGATGGAGGTGACGTGTTAGAGACTTCAATATATGAGGTCTCAGCTTTGTCAGGTGGAGTGATTAGTTCTCCTTCCTCACTGCCGCTGCCTTCCCAAATTCAAGAAGTACCAATTTACAGAAGGGTAGACTGCAGTATGACGCTACCAGGTTTTGAACTCAGAACCCGGTAACTTTGCCTTGAGAAGCAAGCAGTCTAACCACTCTGCCAATCGATTCTCATCACATAGAGTACAAGGAAGAAAAAAATGGAAGGTTTTGTTGACCTGTCGTATTAGATCTTTGAAATCTAAAGTATTGTTAGCTGTTTGTGAAAAGGAGAAGTAATATGGTTAAGATATATTGCATCATAACTCAGTCCTTCCAGACTGTGGCTAGTGCATATGTGGTTATGCAATAGATCTGATCATTTTTGTAAGGATCAGTCAGAATTTTAGTGGGGACAAAAAAAAAACATCTATTTGTTTTTCATACAATATGCTTGGTTTAAATTTGTTATATTTTATTCGCTGGCAATGGATGGAACACGCATTGAGGGAATCCTGTTGATATCATTACAAGGCAGTCCTTGTTCTGGTATCACTAGGATAAGAAAGATAGAGAGAGACCAAAAAAACCATGGAGACGGAAATCAAAGGGTTGAGGAAGACATGGAAACATGGTATGGAACAGAAGGATTTGAAATAAATTTGTTAAAGGGTTATGCTCCTTGGAGAGTTGAATGATACTTATTTACTTAGTCATTCCTCTTATACCCTGGGTGTAGAGGTTTGGAAGAGAGAGCACCATACTATCCTACTGGCTGTCTTCCTCCAGGCCTGGTTCTAATCTAGTCCTTGGTCCTTCAGAGATTGTCTAATGTAATCCTCCCAGCGAACTCTGGATCGTCCTGGAGGTCTGGATCCCTGGCTCCTGGATTCCCATATTTGTTGTGGTAGTCGGTCTTCTCCCATTCTGCAGACATGGCCAAATGGCTGAATGATAGAAATGAAATTTACTTTTTTGTAAGTAAAACCATTGTGCTTTACGGGAGGGGAGGGGGCTTTTTTTTTTGGTATAAAAAAATTATATTAGTTGTCTTATACTTCTTTTATATTTGGCTAAAGATTAACATTTTAATATTATTGGTTGTTGTATGCTTATGTTATATTTGGCAGTAACAGAAGATAAAATTGTATGTTTCAGTATTACAATAAACAGTAATAAACCTTAACAAATGTTTTAATTAAGTTATATAAAAACATATTAGTTTCATACCCTCTTGTTGTTGCCTGGCAGTCTCTGAGCAATAGAACTACTGCACCATCAGTCATGTTGTAAAGGGATAACTACGAGTATGTATGAGGTTGTGCTTAGGGCTGGCAGCATTATCTTGTAAAATAAATTGCTATAGAAACCACTGTTGCTGGAGCATATGAATGCAAAGGGGCCAACTGTAGTGGTGGCTTAATGTTGCATGACGAGATAAAAGGAATTTGATGATGATGGTATTAGTTTCATGCTGAGTATAACATAAACAGTGTTGTTGTTAGGAAAACTGAGTTAGATAAACAACAAACATAAACAGTGTTGTTGTTAGGAAAACTGAGTTAGATAAACAACAAACATAAACAGTGTTTATTGTTAAGACAGCTGAGTTAGATAAACAATGAACAGAGTGTTTGTTGTTAAGAAAACTGAGTTAGATAAACAACAAACATAAACAGTGTTTATTGTTAAGACAGCTGAGTTAGATAAACAATGAACAGAGTGTTTGTTGTTAGGAAAACTGAGTTAGATAAACAACAAACAGTGTTTGTTGTTACGAAAACTGAGTTAGATAAACAACGAACATAAACAGTGTTGTTGTTAGGAAAACTGAGTTAGATAAACAACAAACATAAACAGTGTTTATTGTTAAGACAGCTGAGTTAGATAGACAATGAACAGAGTGTTTGTTGTTAAGAAAACTGAGTTAGATAAACAACAAACATAAACAGTGTTTATTGTTAAGACAGCTGAGATAGATAAACAATGAACAGAGTGTTTGTTGTTAGGAAAACTGAGTTAGATAAACAACAAACAGTGTTTGTTGTTACGAAAACTGAGTTAGATAAACAACGAACATAAACAGTGTTTGTTGTTAGGAAAACTGAGTTAGATAAACAACAAACATAAACAGTGTTTCTTGTTAAGAAACACCTGTGTGTTACCGGGGCCCGAAAGGGGAGCAAAGAATAGTAACACTGTACCCTACCAGGCATGTTGTAAAAAGCGACTATGGAGGGTTGGGCATGGGGCTGTTTACCCCATCCCGTAAAAAACTTTTTACCACAAAAACTTCAACAAACATGGACAAGTCAAATACTTACTTACTTACTTAGTCGTTCCCCTTCTACCGTGAGGTGTAGAGGTTTGGAAGAGAGAGCGCCATACTATTCTATCAGCTGTCTTCTTCCTGGCCTGGTTCCATTCTAGTCCTCGGTCCTTCAAAGATTGTCTAATGTTGTCCTCCCAGCGGACTCTGGGTCGTCCTGGAGGTCTGAATCCCTGGCTCTTTATTTCCCATGCTTGTCGTGGTAGCCGATCTTCTCCCATTCTGCAGACATGGCCAAACCATCTTAGTTGGGACTGTTATATTTGGGTCTGCAGCGGGTGGGATTTTAGGCCTTGACGTATCGTCTGGTTGCGGACCATGTCTCTTCTTGTTACTTCAACCACCTTCCTCAGATACCTCATTTCTGAGGTTTGGATCTGGCTTTTGTGGGTTGTAGTCATTGCCCATGACTCGCATCCATATGTCAAGACTGGGACATAGGTGGAGCGGTATACAGCCATCTTCGTTTTCTTACCAACCTCTTTCTTGCTGAGGAATCCTTGATTTATGGCCTGATAAAGTCTCCCAGCCGCTGCTTTTCGAGTGGCCAACTCTTCTTTGATGCCCCCCTTTCGGTCTATAATAGCTCCGAGATATTTAAAGTGGTCGACCTGCTCCAGGACCTGTTCTCCCAACTTAATCTGATGTTTTCTTTCTTCTTGTGATATCACCATGGATTTTGTTTTAGAGCTGCTTATGACCATCCCTCTCTTCTCCAGCTCTTCCTTCCAGACTTGTAGGTTGGATTGGAGATGTGTCTCTGATTTAGCAATCAGGACAACATCATCAGCAAATGCTAGCTCTGAAATACAGACCTGTCTCATCTTCCAGTACCCCACTGAATACTTTCTTGTTCTCTCCTTACATGCCTTGATGACATCGTCCATGAGGAGTATGAAAAGATAAGGTGACAGGATATCGCCTTGTCTTACACCAGTGGTGGTCCTGAACTCTTCTGACTTATAGTTTGCTGTCCTCACATAATTTCTGCAAGACTTGTAGAAGCTCTGTATAGCATGAATCAGAGGTGCTGGAATGTTCTTCCTTGCCAAACAGTTCCAAAGTTTGCTCCAGGGGACCCTGTCAAACGCCTTTTCCAGATCTATGAAACAAAGATGGATCTCACTCTTGTACTCAAGGGCCTTTTCACTCAGCTGCCTGAGTGTGAAGATTAGGTCTTGAGTACTTCGGTTTGCTCGGAATCCGCACTGGGCTTCATCCAATTGTGGCTCAGCTAGGCATCGGAGTCTCTGCTCTAGGATTCTAGAGTAGATTTTACCAGGGACACTGAGAAGGGATATGCCTCTGTGGTTTCCACATTGTCGATTGTCACCCTTTTTGAAAATCGGTGTTATGATGGCAATCTCCCAATCCTTTGGTATGGCCTTGTTGCACCACGCTGCCTGTAGGACCCTTAGGAGTAATAGGTCGCCTGATGCTCCCATGTACTTAACCATTTCTGGTGTTATACCATCATGCCCTGCTGCTTTGCCCATCTTGATTTTTTCCAGTGCTGCCTTCAGTTCTTCCATCTTTATGTCATCTTCATCACCATTTGTATCCTCTTCTGTGCTAGTGGTTATCATTTCTGATGCTCTACCTTGCTCACCATCAAGGAGTTCTGAGAAATATTCTTTCCATCTTTCCATTACTTCCTTTGGGGCAGTAAGCAATTTGCCTTGCTTGTCCTTTATAAATTTAAGAGGGCATTGTTTTTCCTTCCTCATGTTCTTTAGGGTCTTATAGAACAATTTCTGGTTTTCTTGTGCATCCTTTTCTAGCTTTTCTCCAAATTCTTCCCAGGACTTCTGTTTTGCTGCTAGCACCTTGTTCTTTGCTTCTGTTCTGAGTATCACATATTCTCTATTTGTCCTGCTGTGTCTTTAGCTCCTAAGTATTGTTTCCATGCCATTTTCTTCTCTCTTATTTTCTTTTTGACTTCCTCTGTCCACCAAGGTGTCCTCTTTCTCTTGTTCCCAAGTCGGACTTCACCACATGCTTCTGCAGCAGCTGTCTTTATGATGTCCTTGAATTTAAGCCACAGGGTTTCCAAGTCATCAGGTTGTTCTTCTGTGTTTCTCACCGCTGTAGCAATAAGCCCCTGATATCTGGTCTTAATTTCTGGCTCTTTCAGCTTGTAGGTCTTAATGCTCATTTCTTCTGTTCGTTTACTTGGTTTCTTGCGTGGTGCTGGGCAGTTCCTAGGCTGAGCAACTCTTTCAGTTGTTCTTTTGATTGTAAGCAGGTAGTGATCACTTCCAATCTCTGGCCCCCTCCAGACTCTAGCATCCCGGACATATTTGAATGAGCTCCTCCTAACAATGGCATAGTCGATCACTGACTTCTCATTCTTTGTTGGTTCACACCTAGTGTATGCATGTATGCGCTTATGGGGGAACTTTGTGTTTGTAATGATCAGATTCTGCTCACTGCAGAATCTGAGGAGTCGCTTTCCATTGTCATTGAGAGTATCTTCTCCATATCTTCCGATAACTCCACCCCATCTAGCATGGTCATTTCCAACTCTGGCATTGAAATCTCCGAGCATGATAATTTCATCTAGGCAGTCATCCACTGTCCTTTGAAGCAGCTCGAAGAATTCTTCCTTGACCTCTGCTCTCTCATCCTCATTTGGCCCATACACTATGACCAGGTTGACTATGGTTTCTCCTTCTTTTAGTTTTACAACCATAATGCGCTCCGAGACAAAGTTCCATCCCTTGATACTATCTTTCTGGTTTTTGGCCACAATGCAACCCACGCCCCCTTTAGCTCTTTCAGATGTGGGTACACCACTGTATAGCAGAGTGTTGCCATCGAGATCCATGACTCCTTGTCCCATTTTCTTTGTTTCGGTAATAGCCAGGATTTCTAGTTTTGCTTTCCTCATCTCTTCCATCAGCTCCTCTTCTTTCCCATTTATACTTCTTGTGTTCCATGTTCCATAAGTCGTAGTCCGTAGTCCGTTCCAGTTCGTCGCCTTTAGAATCAGTCCGGTTTTCTCTCTTATATTGCTTGTAATCATAGTTTAAGACAAACAGGTGATTGGCCTGTTGTGCCTTTGCATGGTGGAGGGGCTGCCTCCTTACGGCCTCCATGCAGGCCGCCCTCCTCCTTTTTCATCCGGGCTTGGGACCGGCATAGGCGGAGTTGACAAGTCAAATAAAGAATATAAATCAACTCAGCCGCCCAAGACAGAAGAAGGTCCTCTGGAAAGGAGGCGCATGAAGCAAGCTAGAGAAAGCCGAAAGGAGTCTGGGTTGCTGACTAACCTTTTTTCGTCTAGGAAAATCTCCAGGATTGGCACCTGTAATGTTCGCACTCTGTGTGAACAAGGTAAAACTGCACAGGTAGCAGCAGAAATGACAAATTACAGGATTGATATCCTGGGTCTCTGCGAGACACGGTGGAAAGGCATAGGGAAGAGGAGATTGATCACAGGAGAAATAGTGTTGTCCTCAGGACATGAGGAGGAAAGAGCCCACCACAGTTAAGGGGTGGCTCTAATGCTGTCCAAGGAAGCACAGAAGACACTTATAGAGTCCATAGACAAGCAACTGAGAGATGAACAAGCAGGTTTTCGACAAAATAGATCCTGTACAAACCAGATAGCCACATTGAGAATAATAGATGAACAAAGTCTGGAATGAAATTCACCGCTATACATCGGATTCGTGGACTATGAAAAGGCATTTGACAGTGTAGACAGAGAATCGCTTTGGAAATTGATGAGGCATTATGGAGTTCCCATGAAGATCATTAACTTAATAAAGAAGACCTATGAAGACATGACATGCAGAGTTCTTCATGAAGGACAACTTACAGAACCGTTTAGGATTAGAACGGGAGTGAGACAGGGATGCCTCTTGTCTCCATTTCTTTTCTTACTAGCAATAGATTGGGTTATGAAAACATCGACATCACACAACAGAAGTGGAATCTGACTAAACAGCTTGATGATCTGGATTTTGCAGATGACTTGGCTCTTCTGTCCCATAATCAGATGCAAGAGAAAATGAAAATTCTCGATGAGAGGTCACAACGTGAGCCTGAAAATACACAAGGAAAAGACAAAGATTATGAGAATAAATGCAAGAAATTATAACAAGGTTGAACTTGAAGAAACACCACTAAAAGATGTAGAATAGTACACATATTTTGGAAGTAATATAGACAAAGTTGGAGGGACAGACAGTGATATCAAAATAAGAATACAAAAAGCAAGAGGAGCTTTCATTGCATTGGGAAACATATGGAGAACAAGAGAAATCAAGTCCAACACGAAAATAAGAATCTTCAACTCAAATGTGAAGTCAGTCCTATTGTATGGCTCTGAGACATGGAGAACAACAAAAACAACCACCAAAAAGCTACAGACGTTTATAAACGGGTGCTTGCGTAGAATAGAAGGACTGAAATGGTATGACAAAGTCACAAATGTGGAATTGATGACAAGAACCAGACAAGTGCCAGTGGAACAAGAGTTGAGAAGAAGACGCTGGCGATGGATAGGACACACATTGAGGAAACCTGTTGATAGCATTACAAGGCAGTCCTTGTTGTGGAATCCACAGGGAAAGAGAGGCAGAGGTAGACCAAAAAAACACATGGAGAAGAGAACTGGAAACGGGGGTGAAAATGATGAGGAAAACATGGAAAGAACTTGAGCAGATGGCACTGGACAGGAAGACTTGGCATGTGTTTGTTGAAGGCCTATGCTCCTTGAGGAGCTAAAGGGTATTGATTGATTGTTGTTAAGAAAACTGAGTTAGATAAACAACGAACATAAACAGTGTTTGTTGTTAGGAAAACTGAGATAGATAAACAACAAACATAAACAGTGTTTATTGTTAAGACAGCCGAGTTAGATAAACAACGAACATAGTGTATGTTGTTAGGAAAACTGAGCTAAATGATGAACATAGTGTTTGTTGTTAGGAAAACTGAGTTAGATGTACCGTACAACGAAGTGACAAAGTTAGTAAAAATAACACCATGCACTAGCTACATATATGGGACAGGAAATAAAACTATATGGACACCTTGTCAGAAAGCAACAAAATCAGCTACCATCAGAGGTCTTCAACAACATAAAGTCTGGTTACAATTAAATGGTACCCAAGAGGACTGTCACATTTACATACCTAGGATGCATAGTAACATCAGATGGCAGAACAAGCAAAGACAACAACAGAATGAATAAAGCGAGAACAGCCTTTGCTAGTCTAAACAACATCTGGAAGTCCTCTCAGTACAGTACAAACACCAAATTAAGATTATATGAGAGCTGTGTACTTTCTGTGCTTCTCTATGGTGCGGAATGCTGGAGAGTAACAGAGAAAGAAATGTCAAAATTGTTCTCTTTCCAGTCTTCCTAAGGAAAATTCTCAGAATCTTTAGGCTGAATACCATCACCAATCAAGAACTGCTTACTCGGAGCAACCAAGAGGACATGCGCACCATCATAGCTGGCAGACGCTGGAGTTGGGTTGGCCACGTCCTCAGAAGGGACCCTGATACGATCACAAGAAAAGCTATGCTATGGACCCCTGAAGGAAAGCGAAAGGGAGGCTGAGCAAAAACAACTTGGCTGAGAACTGTGGAAGCTGAGATGCAAAGAACGAACCAGAGCTGGAGCACTGCACGAAGGATGGCTGCCGACTGAGCAAGGTGGAAGCAGTTTGTTGCTGCCCTACAAGAAGCCACCAGGCGTGATGGCCACTGACTGCTTTGACAGTCGGTGGCTAAGGATCAAGAAAGAAGAAGAGAGGACTGTGGATTGATAGTGTGAAAAAAAATCCTGATGAGACATGATATAACACTAGCTAGAACAACACATCCGGCAAAAGAGTAGAACCTGCCTCTCCCCCAATGACTCTTATTGACAGAAGTGGACAGGAGATATGAAAATGTTGTATAAGTACATGATAAGACCTTGAGTGGATGGCACATGACAGGAGGGCTTGGCATGTGCTTGTTGAAGTCATGTGCTCTGTGGGGAGCCGAAAGGTATTTGTGATAATGACGACATGGAGCAAAGTGAACAGAGAGTGGATAGTGACCCATCAGATAAGCTCAGCTCATCACTGAAGACCATAGAGATATAGTTCTTTAAAAGAAATCCCTTTTTTTTTTGTTCTCCTAGCTTCTATTTCAACATAAACCACTAACAGATTTTTCTCTATTAGACCTGTTTTCTACAAGCTAGCCTTTTCTACATCTTTCTTACTTCTGTCTGATCCCGTCTGTCTTACTTTTCCTATGCCTTTCCCTGTCTCACTTTTTGTTTTTATGTCTCATCGGAATACCATTATTATCCTTTGTGCTCCTTATGGAGCCACCGCTGTAACTGGTCCCCTTGTAGTGTCGCACGGAAGGTCCAGTGTTCAAATCCTGGGTAGGCCACTCATGTCTGTTGTTTTTCTGTTGTCTAGTGTTCTGCTTCTTTATTTCTTGCGAGTGCTTGAGAACATACCTTTATGTTTGTTTCATATTAATTTACCGTTTACAGGCCTCGGGTTTCCCTTCCTTATCACATTAGTTGTAAACATTTTAAACAAATAAAGAGGGGAAACCCGAGGCCTGTAAACAGTAAATAAATATTACACACATAAAGGTATGTTTCAGGCACTTGTGAGAAATCATCATCATCTCAACCCGTAACCCATCATGGGTCGTAGGGGTGCCATGGTGGAAGCATCAGCAGACAGGGTCCTCCACTGCTCTCTATCCTCAGCAATGCATACAAGTGTGGAAAAACCGTGCCCTGCCCATTCTTTGATGTTATCAGCCCAGGATTTTCTTTGCCTTCCTCTTCTCCGTTTACCTTCGACTGTTCCCTGGAGGATTGTTTTCGAAAGGGAGTCATGAGGAGTTACATGCCCAAACCAGGCGAGCTTTCGACGTTTCACTACTGACAAAAGTGGTTCTTGGTGGCCTGCATTTGTGTTTATTTTCTCGTGAGAAATAAAGAAGTATAAAACTAGACAACAGAAAAACAACAGAAGTGATAGGCTCGCCGGAGAATCAAACCCAGGACCATCTGTATGGCAACACCGCCTAGCTACTGAAGCAAATCACACTATCCTCCCTAACAACTAGGCACCACAAAATTAACGGAAGAAGAGAAGAAGATGACATGCTTGAGAATACAGTAGTCCTATTCTTTCTGTGCCCTTTCAGCGACCCTTGGGAACCACACATGGCTATCTGAATGCAATGTTAGGGCATATATGGGCAGCTGTGACACACCTTAAATTCAGAAGACATTCATTCATGTGTCCTCACAAAAAATTCTTACAACCACAATAATGTAGCAAGTAACAAATGAAAACAGAAAAATGAAGTATGCTCTTAAAAAAATCAGGCATGAATATTTTATTCAGCATGACATATACTTTAAGACAGAGTTATAAACACACACACACACAAAATATTTGCAGTTGACCCTGCTGATGTTGCTATATGTTAGTCTCAGCAAAGGAGTAAAAGTGATTTGTAAACTTCAGTAAAAGCAAATACAGCATAAACATGCTACAAGATTGTGGGAACAGCATTCAAGCGGTTAAGAAAAATGTGCACATTCATCCTTCTATGAATTGATCCATATATCCAAACTGGCATATAATTAAAGAGCATTTGAATGCTTTATGCAGGCTTCTTGCAAGGGGACCAGCTACAGTTGTAGCTCCATGCTCCATAAGGAGTGCAAAGGAAAATGATAACGATTACTAATTGCTCACCCTCAAGTTGTATAACTATTATCATTGCAGATTATAAAAATAAAAGATAATCTCTATTCCTCCTGCCTTGCAAAAATAGAAGTAACTACAAAGACCGTGAGTAGTTCCAAGAGGTCTCTGACGAGACAAAGAAGAACTAAGACAACTATTCCCTTCTGAGACATGCCACAAAAGGCAACTAATGTGAGGTTGTGCCTGGTGCTGGCAACTTCATGATGTTAAACATATCGCTATAGAAACCACTGCTACAAGAACACATGAAAGCTAAGAGGTGCAGGCTTGTTGTAAGGGGTATCAGTTACAGTGGTTTCTACATGAATGCTATTAATTCTTGTCCTCTATTTTTTAAAACTTTTTTATATATATCTGTGCAATCTTCATATTTATTTTGGCTGGAGGAATGCCTTCCTTGTCAGCCAGCACCTGGCACTACTATTCTTGTTATTCCCAAAAGAGCTCCTTACATTCTACTAGCATAATTTTATTACAGATTAATCTTTACTTATTATTTAAGCCCACTCAATCCATCCATACCACCAAACTAATGTAGCTTCATAAAAATCCTTTTAGATTACAATTGTAAAAACATAAACTTTCTTCAAATTGTTTTCTGTTTTTGTGAGAGAAAAAAATATTAGAGTTAGAAACTTCAAAAGATAAATATTTATCTGCTATTCATAGTTCCAACATTGTGTTTTATCTTATCTTAAGTTTCCAACATCATCAGAAGTTCTGAATGTTAATGCTCTTTCTCATTCCCATACACTCAACCTCGTCAATGAACAGCGTGTTAGCCTTAACAGCGATGTCTTCCTCTAGCTCCAACTGGTTGCGTACCAAACCTTTGAGTGAGCTGTTTGCATCACGCAGGCGGGCCTGCAGCTGGGCAACTGAATCACTTATTTCTTGAACCTCCTCAATGAGTTTGTACTGCACAGCATCTCGGCAAAGCTCAACATTTGGTCTATGCTGCCGTGTCTCGAGACGAGTCTGGGCCACCTTCATTGGAGCCTCCTTAGCCTGGATAGCCAACTCAAGGGTAGCAATGTTCTCCTCTTGCTCTTTGATTTGAGCAATGACCTGGGGGAATAGAAGAAGACCTACATGATAGATGGCGAATGAGCATGCAGTTAATCTACTTAATAAACATTTGTGGGTAGAAATACATGTCATCACTGCCATCTTCAGTTACTTATTTACTTGGTCGTTCCTCTTCTACCGTGAGGTGTAGAGGTTTGGAAGAGAGAGCGCCATACTATCCTATTGGCTGTCTTCCTCCTGGACTGGTTCCATTCTAGTCCTTGGTCCTTCAAAGATTGTCTAATGTTGTCCTCTCAGCGGACTGTGGGTCATCCTGGAGGTCTGGATCCCTGGCTCTTAGTTTCCATGCTTTTCATGGTAGCTGATCTTCTCCCATTCTGCAGACATGGCCAAACCATCTTAATTGGGACTGTTCTACTTGGGTTTTTAGGCCTTAACGTATCGTCTGGATGCGGACCATGTCTCTTCTTGTTCTTCAACCACCTTCCTCAGATACCTCATTTCTGAGGTTTGGATCTGGCTTTTGTGGGTTGTAGTCATTGTTCATGACTTGATCTAGATTTTACCTGTGACCTTGCTCTTCTGTCACAAAACCGTTACCACATGCATGAATAAATGAAAATACTTTATGAGAGGGTCACAGCAAGTAGGTCTAAAAATACACAGGGAAAAGATTAAGATAATGAGAGTAAATGCAGCAAACAACAAAACTGAACTTGATGAAACACCCATACAAGATGTAGAATCACATATATATATCTTGGCAACAATATAGACAGAGTTGGAGGAACAGACAGGGATATTAAAATAAGGATAAAAAGGAAGAGGACACAAATATGACACAAATGACACTTTAGTTAACATGGGGCTCAGAATGTGAGATTTACTACACACAGAAATTTGGTACCTTATGGTGCAAACAGTATCTTCTTGACTTGTATGTGTGTACAATAAAGTGGTTTTTCTGAAGACTTGCATTCATACGTACAAAACCAGGTGGATAGCTCTAGACCATGTAGGATATTGCCAGACAGTGTAACACTGGACCAGGACCTTAAAACGTTGGTTTGGTTTTGGTTTTAAGGACTATCTTCATTGTACATGGACAACTCCATCAGTGCTCCAATCTTCTCCCTTAGATCACATAAGGAGGATCTCGGCACAGTGCACAAACTCTACAGCATCGGCCGAGAATCCTAATGTGTGTATATAGGAGTCACATTTTCTATAAATATTTTGTAGGTGGGTAGGTTTCTAATTTTTAAATTTTGCCAGGGCCTACTTTTTACGATTTTCAACTGCCGAGGGATTTTTAAAGTGAGCAACTTGCACACTGGACCTGCTATTTTTTTTTTCGCCCTTATCAGAGAAGACTAGGCATCCGATCTCACTACCCAGGAGACCAGGGGGAGCATGGCATCATTAGGACCACTGGTTCTGAAAAAAAAAAAAATTCCATAAATTCTTTTCCCTGTACTGGGAATCGAACCCGGTACCTTTAGAATTTGAGGCGGACGCCATACCTCTTAGCCACTCCGACCCTAAAAAGAAAACCACTGACAGAATGAACTAAAAGGGGACACAACTAATAATATGACGGTATAAAGACAAACTTCAGGATTAAGAACCTCAACTGCTGAAACAATAAGTAATATAAATAATGACAAAAAAACTTGAAAGACCTTATTTAAAAAAACTAATACCTTGTTGAGGTTATCCTCCAGCTTTCCCTTGGCATCCTTACACTCCCAGATGCGGTTGGCGAATGCAACGTTTGTGTTATCAATCTGCTTACGCATGTCATTGCCAGTCTGTTGAAGCAGGCCATCAATGCTTGACCTCAGATCAACAGAATTCATGCGCTCTCTCTCAGCATAGTGGATGTTGTCATTCGAGAAGTCCTGCCACTGTTCAGGGGACACTGAACTGAAAGATATCGGAATTTTGTCTCCATTTCGTAGAGAATCTACATGAATTTCAAATAAATGGTCATCTATACTCTCAGGCCACCTTGTGTAGTTCCCATGGGTCTCTGATGAGACAATAAAAGAACAGGAGTACTGATCCCTCAGTGATGTTGTCACTATAAGGTGACTAATATAAAGGTGTGTGCAACCTCAAGATATCAAACAAATTGCTACACAACCACCACCTAACTATGTTAGGGCATATATGGGCAGCTATGACATGTCTTAGTCTTACATTCAGAAGACATTCAGTCATGTGTCCTCACATAAATTCTTAGAACCACAGTAATCGTGGCAAGTAACACATAAAAACAGAAAAATAAAAGTATGCTCTTAAAAAAAAATCAGGCATGAATATTTTATTCGGCAGGACAGAGTTGTAAACACACACACAACATTTTTTGCAGTTGGTCCAAATGCTCCTTCTGATGTTGCTATATGTTAGTCTTAGCAAAGGAGTAAAATTGATTTATAAACTTCAGTAAAAGCAAATACAGCATAAACATGCTACCAGATTGTGGGAACAGCATTCAAGTGGTTAAAAAAAAATGTGCACATTCATCCTTCTGCATTTGAATGCTTGTTGCAGGTTTCCTGCAAGGGGACCACTTGCAGCGGTGGTTCCATCCTGCATTAGAAGATAAAAGGAAAGTGATAATACTCTAAGGTGAAGTCTTTTTTATGCAGTCGTAGTGAGCAGCACTAGAAAGTGTGCTGCATAGTGCTGAGGAGACAAAAAAAGATAAGGACTACTGTCCCCCCAGGGACATCGTAAGAGGCAACTAATATGAGATTGTGTATGGGGCTGGCAATCTCATTATGTCAAACAAAGCAGCTGTAGAAACCACAACTGCAAGAGTACATGAATGCTTTGATGCAAGGAGGCTAGCTGCAGGTGGCTCCATACTCCATAAGGAGTGAAATATGCATGGAAGCATATCTGGAGTCATCTTTATATGACCAACAGCTATGCACAATGCTACAATATACATATGTGGAGGTAAACCTCTGTCTGTGAGGCTAATTACACCCTCATTGACTCTTGAAAAATCATCCCCACACTTCCAGGGATTCCCACTGGTGAAACATCTTACGCACTGGACACAACAGGTTGAGGTACTATCTATACCCCAAGTACAGGATTGGTACAAGAGATCTCTGCACCTGTGGCCCCAGCCCCATGACAGCCGAACATCTGCTGCAGTTCTGCTCAACATACAGCAGTGAACGGAGTTGCCTATGACAACAACCCACTTCTCTCCACGAAAAACTGTTTGGAGACGTCGGGAACCTTGATCTGACTATTGCCTTAATTAGAGTCATTAATGTAAAAGTCTGAGGGCAAACAAGGATGAAGATGTTGATAAAAAAGCTGTGTCTAAAATTCTGATTTAGAAATCAATTATCTTTTTTGTATAATTTTTTTTTCAGTCACTTTATTGTGGAGTCTTTCATGGCGTTTTTAACCAATTATGGCCAGCTGGGTTATCTTGCATATTTTCAACTATAGTATCAATGCATCACTTCCACTGATGTCCATGTGCCTTCAATCCATTGTTGTAGTACTGAAGACTCATGCTAATGGTTTATATGCTTTCAATCAAAGTAAAGGCTAAACTATTTTATCATTTCTCACTTAAATTTTTTCTACATATGGCTGAATTCAACTTTATACACTTTCAGGTGTCAACATTTATATGTTCAAAAAAAAAGTAGTTGTCAGTCTTAGGTTATTGGCATCTCCACAGAATTTGTCCAGAAATTGTATTGGTGATAGTCATATGCGCTTTCTCTTTTCTTTTTTACTGTGTTGATCTCTTTTGCAGCAGATGTCCAGCTGTCATTTTATCAGTGCCACTGTTACATAACTTTAGCTGGGCTAAATTGTGTGTGTATTTGTGAATTATTATGGGCAGAGCACTTCAGAGAAACCCTGAATAAAGAACCACCAGAGACTCAGCTGAATGTTCCTGAGGCTGAAAGTGACTTAGACGTAAATACAGACATTCCACGAAAAGAAGAAATCATCACAGCTATCAAAGGGTTAAAAAATGGAAAAGCGCCTGGTCATGACAATCTAAATGCTGAGTTATTCAAGGCAGACCCTGAACTAGCAGCAGAACTATTAGAACCACTATTTGCACAAGTCTGGGAAACTGAGACAACACCAACAGAGTGGAGTAAAGGAATAATTGTCAAATTGCCCAAGAAGGGCGAACTTGCAGAATGCAACAACTGGAGAGGAATTACTCTCCTCTCAGTTCCCAGCAAAATACTAGGCAGGATAATCATCCAAAGAATTTCAAAAGCAGTTGACCATAAACTGAGGAAAGAACAAGTGGGCTTTAGAAAGAACAGAAGATGTGCAGATCATATATTTACCCTCAGGAACATTATAGAGCAGTGCTCAGAATGGCAGAGACAGCTGTACATTAACTTTGTTGATTTTGAAAAAGCTTTCGACAGCATACACAGGAACAGCCTATGGAAAATTCTGAGGGCGTATGGAATTCCCAGCCACATTGTTTCCATCATAAAAAGCCTCTATTCTAACTTTACGTGCAGCGTTGGATTGAGTAATGTAACTTTCGAAGTGAAAACTGGAGTACGACAGGGATGCCCCTTATCAACAACATTATTTTTGACAGCCATAGATTGGGTGATGAGCCAGACAACAGAGGGCAGTCCAAGAGGAATTAGATGGACAACGTTTTCTACACTGGACGACCTGGAATATGCAGATGACATTGCACTACTCGCGCATTCACATCAACACATTCAAGACAAAACCGATAGACTGAATAAGTATGGCCAGCAGGTTGGCCTGAGCATCAATCTGAAGAAGACAGAGGTCATGACACTAAATGTGGGCAATCCTGAGCCAATAACAGTAAGGAACCAGAAGTTAGAACAGACAGACACATTTACTTACCTAGGATGCAAAGTAACACCTGGCGGCGGAACAAGCAAGGACATTAACAACAGAATGAATAAAGCGAGAACACCCTTTGCTATTCTCAACAACATTTGGAAGTCTTCCCAGTACAGCACAAACACCAAATTAAGACTATATGAGAGCTAATCACCTGTTTGCCAAGTCACTTTGATTACATGTCCTGCCCATGGGCCTTGTGCACTTGGGTCCCCTCTACACTTCGTTTCACGGGGTAGAAGAGGGTACGATTATGAGATGAGATGATGAGAGCTGTGTACTTTCTGTGCTTCTCTATGGTGCGGAATGTTGGAGAGTAACAGAGAAGGAAATGTTGAAACTGTCTTCCTTCCACACAATCTGCCTAAGGAAAATTCTCCGAATCTTTTGGCCAAACACCATCAGCAACCAAGAACTACTTATTCGGAGTAACCAGGAGGACATGCACACCATCATAGCTGGCAGACACTGGAGTTGGTTTGGCCACGTATTCAGAAGGGACCCTGATACCATCACAAGAACAGCTATGCTATGGACCCCCGAGGGAAAGCGAAAGAGAGGCCGACCAAAAACAACTTGGTGGAGAACTGTGGAAGCTGAGATGCAAAGAATGAACCAGAGTTGGGGCACTGTACGAAGGATGGCCGCCAACCGAGCAAAGTGGAATCAATTTGTTGCTGCCCTACAAGACGCCACCAGGCGTGATGGCCACTGACTGCTTTGGTGGTTGGCGGTTAAGGATCAAAGAAGAAGAAGATGTGTGAATTAAAGTTATTTTATACTACGGAAAATATTGTTTTGCTTAGCTAACACTGACAAGGGTTGATTAATTAATATCAGTGGCGCTTGGTTTTTGTTATTGTTAATCAGAATCGACGTAATTGCACTCTGGGCAAACCCATAGGTGCTCAGTCTCCCTCAGCTAATTTTGAAGGCTTAGTTTATAAATTGACGGTGTCACAAGATGTTTTGAGTAAAGGTGCTGAGAACATGTGCTCCACAGGGAGATGCATTTGGGTGTTTGTATTGTTATGACATGGGAGTACAGGTGAACTTAGAGCAGTGTAGTCCAACTGCAGTCCCATGGGCCAAATGTGACCCGTGTAAAATTGTTTTGTGGCCCGCGCTCATACGAAAAATATTTCTTTAATTGTGTGGTATAATTAATACTTCTAAGATAGGATTAATTTCCAGTTTCTTCTTCTTCCTTCCTCGTTCGCCCTGAAAAGGACGGTGGTTGCGTTGTGTCTGTTTCCAACGTAGCTGTGATATCTGCACCTTTCGGTCGACACATCTGACTTCTGCACGGCATTTTTTAGGACCGGGTTTACTTTCCCATTGCGATCCGTACTCGCTCAGCCAGCCTGCACAGCTGCAGACTTTTTCCAGGACCACCACATGGAGGTGGAGCACGGTCTTGACCAGCTCTGGTTCGCTGGTCCTGACGCAGGCAGTCAAGCTATGAGTCGCTGACTGCGGTCTCTATTGCTGCGTCTTGAGGTCCCAATTTCCAGTTTAGTATTGGTAAGTAATTCATTTTTTTAAAAAAGTATTACAATAACATTGTTTAGATGAAGTTAGATTTAACTGTCAGATAACTTTGGCCTAGGCTATGCTTTTTTTTTTCCGTAAGATTTAGCATAGCCTAATTTATTATTTACGGCTGCTTAAAAAAAAAAGGCGGATACCACTTCATATTATTTGATTTCACTAAAACTTGTAGAAAGTGCGTAAGAAATGTAAATTTGAATAATAATACAATACAAATAATGGGTAATATCGGAATGACGGTCGTCGAACGATCTGCATGTATTTTCGTATCATTTAGGCTAGTAACACTAACCTTAAATCTAAATGGTACGAAAATACGTGCGAAGCGTTCGGCGTCCGATATTACCCCATTATGAAACTGAAGAAAAAAAAAAAACACACACACAAAAGCAAGGCAAATTTGCATCTTAACCTGATCAGAGAAAAGTTTAGCCTATTTGGAGTTAGGCCTAGGCCTACTTCTCGTCTTAGTTTTAATTTCGTTTCTTTAAAAAAACAATGCGATTTTGCCTTGGGTGATCATCATTACGGTCAACTAATGATTTAGGCTAGGCCTATATTTATTAAATAATTAATTACTATCAATGTTTGATTGATACTAAAAGTCGTATGGGTAGGTCTATTTAAAGCTACCAGTTGGGCTATAGGCCTAACGGCTATTCCAATTATTCAAGTTTGATAGAGATTAGTTGCGTCAGTTTATATTTTCATTGCTAGCTTTAAAAAAAAAAAAAATAGGCATATATATATATATATATATATATATATATATATATATATATATATATAAAAAAAAGGAACCCGTTACACGCCCATTGAGGCATATTGGGAATATGGTGTTAGGCCCATATTATCTTGACCGTCGGCACACGAGGGGTGATGTGGTCGGCATCACGCCGGCCGCCTTAACCTTCCCAGAGTAGCTCTGGTACCCATTTGGGGCTGGGTCGACCCAGGAGCCGTTTTGTGGCCTAAAAATTTTCCGCCTCATCTGGGGATCGAACCATAGACCACTGCGCTAGGAAGCCAGTGCACTAACCACTATGCTACCGCGGCTCCATATATATATATATATATATTTGATTTAAGATTAGTAAACCGAACCCAAAACGCTTATTACTGGTCTCTTTAGACCTATACTTTTATTAGGCACTATAGAACAGACACCAAACTGTTCTTCATTTCCACCATAAATTGTATTAATTTTTTTTTGCAGAAATAGACTAAATGATGATACAGTTACAGCATTTCTACAATGCAAAATAAATTCTAACTCCTGTTGTTTAGGTTTTAAAGCAAGTGAAGACATGCTTAAAAAGGCAAAGGGCGCATGTCACTATGATGGTGCAGAACCATCTAATTGAATATATTTTTTACATGAATTAACTCTTTTGTTACGTTTTTCAGTCTTTGTACAGGTTTTGCGGGTCTTTGTACAGGGTTTTTGGATTTTGTGTACAGGTTTTTCATGTCTGAGGTGTGGCATGTATGGGTTGAATACGTTGGACCACCCTGGCTTAGAGTGTTTCTAGTAAATCTGCGTGAAGTCCGACTGTTTGTATTTGAACTGTTGTGAACTGGACATAGTTGAACGAATGTGATGCTTTGAAAAAGTGAATTGATGTTGAGATCGTGTGGGATGGAACTGGTGAGTTGTTTGGTGGATATGGTAATTGAATAAGAGACAATCTAGTCTAGAAGCAAGTTGTATGGTGTGGTTGGATGGTTGTAGTTGAGGAACGCCACAGTTTGTGCATTGCTCATAATTTGCTTCATGTAAGAAGTTATGAAATTATGTGCCGTTTTCTGTTGCACTGGCAGTGGTATTTTGTTGAGTAAATGTGAGAAGTTTTCTGCATAATTTTATTGTGTTAGCAACATTTGTGGTGGTGACAGTTTAGTCATACCTGTCAACTTGTACGAATTTTTCGTACAATGTACGGATTTTTGATACTTTTAGCAGTGTACGGCCGTACAGACTCGTTGTACGGATTTTTCTCACCGACCAAAAAAAAAAAAATTTGTTTTCTTTTTTAAATTAAAAAAAATTTTTTTTTTAATTCTAAAAATATTTTCCAACCCAAGTTTTTAAAAATTTTAAATCAGAAAATATTTTCTAGCCCAGGTTTTTTTAAACCAATTTTTTTTATTTTTAATTCCGGAAATCTCGGCGTTCGTTTTTAAACTGGGGTCTCTCCCAGCAACCAATCAAATCCTATTATACCCAAGAATTCGGCAAACACCTTGAATTCGGCCTCAAGTGCTTTCGGTTTTCAGCGTGACATGATGTATTTTTAAAGTTACCTGTTATCAACGACGACGCTTGCTTTCCACCACACTTCGACGCCATTTTGTTTAAAAAAGCTAAGTACTTATAACTTGTTAAATATTGCTGTTGTTTTGCTTTGTTGCAATTTAATCGCTGCCTTAATCTTTCCAGTTAGGCCTACATCTTGCCCCTCAATGTATTTCCGATAAATTGTCATAATATTCTGTGTAGAATAACTAGAAAAAAAAAAGTTTGTTTGCGTTGAGTAGGCCTACTTTATGCCAGCTCTCGAGATTCGCTGCTTTATTTTTTTTTTTTTTTTTTTTTTTAATAAAGTGGCAATGTGTTATCACAGGTCTAGGCTACCAACTCGTAAATAATAATTTTGTAAATTTTTGGTGGTACGTTTTTTTCTTCCTAGATTTGATATCTTGCCCTTCAAAATATTTCCGATAAAGTGTCATAATATTTTGTGTAGGCCCTACATAACTATAAAAAAAAGTTTGTTTGCGTTGAGTAGGCCTACTTTATTCCAGCGCTCCAGATTAGCTGCTTTATTTTTTAATAAAGTGGCAATCTGTTATCACTGGTTAGGCTACCAACTTGTAAATAATAATTTTGTAAATTTTTGGTGGTATGTTTTTTTCTTCCTAGATTTGATATTCTGTTCATAATTTTGTTTATTTATTGTTGTTGTTGTTGCTGTTAGCCGTTTGCTTTGTTCGTTGTATTTTTTATTCATTCTCTTTGTCTACAAATATTATTAGTTGAAATATTTCATCCACTGAATGATGGCTGAGCCTAATTCAAAGAAACAAAAGCTTGCAGGTCATGGTAAGTTTCAGATCGAATGGGTTAAACTCTTCCCTGGCATTGTAGATGCATCCAAGTTAGGATCAACCCATGCTTTTTGTAGATTATGCAGCAAAGATATTAAAGTAGTAGCTTCAGGATTATATGATCTGAAAGTACATTTTAAATCGAAATTGCATGAACAAATGTTTGCAATGCAGAAGGGAGCATCTATTAAGACCTTTTTTTGCTCAGCCAAAGGAGGAAGAGGGTGGCATTATAAGGGCTGAAGTTTTATTTGCAGGAGGTCCATGAATGCGGACACACTCACTTCTATTTTACAGTGTAAGATTAACATTGATACATGCTGTGCAGACTTTAAGCCCACAAATGCGATTCTGCAAAGAGCTAAAAGTGCATGTGTTGATTATAATACAAAACACTGTACATCGAAAGAATAGTGTACATCATGATCACTAAGTTTTTTATATGTAAAGAACAGCATGAGACTATTAGCATGTTTTATATCACAACAATTCAAATGCTAATAGATTTGTATATGTCATTTCTCATTTTAACACTGTATTGCGTATAATTTATTAATATATTTTTTGCGTAAGGATTTTTGGGTGTTTGTAAGGATTTTCTTGGTCCGGCGTACAGATTTTTGTCTCAGGAGGTTGACAGGTATGGTTTAGTAGTAGTGTGGGAGCTGTGAATTGTTGAATAAAAGTCTAGTTATTCTTGCACCACATTATCTGTGATTCTGTGATGGGTTGTTTGATGTATAAAATCATGATTGAGACTGATTTAGCAGTTTTTATGGCATGTCATTATTTCATTTGAGTTGGTGTCATGTTGGAGATGTGGTTATAAACCCTGGTAACAGAAAATCTGATATGGCAATGTCTGTTATTATTGTGATTGTTTAGATGTTTGAGTCTTATGTCAGATTTTGTTAAATATTTTGTTTCACTATCTTGTGCCCCAAGTCAGATGACGTTAAATAGTTTGTTTCACAAAAAGGTCAGTACTTAGATGAAGTGGAAGAATTCTGTTGGACTTAATGAACTCCCCAGAACCGATTCATGAATGTCTTTCTAGACAAAATAAATGGCACTCACTTTGGTTCAATGATGGCCACATTATCATTGAAATGGATTTGTTGGGAGTTGTTGCGAAGGTTTTCACAATACTCATCAATGTTCTGTGCCCCAAATTTGTCCTTCAGATCCTTCTCCAGCTGATATTTGGCCTTACGGTTTCTTCTGCAGGAAATTAAACAGCAAGAATTATGGGTAAATAAAAAAATCCTCCAATTTAAATGAACAAATTGTAGTTTTCTTAGAATTTTATTCACCCAATGTGCACAATTTTGAGATCCCCAAAAAAGAAAAAAAAAGATGAATAATGTGACACATCATTGCAAAGTAGGCTATGTTAATATTTTGCATTTTGAAGAAATCATTTTAAGAAAAAATGATATGGGCTAAACATTGTTGCTTTTGAGGTTGTGGTAATTAAGAAAAAAATTCAGTAGTTTGGTTTGGTTTTTGGACCATCTTCATTGCACACAGACAACTCTCACTGTGCTCAGATCTCCTCCCTCAGATCATGAGGATCTCAGCACAGTGCACAAACATGGTAGCACCAGCGTTGATTCCAATGTGTGTACACAGGAATCACTTACTTACTTAGTCGTTCCCCTTCTACCGTGAGGTGTAGAGGTTTGGAAGAGAGAGCGCCAGACTATTCTATCGGCTGTCTTCCTCCTGGCCTGGTTCCATTCTAGTCCTCGGTCCTTCAAAGATTGTCTAATGTTGTCCTCCCAGCGGACTCTGGGTCGTCCTTGGGGTCTGGATCCTTGGCTCTTTGTTTCCCATGCTTGTCGTGGTAGCCGATCAGGAATCACACATTCTATAAATATCTTTGTTGTGGGTAGGTTTCCTAATTTAAAATTTTCCCAGGGCAGTAGCCGTCCTGCCTACTCTTTATGATTTCCAGTTGCTGAGGGATTTTTAATGAGTGCAACTTGCACATGGGACCTTCTATTTTTCCGTCCTTATGTGTGAAGGCTAGGCATCCAGTCTCACCACCCAGGAGATCAGGGGGGCATATGACTTCATTAGGAACCACTGGTTCTGAAAAATTTCCATCGGTTATATTACCAGTACTGGGAATGAACCTGGTACCTTTAGAATTTGAGGTGGATGCCATACCTCTTAGCCACTCAGAGTAGTGCGTAACATGAAAAACAAAGTTTTTCTTATACTGATTAACTCTTGAAGGACGTAGTTGCTTTGCTATGTTTGACACAAAGAATTTTCTGTCATTTTGAGTTTTCATATGGTGTTAAAGTTTAATAAAAAAAAGGTAAAGAATCCTGTTACATGCCCATTGAGGCATACTGGGGAATATGGTGTTAGGCCTGTATTTTCTTTACCATACTAAACACTAGAGGTGATGTGGTCAGCATCATGCCGACCGCCTTTAACCTTCCCAGACTTGCTCTGGTACTCAATTCATAAGGCGTTGTTGACCCCGGAGCCATTTGCGGTTTAAAATATCCCACCTCAACTGGGGATCGAACCCACTGAGCTCGGAAACCAGTTTAAAATTTAATGGTTGGTTCTATCCAAGGTTTTAAAAGTATTGTAATGTTATACATAGTTGTTAAAGAATATAAAATAAAACGGGCTATATGAAAACAAAAACTAACGGTACCGAAGACTGGTCTCCCGTAATGAGTGCATGGGGAAATCAGCCTTGAAAAATGGCCTTTCGTCCTTTAAGAGTTAATGAAGCATATAACTGCTTTGGGAACCTGTTGCAGGGGTGGTTCCATACTTCAAAGGTAGTGATAAATGAAACAAGGATGAATGAAGCATTAAATGAAGATGAATGCACGGCCATCTTGTTCTAATTCATCATCTTCACCATTTTCCTTTGTGCTCCTTATGGAGCATGGAGCCATCCCTGCAGGAAGCCTGCATCTAGTCACAAGCTCATGCAGCGGTAATTTCTGTGGCAATTTTTTTTACATGCCCCATGTCCAACCTCATATTAGTTGCCTTGTATGACATGCCTGAGGGGTGCAGGGGTTGTATCCTAATTTATCTCTTCATGACCCCCAGGAATTCTTCTTCTTCTTCTTTGATCCTTAGCCGCCGACCGTCAAAGCAGTTAGTGGCCATCACGCCTAGTGGCGTCTTGTAGGGCAACAACAAATTGATTCCACTTTGCTCGGTCAGCAATTACATAGGCTTAATTGAAAATATATGATAACAAAATCTAAAAACAGGAAATGTACAAATTCTTTGAGCTGCCAAAAAAATACTGCGCTCCATTTTGGACAGAAGTAGGGGAGAAATTTGATGAAGTTACCAAGTACTAGAGAAACAGCAGATATGCAACACTCTAAAAATCTATATCCAGAAAAAAAAAAGCTACAGCACAATTAAAAAAAAAAAACAACAACAAAAAACCATGAGCCTATCAGCAAGAAACACATTTTTGTGTTGAAATGAGGAACCCTCAGGGAAATAAAAATAATAGTCAGTTAATAAAAGGTTATAAGGGGCTTGTTCTAATTAGTATACAGGTATAACTCGCTTTATTGCGCTTCACTTTATTGCACTTCGCAGATATTGTGCTTGTTTTCAAATTATTCATGTTTATTTATTAGAATGTGCCTTCTTCTTCTGATAGATTTTGACTCTCTACCAGCAAAAAGATTACGATTCGCTTAAGGTTCAGATGATGAAGATTAGCATTCTTTTAGCAATAAAGTATTTTTAATTTTACAGTACATTTTTTTTTTTTACACCTAGCACTATTGCGCACTTAATAGACATAGTGTAAACATGATTATAGCCTTTTAAATGCACTGGGAAGCCAAAAAAATGGGTGTGACCCGCTTTATTGCGATATTCGCTTAATTGCGGTGGTCTGGAACCAACCCGCAATAGCTCCGAAGTATGCCTGTACTGAATCAATTTGTTGTTGCCCTACAAGACGCCACTAGGCGTGATGGCCACCGACTGCTTTGACGGTCGGCGGCTAAGGATCAAAGAAGAAGAAGAATGCCTGTACTAAAAAAATTAATAAAGATGAACAATGTAAAAAAATACAGTAAACCAGGTGCCACACTAAAAACTGTAAATTCCACAGTGATTTAATACACAATATTTGTTGAATACAGCTGTAGAAGACACTCTTGATCCTACCTCAACTGCTCAGTTGCCTGTTCCAAGGTTCTCTTTAGTAGGGCCTGAACTCCTTCAATTGTCTCCAGCTCCTTTAGCAATTCCTTCTGCACATCATCATGAACCAGGTCAATGCCAACACGTTTTTCCCTGAAATTTCCATCATAAAAATAACCAATTATGTTGCTACTAAAAAAGTTTGTTTCATTCCAATTATTCCACCGAAATGCACTAAGAGTTAAGCATGTTCACTGATCTTCACTGCATATATATTTTCCTTTACTAAGAAACAACTTTTTTTTTTTACATCCAAAATAGTAGCAATACCAGTGAAAGAATAGAAGAGATATCATTCATCATCACTACCCCCTTCAGCTTCCCCAGGAGCGAGCACAGGCCTTCAACAAACCCATACCAAGTCCTCCTGCCATGTGCCATTAGCTCAAGGTCTTTCCATGTCTTCCTCATAATTTAAATTTCTGTCTGCAGTTATCTTTTTTATGGGTTTTTTTTGGGTGTACCTCTTCTTCTCTTACCATGGGGATTTATGAACAAAGACTGTCTGATGATGCTATCAACAGGTTTTATCAATTTGTGTCCAACCTATCACCAGCTCCTTTTTCTAATCTCTTGTTCCACTGGCATTTGTTTGATTCTTGTCATCACTTTGTGTCCAACCTATCACCAGCTCCTTTTTCTAATCTCTTGTTCCACTGGCATTTGTTTGATTCTTGTCATCAGTTCCACGCTGGTGACCTTGTACCATTTCAATCCTTCTACTTTATGAAGGACCCATTTAAGAAAGTCTGTAACGTCATGGTTGTTATATAATATAGTTGTATCTTCTTCTTCTTCCCCCTCGTCTGCTCTCAAATAACCACATCTATCTCTCTTATGAAGCTGGCAGTCTGTCTCAGGCTTCTCTCATCACCATACAGTTTCTCCCTCAACTGGGTTGGAGAAGGCCACTCTGCTACTCTCATGGAGCTGACTAATACAGTTATATCATTAATGCATTTTTTTAACCATCTCATGGCACATAGGTGTGTCTTTTGGACATCTAAAAATAGTAACAGTACCAGTGAAACAACAGAACTATAATTACATCATCATTTTCATTTGCGCTCCTTATGGAGCATGGAGGCACTACTGCTACTGGTCCTCTTGCAGGAAGCCTGCACCAAGCAGTTGAGTCACATACTTTTGCAGCAATAGTTTATGTGATGAAGTTGCCAGCCCCATGCACAATCTCATATTAGTTGGGGAACCATACGAGGCAATTACATCAGTAATACTACACATATAAGGTAACCTGTTTGCGAGGCACATTCTGGCAATGTGTAAAGGTTCCTCTGTTGCCTGGAGGGCTTTGTCCACTCTCTGTTTGAATGTCACAAGATTTTCAGTTTCTTTCACCAGACCATCAAGTTTATCATCCAACTCTTTCTTCCAGTAGCGGATATCATTCAAGCGTTGCTCTGTAAAAGAAATATGTTTACGTTACAGCCACCTTCTCCATTAAGGTGATAAAATTACATTCCTGGGTGCACTGTCAAATTCAAAGTAAAGGATGTGGTACAAAAACTGAAATGAAATATGGCATGCATGTTCTTAGATCTTCTTCCAACTTGTTTAACTGTCTTACTTACTTACTTAGTTGCTCCTCTTCTACCGTGAGGTGTAGAGGTTTGGAAGAGAGAGCGCCATACTATCCTATCGGCGGCCTTCCTCCTGGCCTGGTTCCATTCTAGTCCTTGGTTCTTCAAAGACTGTCTAATGTTGTCCTCCCAGCAGACTCTGGGTTGTCCTGGAGGTCTGGATCCCTGGCTCTTAGTTTCCCATGCTTGTCGTGGTAGCTAATCTTCTCCCATTCTGCAGACATGGCCAAACCATCTTAGTTGGGACTGTTCTACTTGGGTATGCAGGGGTTGGATTTTTAGGCCTTGATGTGTCGTCTGGTTGCGGACCAAGTTTCTTCTTGTTACTTCAACCATCTTCCTCAGATACCTCATTTCTGAGGTTTGGATCTGGCTTTTGTGGGTTGTAGTCACTGACCATGGCTCACATCCATACGTCAAGACTGGGACATGTTATCTTCCCTTCCAGCCATTACTGACCATAGGAGCGTACCTCCCGAAATAACTTTCGGTGGCACGAGGTTGGGCAATTGTAGATCGAGCTGTTGCCCATGCAGCAAGACCCGGCCTGGACGTCAGAGGAACGGTCGGGCTGCTACAGTCTGACACCAGTAGCAACCGCCTGTCACTAATAGGATACGGAACTTGCCCTCTAATCCATCTGTGAATTTGGTCATTTGTGACTATATAAGGGATGCAGACGCCTCAAGAGCAGAGGGTCTGCGGTAATGCCGGACATTTCGCGTCCTTCCGGTCATAACTGACCATATAAAGGATACAGATGCCTCGAGAGCAGAGGGTCTGCAGAAATGCCGGAAGCATGTATTAGCTCTAGAATTGCCACAGTTATCCAAGTAGGATCATGTCATCTAAGGAACCTCGACTGATTTAATGAGCCATTTGCGGTTTCATTTACGGACACAGGAGCCAAACTACTGCCTCGCTAACCGATGAACTGGGAGGGCCCGTGGTACCAGGATCACCACGCGCAGTCTCTCGAGACAGCGACCGCCAGCGCTCTTGAGCTGGGAAACAAAACGAAAATTTCTTTGACGCTTGCCCCCATTAAAAAATCATTCCAACAATCACAAAGTGGAAGGCCGCTTTCATTAGGTACATTTCAAAAGCTCACTTTGATTAAGCACTTTTTGGAAAAAAGATGGTTGAAAAATTTAGTAACGAATGGAAAAATTGATGGCAAGAAAAGTAAACACATTAAGGAGATAAAATACCTGATAGCACAGCATAAAGTCAGCAATATCACTGATTCTTGTCATGAGCTATTAGCAATGTACAGTACAGCAGGATTTATACACAATTTATAAACATGTATGCCTCAATACAATTTTTAAACAAAAGAATAAAAATGGTACAGAGATATATTTACATTTGAACAATACAAAATGTAGGATGTTTTGGAGTTTACTCTTCTTCAGCTGCAGTCACAAACAGGAGACAAAATAAGAAATATAGATAAACAGAAAAAGACAAAGGACACTGCAAACACATGGAAACAATAAATGATAAAAAAAGGAACGAAAAGCAACACAGAATTATTAAAACTAACAAGGAAAAAGTAACACTACATAAGCAAGTAAAAAATACAGAACAAGAAGAGAAAAAAAAAGAACAATTTATTATAATACATAATTTTTTGACATACCTAGTTTCTTGTTAACATCAGCCTGGGTCTTGTCAGTACGCTTTGCAGTTTCATCTTTAAGTCTGTTTGACTCGGATATCAAACGCTCAGCCTGCTGTCGTTCCACATCAGCATTTGCATACTTTGTGAGATTGGAACGAGTCCAGTCCTCGTGAGTGAAACGGGTGGGTGCTGTGATGAGCCTCGCCATATCTGCACTGTAATTAACAAATGTTCTAGTCAATTTATTAGTTTCGTTTCCCTTTTCACTCATTTTGAAGCATGGAGTTATGACTACAGCTGGCACAGTTGCAGGAAGCCTGCAACAAAGCTCTCATGTGCTTGTAGTGGTGGTTTTTTTGTAGCACATTGATTTAGATGATATTGCCAGCCTATGCAGACCACGCTGGCTTGGCCATGTCCGCCGCAAGAAAGATGGTCGCATCCTGAAAGATATCTTCTACGGACAACTGGCAGGTGCCAAAGAACAGTTGAGTGACCACAGCTAAGGTTCAAAGATGTGTGCAAGAGAGACATGAGGGCACTGGACATAGATCCAGTAACCTGGGAGGATGAAGCTGCTGATTGCACCAAGTGGCGATGCTCTCTACGACACTACCTCAGATTGAACGAAAAGAAGCTCTCACGGCAAGCAGAAGAGAGGAGAAAACGTCGAAAGGAACACCAGGAAAATAAACACCTGAGGACTGTCACCTCAGGGGCGCATTCCCGTAGTCAGTTATGACTGAAGGGGCTATTATTATTATTATGTTGCCAGTCCAATGCAAAACCCTATATTAGTGACCTCTTATGACATGCCTGAGGGAGCAGCAGTCACAATTGTTTCTTTGTCTTCTCACAGACTCCCAGGAACTACACAGGGTAGTTGTGAAATTGGTAACAGATTATATTACTAATCTTTTGTTTACCTTATATAAATGCAAGAGATTAATACAATACAAAATACTCTACATATATTTATTTAGAAAGCTCTGTTTATTGCTTATGATAAGTCATATAATACATAATACATATCGCTACGTCACCCAACTTACAATTGATAAGAACCCAGCTTGCAACTCATAACTTCCCAGTTTGCTGTGGTGAGTCAATAATTATTTTTGAAAAAGTTTGAAACAAGGTTAGGATTTTGGGATTAGCGGTAGCAATTATTGCTCTGAGGGCCGATGTACAAGGCAGTAGTCTGGAGGCTTACATGTTGACTGGATATGCTGCATTTTGTTATAAGTTGGAATTTCACATTATGCAGCGAAAAATGTTGTTTGAAGTGCTTGAACCACCCAGAACTAGCACTAAACTCGATATTGTAGTCTGGTCCTGCTTTTTCTTTAAGCATTTTGAACAAGCTTCGTGCCTTAGCAGTGATCCTCAACGCGCTGAGAGGGATTTGCTTCTGTGTTTGGTCCTCAATCCAGGTCATTAGCAATTTTTCCATATCTGATATAGGTCCCTCTCGCATTTTCGTAATCTTTGTAGCTTTCAGTGGAGCCGATCCTTTAACAGCTATAGCATTCACTGGTTTTCCACCTTCGTGATGTTTAATTACCTTTTGTTTCACTTCCAAATCGATACTTTTCCTTTGTCTCTTGCTGCTGCTGTCACTAGAACTGGTTTTGCTGCGTTTGGGAACCATGATGCACTTCACGATAATGTATGTTCGAAAGTTCACATTAAAATAACGATAGTAAGTACAGTACAGTACATACATAGGCCAGCAACATAGGCGTTTATTACGACTATCAAGACATATGTACTGTATTATAGGTTATATATGTATTGTACCATTATATGCCTGGTATCGCAAGAGACATGAGATACACAAGTTGTGTGCGGGAAGCTGTTGCTTTCACTACGTCCGGTTATGTCCGCTTCGTCCTGTTCTCCGATTGGCATTTCTGAACTCTATTATAACCTTATGGGACCACGGACGTATATGCGGTTGGACATTATTACTTTTGACATAGCAGGGTTGGGGTTACGTTAAGACTAGCTAGTGTACACAAGGATAGCCACTTGGACAATATGGGGCAACATGGCGAATGCCATCTACTGTTCCGAACTTCTGCTATTCTAAGATTTGTAGCCACTTATTTTTTACAAAAAAGAAATTAAAACTCTAGAAACAAGGTTACAGTTAACAGTTTAGCGTTAGGATACAGGGTTTTGCTGCACTTCACGTTTGATATGTTCGCAAGTTCACATTTAAAATAAGATTAGCATAGGCCTACTAACGACGTTGGCGACTGATTTGTGTGATAACGAAGAACAACCCCTGCTGTTCTTCATTTCAACCCCTCTACGACTTCAGGAAATAAACAATTTTGATCCTGTAATCAAAGCTCTGAAACACATTTGACGTGTATACTATCATTATAAATCGACACCTTAAGCAAATTATGATGAAAATTTGAACATTAACTCAATACCTACGTAGGTCATAAAAAATTTAAGGTAAACAAACCTGTACAGCAAACAGATGCTCTGGACGGCTACCGCCTTAGCAACGCCGTTGCCAAAGCATACATGTGTCGAGTGTTTCCATTGGGACAACTTTAAGAAACTTCCGATTGGACATTATTGGTTGGATTCGTTTAGTAGTTTTTTTTTTTTTAACTTCTGACAAATAATAATTTTATTGGATATCTCATTATGCAGCAATAGAGAATGCAGTCAGCAACCCATAGCTTGACTGCTTGCGTCAGGGTCAGCGAACCAGAGCTGACCAAGACCCTACTCCACCTCCACGTGGTGGTCCTGGAAATAGGCTGCATCACTGCAGTCTGGCTGAGAGAGTAGGGATCGAAGAGGGAAGGCAAACCCGGTCCCAAAAAATGCCATGCTGAAGTTGGATGTGTCGGCCGAAAGGCGCAGATATCGCAGCTCCAGTGTAAACAGACACAACGCAACCAACGTCTTTTTCAGGACGAACTAGGAAGAAGAAGAAGAAGAAGAAATACACCCTCTAGCAAAACATAAATTATGGACTCAGACATCTGTCATTGCAGCAAATGACCAATATCACGGCCATAGTGATCTGTGCCCCGGACAGTAAGGGCCACTGGCCCCTAACCACTCATATGACAGATTACTGGTTCTGCATCTGTCGAGTTCCCCTCCTCTCCCCAACCCTCACTTATGTGGGCCCTCGGTTGTTTGTATTGACGAAATTGCTGATTCTAAACACGAATGAGAACAAGCCCAGGATCTGTCTTATGCAAACTGTCGTGCGAGGCTTCTTAAAACACTTTAAAGGGGCGCGAGGCTTCTTAAAACGCTTTAAAGGGCGCGAGGCTTCTTAAGATGCTGTAAAGGGGTGCGGGAGCTCTAACAGGTTAAGAAACATTGCTTTAGCTCCTCAAGGAGCATAGACACATGCCAAGTTCTCCCGTCACGTGCCAAGTCCTCCTGTCACGTGCCATCATCTCAAGTTCTTTCAATGTCTTCCTCATCACTTTCACTTCTGTCACCATTTCTCTTCTCCGTGTGTCCTTTGGTTCTACTTCTGCCTCTATTCTTATAAGTGCTATAAATATACATAGTTACCGAAGATCTCCGAAGAGACAAAGAAAGAAAAAGGACTACCGAATCTTGAGGCATGTCGTAAAAGGTGACTAATAGGAAATTGTGCATAGGGTTGCCAGATGAAAACTGTGATAACTGTGAAAAAAAAGCCAAAAACCGTCACAAAAAAGCTAAAATGTAAAGCCAAATAGTAAATAAAAAAAAAAAAAAAATTTAAAAAGCCAGATGTGTGGACTTTAGCGTAAAAAAAAAGCCAAGTTGGCAACCCTGCTCTTCATGTAAGACAAATTGCCACATAAATAACCGCTGCATGACATTTGTGAAAGCTTGGTGGCTACATGCTCCGTAAGAAGAGCAAAGGAAGATGATGATGATGAATGTCGTAAAGGACAAAACAACTCTCTTCATGAACACAACCAATCAATACACGTTAGCTCCCCGAGGAACATAGGCCTTCAACAAACACATGCCAAGTCTTCCTGTCCTGTGCCATCCGCTCAAGTTCTTTCAATATTTTTCTCATCATTTTCACCTCTGTTTCCAGTTCTCTTCTCCATGTGTTTTTTGGTCTACCTCTGCCTCTCTTTCCCTGTGGATTCCAGAACAAGGACTGCCTTGTAATGCTATCAACAGGTTTCCTCAATGTGTGTCCTATCCATCGCCAGCGTCTTCTTCTCAACACTGGCATTTGTCTGGTTCTTGTCATAAATTCCACATTTCAATGAATACTACACTTTACAGGAACCAGTTTAGCAGCCGTAGCGCACGCAATGATGACAGGAAGCTCTGTACTCAACTTTGAAAGAAGAGGTGGGGAAGTGGCTAAGAGGTATGGCGTCCGCCTCGAATTCTAGAGGTACCGGGTTCGATTCCCAGTTGAGGGAATATAATTTTTGGAAATTTTTTTTCAGAACCAGTGGTCCTAATGATGTCATACTCCCCCCTGGTCTCCTGGGTAGTGAGATCGGATCCCTAGCCTTCTCAGATAAGGGCGAAAAAATAGGAGGTCCTGTATGTAAGTTGTGCACGTTAAAAATCCCACGGCAGTTGGAAATCGTAAGGAGTAGCCCTTTCAGGTCGCTGCCCTGACAAAATTTAAAAATTGGAACCTACCCACCACAAAAATATCTATAGAATATGTGATTCCAGTATTCACACATTGGGATTCTCCCCGGTGCTACGGAGTTCTGCACTGTGCTGAGATCCTCGTGTGATTTAAGTGAGGAGATCGGAGCACTGATGGAGTTGTTCGTGTGCAATGAAGATAGTCCTTAAAACCAAACCAAACCAAACCAAACCAAACCAAACCAAAAGATGAGATGATTTACCTACTTACTTACTTAGACGTTCTTCTTCTACCGTGAGGTGTAGAGGTTTGGAAGAGAGCTCCATACTATCCTATCGGCTGCCTTCCTCCTGGCCTGGTTCCTTTCTAGTCCTCGGTCCTTCAGAGATAGTCTAAAGTTGTCCTCCCAGCGAACTTTAGGTCGTCCTGGAGGTCTGGATCCCTGGTTCTTATTTTCCCATTCTTGTCGTGGTAGTCGATTTTCTCCCATTCTGCAGACATGCCAAACCATCTTAGTTGGGACTGTTTTGCTTGGGTCTGCAGGTGGTGAGATTTTAGGCCTTGACGTATCCTCTGGTTGCGGACCATGTCTCTTCTTGTTACTTCAACCACCTTCCTCAGATACCTCATTTCTGAGGTTTGGAGCTGGCTTTTGTGGTTTGTAGCCATTGCCCATGACTTGCATCCCCAAGTCAACACTGATACAAAGGTGAAGCGGTATACAGCCATTTTCGTCTTCTTGCCAACTTCTCTTTTTCTGAGGAATCCTCGATGAAGAGCTGATTTAATCACTAGAATTAGAAGCAGGGCTGAGTCGGAGTCGTGGAGTTGTTCGCTTTTTGGTGGAGTTGATAAACAATGTCTGGACTCCGAAATTTATGCCACCTGACTAGTAAACAAGCTATAATCAGAGTCGGGAGTAGGAGTCAAACTTCTAAAAATTTCAGGAGTCAGAAATTTTTTTTAGCCGACTCCTTATCCTTGATCAGAAGTGTCTCCCACCCCCGCCAGACAAGTTTTTTGGCCCTTTTATCTCCCCTAAGCTCTAACGCGCGGGAAGGCTCACTTGGGTCTCCAAAATGAGAGCCTCGTTGTGATTTTCTGGTCTCGCTGGGGACTGAACCCACTCCACACATTAATTGCAGCTTCCATCTTCGTTCCTGATTTCATCCATTCTGCAAACTTAGTGACGTTGTGTGACGATGGGGTGGGGGTGAGAGAGAGGTTGGGGGGGGGGGGGGTGTTTGGGAAAACGTGACGTCATATAAAAATAAAAGTCATACTCGTTTCTTACATAAATTATGTATCTACTTTTATCCGCAATAGTTAACTTGTATCCGCATTAGTTAACTTTTATCCGCAATAGCTAACTTTTGTCCGCATTTGTATATTTTATCTGCAATAGTTAACTTTTATCCGCAATAGTTAACTTTTATCCGCATTTGTAACTTTTATCCGCATTTGTAACTTTTATCTGCAATAGTTAACTATTAGCCGTAATTGATAACAACGACTTATATCCCCTATATATTTAATTATCTTATGTGTGCCGTCATGGTCGTCAGTCACAAACTTTACCCACCAAAGTTGCAGTCGGGAAATTACATAAAAGTCGTGCGCCTGTCGCCTTTGTACTAAACTGCACGAGGCTCAATGTAACGTATATCTTTCCCCCCACAAAAGTTGCAGTTATATTTAAATAATAAATAGATAATACAAAGCAAAATGTAAACAATCTACAATATATTTTATTATTACTATTTTAATTTTTTTTTTGGGTGGCCGTTTGACTATTTCCCTTTGACATGGAAGATAAATTACATCGCTTGGAAAAAAAAAAAACAGGCAACAATTTTTTTTTTCAAAACTTTATAAACGTTGGTAAAATAACTTCGTTCAAAATCAGCAAAATGAGTTCTTCAATCTTCTAAATGTGCTGCAGATGCTGAAAGGTTAAGACGTTAGCTTTAGTTCTTTCCCCGTCATTACTTTGACGAGTATATTAAGTAGTCGTTTTTATTTTTTGCCATTTGGTTGTTTCCCTTCCACAGAGAAGAGGATAAATCACATCCCTTGAAAAAAAGACTAAGATAATGTTTTTCAAACCTTTACAAAAGTGGGTAAAATAACTTCATTCAGAACCAGCAAAATGAGTTTCCCAGTCTTCTAAATGTGCTGCAGATGCTGAAAAGTTAAGACTTTAGCTTTAGCTCTTTCCCCGTAATTATTTTGACGGGTATAAATTACTAGTTAATATTATAATCTCAGCTGAAATATTGGTTACTTGTTATAACTTTAACTGGTTTAAATTATCTTTAATTAGATATTTCCTTTTTAAATAATGTAAAACACACCTTAGAAAACAAAAATACAGACTAAACAGATTGTGCTGTTTAAAAGTAGATTTAAAAAAATACAGTAACAGGTTATCCCCATCGTGACAACTGTCAGATGAGATGAAAGAAATGTATCGAGATTAAAAGAAGTCACGTCCAACACAAAAATCAGAATCAATTCAAATGTCAAGATAGTCTTATTGTATGGCTCTGAACATGGCGAACAACAACCAGGGCCGGATTAAGCTAGTGCGGGGCCTGTAGCACTTGTTAAGAAAGGGGCCCTATATTTTAAAAAAATACAATAAAACAACACAAACATTTTTGAACACATACATTTTTAATTTGCATAGTAATTATCATTATCAATTAATTCGTGCTTGTAATCCTATAAACTTGCCACTCATGTTGCTGGCGTTGTCGTAACTTTGACCTTTAAAAAATTAAGTAGACTTTTAGTAAGCTGTTCAGCACTATGACCTTCCATATCCAAAAATGTCACAAATCTTTCAACTGGTCCAGATGGCAAAACATAGCGCAGAGTCAAAGTCAGCTGGTCCATATTAGATATATCTGGAGTAGAATCCAATGAAACGGAATAATACTTGTATTTCTTCACTTCACAGAGAATGTGATCCAGTATGCTGGATCCAATCAGATTGATGAATTCCTCACACAAGATGCAGCAATAGTGAATGCAGACAGCGACCCATAGCTTGACTGCTTGCATCAGGATCAGCGAACCAGAGCTGATCAAGACCGTACTCCACCTCCACGTGGTGGTCCTAGAAACAGTCTGCAGCAGTGCAGTCTGGCTGAGCGAGTACGGATCGAAATGGGAAGGCAAACCCGGTCCCTAAAAAATGCCGTGCAGAAGTCGGATGTGTCGACCGAAAGGTGCAGATATCACAGCTCCGGCGTAAACAGACACAACGCAACCACCGTCCTTTTCAGGGCGAACGAAGAAGAAGAAGAAGTTTTAGATAGATATGATGTATGTCCAAATCCTTTCTTTGCATGAGTACTTATATGCACTGCCAGAAAAGGGTCAAACGTGGCAAGTAATTCTAACAACCCTAAGTAATTCCCGTTATAAGGGTACCCAACAATTTCATCACTGCCACGAAATGAAAGGCCTCGTTCTGCTAAAAACTTCACAACTTCAATTATTCGCTCTAGAAGTTTGTGCCAATACTTTTCTTGAATGTCCATTTGTTTCACAAGATGGGAATCGACACGTTCACCTTTGTTTTTTACGCATCAACAGTGAAATTAAAGCTTGTCTATGTGAGGAGCTTTCTTCATGTCGACGCAATGGATTGCTTGCATTTTTCCAGTCATTAAACCCTTCCACAGTAAACTTTGATGAACATTCTGAACTCATAAGCTTGCGTGGGAAACAGAATAGGCGCCCTTTACTTTCTGAATAGCATAACCATTTTCTTGCATGTTGCTTGTTTGTAAGTTTATGAATATGTGTAAAATAAGACTTCTGACAGTATAGAGTCTTCTTTTCAGTGTCATACAATCGCACGGATGAAGAGAAGGCACTATCAACATGTTGACATTTTTCACTTCCCTTGGATATGCAATATTCACGCTCACAGTCATCTATATTGTTGGGCCAGTCACCAATATCATTAGAGTACTTCTTCGTTTCACTTATTCTTTCACATTCAGAATCAGTGTATACTGGGTTTTGCTGTATGTTTTCTGCTGCACAGCCTGCACTAGTACTAGTTGTTCCTGTAATTCCAGCTTCAGCGGTAAGAGTACCACCACCATGAACATCAAAATATTCTGTCAGCTTACGTGTTTTTTATATCATAAGTTGATCTCTTCTTTCTTTTTCTTCCTTCGCTTTACGTTTTTCACTTCTAGAAGCATAATTACGTCCAATATCTCTGTGTCTACTGCTCATTTTTTTGAGTTTTCTAACCTTACAAATCAAGAAATTTTAATCAAGATCGAAAGAGCGTCCAAACGTGACCAAATTTTCAACGCCACTTAAATGGCTTCCGTCCGCAAACAGTTAAGATTAAAATAATGAAGAGTCACACTAAGTCGCCCTCTTATGCTCTTTCTCTCACAATTTCGTGACACCAAATGAAAAGGCGCTAAAGATGGCATAAATCACAAGATCATTGGTTTAACGCTCGTATTTTTTTTTCTTTCTCTCTAACCAGCGGCACTCGAGCTTTCCAGCTCTTTTGACCCAATGACTTTCCTTCCAACCCGGTCAGGAGCTTCGCTCCTTCCCATCAACGCTCGTATTAGAAGATGACCAAAAAATTATGTACATATTTATTGGCGCGGGGCCCCTAAAAGCGCGGGGCCCGTAGCATATGCTACTTGTGCTACTACGTTAATCCGGCTCTGACAACAACCAAAAAGCGCCGTACTTTCACAAATGAGTTTTAAAAAAAAGTTAGTCTCAGCAGATACTGCCGTAGGAAGTGAAGTGTTAGAGACTTTACACTACTAGATCAAGCTTCGAAAGGCAAAGTAACCACTTTGCCTTTCCTGACCCAAGAGTAGAGTTAAAAATCCATTTACAGCTGTTAGACAGTAGCGTGACACCACCGTGTTTCCAACCCGCTACCTTTGCCGCGAGAGGCCTGCGGTCTAACCAAAGACACTGTCATAAATGGGTGCTCGCCTAAGTAGAAGGACTGTAGTTGTATGACAAGACCGCTAATGTGGAACTGATGACACGAACCAGACAAGTGCCAGAAGAACCAGACATGTGAAGAAGATGCTGGAGATGGATAAGACACACCACTGAGCAAACCTGCTTATAGGTTTACCAGGAAGTGCTTTAATGGTTAAAAATGGCAAAAATGGCAAAAATTGCGTGAAATCATATGTGGACGACCTGTGTGCTATGTTTCCACGTAGCGTGCCGCTTTCAACCATTACCCATAAGCACGGAAGCCGCTTCAATTTGTAAGGGAAATAATTAAAAAAAAGAGTGACATGAGAAACATTATAGTGATTGTGTACCTTTGTTTTTGTGTTTTTAAGTGTCTGAAAAGTATTGGAAAGGTTATCTAAGAGTAGTGTGTATAAGCCTAACTACATTATGTAGAATTGTAGAGCAATAAAATTAGTTTTAGGGATCACATTTTATTACTGTGACGAAATGAATTCATAAATACGAAAACTAAATGGTCCGTACATTCTGTTAAATATTATAAAAGCGGTTGGCCAGTTATCATTAATCAATCATTCTTCGTATCGTTTACAAATTTATATTTTGTATGTGATAGATATGACCAATGACTGACTTACGATAACTGGTCATCCACGGTTCTTCTATGTAATAGAATGTATGAGACATTTATTTTTATATTTTTAGTGCATTTGGGAACAGTAATTAAAGAGAGGTAGTCCCACAGCTGATACTGTAGTAGTGTAGTGTAGTGTTAGAGATGTCACTATACTAGGGTCATCGAGAGCGGGGTCACCAGTTCATTTTTCGCTGCCTTTTCCTTCCCTAACCCACGAGCAGAGTCAGGTACCCGTTTACACAGGGCTGGATTATGAACTCCAGAGGTCCGTATTAAGATATTTTTGGGGCCCCTCTCCAGTCTTCTAAAAGGTACAAATAGAAAGAAAAAAAAAACCAATGAATTTCAGATAAATGTTTTTATTAATCCTATATATATAATCCCAGCTTTTTCTGTCAGTGCGTAACGCTAAGGGATGTGTCGTACGGAAGGTTAATTGTTCTAATTGGCCCGTCTGAGTAGAGTGGATGTCGACAGATACGCGAGAAGGTATAGAAAATAGATTTTTTCACAGGTGGTAGATAAAGGGAAAGATATGTCTCTGGAGTAATTAGGTTGTCTCCTCCAGACTGTACTTTGTTGTAAGACAACTTTTACCTCCCTATCCAGAACAGATAAGTTTCTCTACACACACACACACACACACACACACACACACACACACACACACACACACACACACACACACACACACACACACACACACACACACACACACACACACACACACACACACACACACACACACACACACACACACACACACACACACACACACACACACACACACACACACACACACACACACACACACACACACACACACACACACACACACACACACACACACACACACACACACACACACACACACACACAGCCAGCTATGATGTGACAACAAGACACACAAACGTGAGAAAAAAAACTACGGATAAATGGGTATGGGTCTAACCAACACACACAGGTAAGTTTCTTTGTAGTTTAGTATCATTTAAACTCGACAACATCAAAATATCTGAAGGAAAAAAAAGATCAAAGAGTCATTTACATGCATATGAAATAAAGCAGAAAAAAGTGCACCTTCCCCGAATGGAAGAAAAAACCATACAATTATTAACCCAAAGGTTGAAGGTTAGCACTCTATTACAGAATGAACAGTAGTGGTACTCTACGAGATCCAGTAAAATAAAAAAAACTTTTAGACAAATCAGATATATGGATAGTTTTTCCGCAAACAAGAAAAATACTCGCACACTCTTTCAAGCAGTGGCCACTCTCACACTCTTACCTAATTGCCTGGTATGGTAGGTCTGTAATTTCCCTTGGTAATAGAATTAGTCCATGAATATATTATCTATTTTCACTTAATATTCTGACACCCCAGTTGTTGCAGATCCAAATTGGCCCCAGTCCATCCCCAGAAATTAGTTAATGAGGTGAACGCCTAATCTGGTGCTTCTCCTATAAGTGTTATTACAAACAGTTAAAGCTGTGAGAGTTCTTGAGGTTCACTCTTTAACGGGAAAAATACTTCCAGTATTGGGAAACATCTGGTTGCTAAAATTACTGTTCTTATGCTGATGATTTTTCTATCGGCCAACTCTGTATTAGAGCGCCGATTCTGCACAGCATAGCTAGCTAGAGAGATCTTCCTCTCACTGTGGCTGGTAAAAATATATATAATCTGGGTTTGGTAAGTCCAGTATTTAAAAAAATGATTGTCCTCCAATACTCTCTGGCGAGTGCACGTTCACAAATGAAATTGGTGACGCACAAGCCAAGAAAATGAGAAATAACAAATCCGAAAACAAGAAAAAGACCGCCGGCCGCCCTTGTGATCAGGTCTGCGAAGAATACAAGAAACATTTATATAAAAAATATGCTAATCCTATATCTACACACAGACGGGGATAAGACGATCTCTTCTCCACTCCGTCAGTCCTGATTAAATTTTAAAGGCACACGGTGTTTCTTTACGCCTACAAGTTAGCAGACGCCGCTGGCGCTGAGTTCGGTCGGACTGAATTATGTTAATTCACCCGCCCCTGCTCGCGCCGGCGTTCAGCGTACAATGTTAGTTATTATTTAATCTCTCCATACGCGCTACCTAAACAATGATCCCCTGTCATTAAATAGCTATTAATTTTCCGGCGTCTGTTAGTTCGTCGTATGGTATCAAAAATAATAGACACTATAATGACAAATATGCACAAATGAAATATAACGTGTGATCTAGACTCCCTCTATCAGTCGCTTTATTGCCTATAAGTCCAGTCAGCTAAACCATCGGATTTATCTCTCTCCTATAGCGATTAAGTGTCGCGTCTGCCTATACTGTTAACATCATTACAGTCTAAGGTATGATGGTGGCGTGATTTAACATTTTAATAGAATATCTGGTTACTTTATTTCACTCGTTTTAATAGCGAGAAAAATCTAGTGAAGAATAAATTTTAAAAGCTATCACTTCTTAAATCATTAGCATTATTATCGTTTTAACCAGAAAATTCAGAAATGAAAATCTCCACGAACACTAGTACATCATATTCCAACAAGAAAGACTGGTTCTAGGACTGCGCTGGACTATTCAAAATTCTGACTGACAACTGATGATGGGGTTAAGAAAACGACAGTATATATATCATTGAATTTCTCTGATCTCTAATGTTATTAATTTCGCGTCCCCAGTGTGGTGAAGTGGGATGTTATAAATATTTATAGGGGACTTAGTGTACTGACTGAGATCAGCTGTGAAGGTATCTATATCTATTAAGAGTAGTGTATTATAGATAACCTTACTTGCTACCACATATCTCTATATCTCAGTCAGAATTATTCTGGAATAGTGTGATGCTACGTTATGTGTCTAGGGTATGTGTATGATGAAGTGTAAGTCACAACAACAGACAGATAAACAATTTAATTTAATCCACTACTCTTAACAACACTGTGACACTCACATACATATAACACTCTATGAGAATATCTTAAAGAAGTCACTCGTAACTTTTCAAATAACAATATGTATTCATTACTGGCATGAATGAATATGTGTCCTGATTCAACTACAAGGGAACCAGGAATCACAATCAATTTAAATTACAAGTTATGTACAGAATGTATTTAATATGAATATTGTAGTGACATATATTATTACAAATGTTCTATGTGTGTCAGTTGTGTAGTAGTAAAATGAGGTAATACTGGTTTTGTTTTGTTCAAGCTCTGTTGGTATTTGTCATCATGACTTCAATAGTTTGTCTTTAGGGACTAGTATTGGAGATGTTCACAGTTCCTGATTTTAAGACAAGTAAATTCCCCTCTTAATGTTAATTTTACAAAGTCAGTTCAAGATGAGGGGACATAATGTTGAGCTCAGCTGGCCAAGTTAGCTTATCTGGCGTGATGGCGGCAGGAAAGGACTCCTCTGCTCGAATTCTCCTCTGGGCTCTGGAGACACCTCACTGATAGCTAAAAGGACCAAGGAGTATGCTGTCCGACACTGGATTCAGCAAAGCTCTGACTAGGTGCTGCTCAGTACCATCAAGACCACTGTCCCTGAAATCAAGAAGGATGTACCTTCTACTTCATAACTAACTTAAACTCTCTTGTTACACTGATCACAACACAGCACAAACATTGAGTTCAGAGCATTAGGCCAACTGTCAGCTTCATTTGAAATACTTTATTCCAGTATTACCCTTCTTAATGGTTACTACGCCTCTGCAATTCCAGCATTATTTCTTTCTATTCAATCATCCAGGTGTCAGTGTACTGTTTGGCCATTCCATGCCGTTTTACTTCTCTCCGACACCCTCTGTTCAGGCTGGAGCATTACAGGCTTTACCTCACGTTGGCCACTGAACTACACATATATATACAGGCATAAATCAACAATTCACATTCAATTTTCATTAAAAGATATTGAATGGTTCAAGCTTACCACAATTCATACGAATAAACACAGATACGTTGATTAGCAATGAATTCTGGCACAAACTGGCACAAATTCCCATCTGCTTATCTTCCAGGCTTTTATTTAGCCAAATATAAGCTGGCTTCAACGCACTGATGCTTTATCAATCTTATTTAAACAAGTGGTTTCGAACTAACGCTCCCAAGTGTGTATATCAGCGAGTCTGACCAATGATCCCCGTTTCGACAAGTGTTTGAAAAAATGTTACCTTTCCCCGTTTCCCCTAACAACCAAGATAGTATTTATAGCCCGACCAATCGTGGTTAGGCTTTCATTTGTTGCGCTCCAATCAATTTGGAGTTTACATGGTAGGCTATTTCTGTAACGTAAATTTTTTTCAAACACGTTATAAAAAAAATCTTATGAGCAGAAATGATTTTAGGCTGTCAGGCACCCCCAATATTTTATTTTGGGTATAATTTATTAATTCCTGGACTATTTGCGTAACGTTTTACATATTATTTGTCAGCAAGCCCTAAGGAACCCAAAAATACAAATTTAAAGGAGCTACGTGGCTGCATTCAAAATATGCAATTTCTTCTACCTCCTGTTTCGAAGATGTGCTGTCTGGGTACTGTTATGTTTTCAACCGTAAACCCATCTAATGTTATCTTTTCTAATAAGAGTTTTTTATGATTTATAAACCTAACTCTGGGAAAGGGTAGTGTATTTTATCACTGTCCGTCTGAAAAAAAGTTAGTGCTTGTAGTCTTACACGCGTGATGGCAGCATTTGTGTATCGCGCGAAGCGTGTTGCATGCGTTCCTGATTTTCAGCCCTCCCCTCTCTCTTTATCCTTTTGTCCATCTGTTCGTTCGTTTTGGTAACGTAATATAATTAATGTTAGGATTAATTTAGGTCATTACGCAGGGCCTCTCAATGTTTTTCTTAGAAATGCAGCACACGTTTCATTGAAGAAAGCGGGTAATAATACAGTAAGTTTTTACTATCAACGTGAAAGCGTTACAATTTGCAGACGAAGCATAAAACAAGGGGGATTTCGAGTACAGTCATTGTGACAGCACTGTTCTTTACCATTGCTCTTCTCTTTATTTATTATATGTATTTATTAGGCTTTATATTTACTTGATAATTTATATATGTGGATTAGAATATTCCATGACACCCAGTGAGACCAAAAATTCAGAAGCTAGGCGTATCAAGATAAAAGACGTACGGTCGGTCGATGAGGTTTCTCGTCGGGAGTTTTCGACCGGCATCAAAAGACTTTCTGTTCGACTAGCGGGTTTCTCTTTAAGAATGCCCGCTTCTGAAGATCAAAGAGCCCAGGGGTTTCTAACATCCTCTGAGTACGAAACTTCATAAGGGCCTGTGTTTTTGTCTCTCTCACGTGCTTGCCTGTCTGAGAACTATTATGATTGACATATGCTCGCGTGAGGGGACGAGGTAAACACAGCCTGATTTGCTTCCCTGTTATGACTGACAGGTCACGCAGTTTGTAAACATTTCGTTAGATCGTGTTAAAAGAAAAGAAGGCGGGACAAAATGGTTTGTTGCAGAAATAGACAGTTGGTATATATGCCTGTTTAGCTAGCAAATCAGAGCGCAGCTATTAGGTTGCAATAAGCTTTCAGACTATACTATAGACTCTTTTTCCATTACACGTCACAGGATGCAACTTTGGTTTAAAGTTAGACATTAATTGTATTGTTTCCCTTATATTTACTCTCCCGAAAATAGTAACAATTACCAAAGAAGAATGCGCAAATGACGGTGTGCACAAAAATATGTTTATAGAATGTGTGATCCCGTATAAACACATTGGGATCGTTGATGCTGCTACGTAGTTCGTGTACTGTGGTGATGCACAGTGGTTTAAAAAAAAAATACTTTTTAATAAGTAAAATTGCCGTTAGGTTATGGTGCTTTTGAATTTAATTCCCGCCTTATGACTTGTTATTAAATTCCTAAGTTTCCAGTCTTGTATTAAAAATGCGGGTTTACTTGTAAAATTCTGAATTTCCCAATACTCGATCTGTTACTTATAGTTGTGGAATTTCTAAGTCCAATGTCTCCTTTTTTTTTCTGGCTTTAAGGAGTCGTTAATCTGACGTTTGCGCTGCAGTGTGTGTTGTGACTCCGAATTTGTTACATTATATTTCCAGTTTCCAAGTTCCAATTCCAGCTGTGTTTCCGCCTAATTTTCCAATGAGATACATTGTACGACTCGTATATTTCGGCCTCTCAAATCAACCAATCCAATCGAATCATGGGTAGAGGTGCTTCAAATTAAAAAAATACCCTCACGTGTTTCAAAATATTACATTTAATATCCACGCGTGACCTCTTCATATCGTTGCGTCAGACCTCCGCCGGCATCTTGTGCTATCTTCACAAACAAATGTTGTGCACTGATACTACCCCGATGCTGTCGTCTGCAAATCTTGAGATTCCAGATAGATTTATCTGTAATCTCGATACCGAACGTACATCAGAAGCGATTACCTCATTATCTCCCTTCTTGTGCAAACATAGGGATAGTCGCTAGCCATCTGGAGTCAAGTGACGGACCGTCACGTTCAAAGGGATCAATAGAGATGACCGTCTCTATTAAATATGGCCAGACGAATGAAGCAAAAACTTATCAGTCGCTGATCGGTCAAATTACCTGGCGGAGCGTGAACACGTCTGAGATAGTAAACAAAATAAAGACAGTCCAATAGCCGATACTTCCGTAGGAGAGTGGAGAAATGATACTGCCGTAGTGGCTACAGGTGTGAGAGAGCCACCAAAAGAACACGTACAGACGTTTCGTCACAGACGGGCTTTTACACTAGTATAAAATAATATGTTAAAAAAAAATAATAACTGTTCGTTACAGCCCCAAGATTCTGTTAAAGGTAGTGGAGCCCCTGCAAAGAAAATATAATAAAAAAGGAAAAAAAGCAGGGGTGGAAGTAACTAATAAACTATGTGTTGTACATTTACTATTACCCTGCACGCAAGAGCGTACTAACGTGCACGTTTGTTGCTGTAGAGCTCTGTGCGTTATAAGTCCGTTGTTTTTTTTTTCGCGGGGGCTCCTGTAAGCCTGGGCCCCTAGGCTCGTGTCTAGTAGGCCTGATGAATAATCCGACACTGAATTTACAGCTGGGCAGACTGCAGCGTAGCGGCGCCGTGTTTTGAACATGGTACATTTGCCGTATGAGACCAGCGCTCTAACCACTGCCAACTTTTCGCCCCATTATTTAGTTTTATAACGATGACGATATTATTTTAGTTCATTAATTTCCTATTTCATTCCCTATGGAGCAAGGAGCAATCATTGTTGCTAGGTTTCCTTGTAGGAAGCCTGCATCAAAACATTAATGTGCCCTTGCAGTTGTGGTTTGTGTAGCAACTAGTTTCACATGATCATGTTGCCATGCACAATCTCATATTAGTTGGCTCTTACGAGTTGCATGAGGGAGGAGCACAGTAGTCCTATTCTTTGTTTGTCACCCAAAGAAACCATGGAAACTACGAGGGGCGATGATGATATCATCATTTTTCTTTTCGCTTCCTACGGAGCATGGAACCACTACTGCAACTGGCCCCCTTACAGGAAACCTGCACAAAACATTCACATGCTATTGTAGTGGTGGTTTCTATAGCAATTTGTATTACATGTTGAGGTTGCCAGCCTCATGTACAATCTCATGTTAGTCGCCTTGTACGACATGCTTGAGGGAGCACTAGGTTAATTTTTTCTTTGTCTCCTAAGAAAGAACCTGGAACTACACGGTGTGATGATATACCTCAGTGCTTCTTAACCAGGGGCGCATGCACCCTCTGGGGGCACGAAACTCACCTTCTGGGGGTGCGAGACATATGAGATATTTTAAATGACAAATCATCATATACACCGTATAATACACATAACGCAAATGTATTTGTACACAATATAACAGTGACAGTGTGAATTAGTTACCGAAACTCAGTCACACTTTTAAACAGTGTCAAAAAAAAAAAAAATAGTGTTATCTTTTTTTTCGCAGTTCTGTCATATTTTATGAGATTGAAGATAATGGCGTGCGAGGCTTCTTAATATGATGACAAATAGTGCGAGGCTTCTTACGATGATGTCACGTGGTGCAAGGCTTCTTACGATGATGTCAAGCGGTGCGACGCTTCTTACGATGTTGTCAAGGGGTGCAGGACCTCTATAAGGTTAAGGAGCACTGATATATATGAATGAAAATATAATTATTAGATAGAGTGTCCATGATTATTAATGAACCTAATAAACAAAACATATGAAGACATGATATGGAGAATTTTTCATGAACGACAACTGACAGATAGCCACATTGAGAATAATAGTGGAACAAACTCTGGAAAGAAACTCGTCTCTTTACATTGGATTATGAAAAAGCATTTGACAGTATAGACAGAGAATCAGTCTGGAAGTCGATGGGGCATTATGGAATCCCCTTGAAGATCATTAACTTAATAAAGAAAACATGAAGACATTACATGCAGAGTTCTTCATGAAGGACAACTGACAGAACTGTTTGAGATAAGAACTGGAGTGCGGCAGGGCTGCTTCTTGTCAATTTTATTCTTTTTACTTGCCATACATTGGATTATGAAACAACGGCGTCAGCCAACAGAAATGGAATCCAGTGGGCTCTGACAAAACAACTTGATGATCTAGGTTTTGCCAATGACGGCTCTTCTGTCTTATAACTGTAACCAGATGCTAGACTGGGTTCGCTCCCAGTACAGGGGATATAATTAATGGAAATTCATTTCAGAACCAGTTGTTCTTTATGATGTCATACTCTCCCCTGATCTCCTGGGTAGTGAGATCGGATCGGATGGCTAGCCTTCTCGGATAACAGCAAAGAAGATAGGAGGTTCCGTGTTCAAGTGTGAAAAATCCTCGGCATTTGGAAATACGGCCGCTGCCCTTGACAAATAAAAAAAATAAAAAATAGGATACCTACCCATCACACAAATATTAATGCGTGATTCCTGTATACACCCATTGGAATTCTCGCCGGAGCTACGGCGCTCGTGCACTGTGCTGAGATCCTCCTTGTGTGATCTAAGGAAGGAGATAGGAGCACTGATGGAGTTGTCCGTGTGCAATGAAGATAGTCCTTAGGGGCTATCCATAAAAGACGTCCACAGGAGAGGGGGGAGGGAGGGGTATGTAAAAAGTGGACAACTGTGGACACGGGAGGGAGGGAGTATTTAAGTTGAAAGTGGACGTCCGATTCACAAACCACATAGCAACTCTCACTCACATACAAATCTATCAAGAGTAAGAAACCCTCTTATCTTCGAAAGCTTCTTACTGTCCAGTTAGACCCAAATAAACGTTCATCGGATTTTGTCCCTCTTACTAGGCCTTCCAATCCTTCTAGACTTAAAATCTCTAATACGAAGAGGTTTTAACTTCTATGCTCCTGTTCTCTGGAACAAACACCCTTAGAATATTAACTCTCTGGGAACAGACGTCACAATTATTGTGATTTCATAATTAGATTCTTTTCTATATGAATTTTGCAAACTTTGGGACTGTTTGGCAAGGAAGAATATTCCAGCACCTCTGATTCATGCTATACAGAGCTTCTACAAGTCTTGCAGAAATTATGTGAGGACAGCAAACCATAAGTCAGAAGAGTTCAGGACCACCACTGGTGTAAGACAAGGTGATATCCTATCACCTTACCTCTTCATACTCCTTATGGACGATGTCATCAAGGCATGTAAGGAGAGAACAAAAAAGTATTCAGTGGGGTACTGGAAGATGAGACAGGTCTATATTTCGGAGCTGGCATTTGCTGATGATGTTGCCCTGATTGCTAAATCAGAGGCACATCTCCAATCCAACCTGCAAGTCTGGAAGGAAGAGCTGGAGAAGAGAGGGATGGTCATAAGCAGCTCTAAAACAAAATCCATGGTGATATTACGAGAAGAAAGAAAACATCAGATTAAGTTGGGAGAACAGGTCCTGGAGCAGGTCGACCACTTTAAATATCTCGGAGCTATTATAGACCGAAAGGGAGGCATCAAAGAAGAGTTGGCCACTCGAAAAGCAGCGGCTGGGAGACTTTTTCAGGCCATAAATCGTGGATTACTCAGCAAGAAAGAGGTTGGTAAGAAAACGAAGATGGCTGTATACCGCTCCACCTATGTCCCAGTCTTGACATATGGATGCGAGTCGTGGGCAATGACTACAACCCACAAAAGCCAGATCCAAACCTCAGAAATGAGGTATCTGAGGAAAGTGGTTGAAGTAACAAGAAGAGACATGGTCCGCAACCAGACGATCCGTCAAGGCCTAAAATCCCATCCGCTGCAGACCCAAATAGAACAGTCCCAACTAAGATGGTTTGGCCATGTCTGCAGAATGGGAGAAGATCGGCTACCACGACAAGCATGGGAAACAAAGAGCCAGGGATCCAGACCTCCAGGACGACCCAGAGTCCGCTGGGAGGATAACATTAGACAATCTTTGAAGGACCGAGGACTAGAATGGAACCAGGCCAGGAAGAAGACAGCTGATAGAATGGTCTTCCAAACCTCTACACCTCACGGTAGAAGGGAACGACTAAGTAAGTAAGTAAGTTCTATATGAATTTAAGAACAGTAGAGCAGTGACATTTTTTTATTACCTCCCATAGCCATTTTCCAAAGTGGCGGTTTGTTTTTACTAACAGTTTGCGGTACATTTTTTTTAATTAATTTTTTTCTAAGTCATGGTAGACATAGAATTTTGTTTCAGAAGCTAAAATGACCAAAAAAACAGGCTTTCAACCTTCAGGTTGCTTGATTATTTTATACCACTAAGGTCGCGACAATAATCATTTTACATTTTAGTATAAATCTAGTTTATTTTTACAACCATTGAAAAATTATATTCTGAGTTTAAAGAATCTCGAAGCATTGTTTGTTGCCTGCAATGTGCCAGGCCATAGTGCATACAATGCTGTTGATAGGCATATGGCACCATTATCTAATGACCTACGGACTTATTTTGCCACATGATTACTATGGATCACGCCTTGACTCCAATAGCATAAGTGTAGGCCAATTTCAAGAAAGCTGAAGAGACACTTGCTGAGGTTTGGAATCAAACAGTCATTGATGGCTACAGTGTGCATGCCAAGTATGTAAAACCTGAAGTTAGTAGCAATGCAGCTGACCTTCCGGTTCCAAGCCAGCAATGCGACCAAGTTCAGCAGTCACAATACTGCCTACAAATTGTCAAGTGCAGTACTCTCACATGCTGTGGACAGAGACGCACAAACTACAGTGAGGTATTTCGTAAACGATTCATTCCATCGCCAATGCCATTTTACAGAACAAGTTCAGGCGTCAGCAGTTCATCATGTGCAAATAGCAGTGGCACATATGGGTCACTTTTTCATAGAATTGCGTTAGATGGTCTTGAACCACATCATGGATTTAAATGACTTTTACTGCCCCTCAGTGACTGGACAAATTCACAAGCGTGTATGCAGCTCGTGCGTAAAATACTTTTCATCTCAAGCAGCTGTCAAAGTGCACAAATCTGTGCATCAGATAGTTACAATTGATCCAGATGACGATGATATTGGTGATGCAGACATTGCGCCAAAGCAACCAGAACAACAAAGTTCTGACACTGGGGTCGTTATTGAACGCAGCCTATTCGACTGGTTGCAGTCTGAATTCACTGCTAAATGAACAGCAAACATTCACATTAATATTGTGGCAGTTACCTTCAGAATATTGCTACAGTACACTTTGTTTTAACAGTTTAAGACATCCCAGAAACAGTAAGATGATCAGTTTTAATAAACAATTAGTTTAAGATTATAATTTATGAAATTATGCTTTCATGATCACATTTCTTAATTTATTTATAATGTTTTGTCACATAATTGTTTGCCTGATTAATTGTCAAGACTTTCATTTTTGGTTGACTGTTTTAATACTGAAAATAAATTATTGTGCCGGTTTAGGAGGTGTCTTGAACTTAGGAAACCCACTGAATTTTGATGTGCATAGTTTTTGCATATTTAAATTTTTAGAAAGCTTTAGTGTTTGTTTTTGTGTGTTACTTACTATAAGATATTAAGTTAAAACTTTCAGTTGTACGGAACACTGAGATGAGACTTGTATGACGTATTATATAGAACTAAACTAAGTTTTAAGTATAGGTAGGTGATTAAAAATGTAAGCTTATGTGTTTAATCAAGACCATGTGGAGTGGACGTCTACATGGGGGAGGGGGTAGGGGTCAATCAAAAGTGGACAGAAGTGAACATGGGGAGGATAAAAAAATTCCAGAATTTTGTGGACGTCTTTTATGGATGGCCCCTTAAAACCAAACGAAACAAACTAGACAAAATAAAAAAAATACTTGATGGGAGGTAACAGCAAGTGGGTTTGTAAATACACAGTTAAAAGATAAAGCTTATGGGAATAAATACAGGGAAATGATTTCCTGGTTACGCACAGAAAACTCTGCTATAAGATATGGATTCTTTCATGTTGACTTTTTCAAAGACAGGGTTTGAGAAGCAGACCACTATAGCAAGGGGAGGATACAATGGGACAATAGAGGCTTTTGCTGAGTTAAGAAATGTATGGAAATTGGGGAAGGTCAGGTTTTGGTGGAGTCTTCGGCTCAGGTGCCGGGCTATTAGTGGTGTGGGTATGGGAGATACAGAACACCAGAGGCAGCGGCCAGGAAATTGCAGACTGTCGTTAATAGGTGCTTGCGTGAGTATAAGAATTTGGATGGTGTGGACGGATCGCCAATGTTAACAACATAACAGGGTGTGAGAGACTGTCGTTTTGGGGCGGGCGAGGGAGGGGCACACTCAAACGTGCGCGCGCATTCACACCATTTGACACTTTTGATTTACTCTGTTAGGACTGATTGGAGGGGCGAAATGATGCCATATTCATATATCAGAAAACACAATTATTGTCTTGAATTAGCTACACTATATAACCTAATAATAACAACACATCAGATGTTGAAGGGGATATTTTTTTTCAACATTAAAAAAGGATCGCCAATTAGGAACTGATGTCAGGAACCCGGACAGGTGAAAGTGTAACGGGAGCTGAGAAGAAGGAGTTAGCGTTATGTGAGAAAACATGTTGATAGCATGGCAATGTGGTTCTTGTTGTGGAATCCCCATGGCGAGAGAAGCAGAGGGATTAAAAAAAAAGCGCAAGGAGATAGGATATGGGACTTTTTTCTTCTCTTTTCAAGAGACGTGTCCCATAGTTCATACACATGCTCTTATAATAAAACTAACAACAGGATTACGAGTAGACACAGATACATGGAAAGAATAAAGAAGACGCGAACAGACGTTGAACGGATGGCACAGTACTGAAAGTCTTGGTATGACTTTGTTGAAGGCCTATGCCCCTTAAGAAGCTGAAGGGTAAGGAATGAACTGTTACCCTGTATAAGGTAATAAATGTCCGCCGCATGGAAGATGGTCGCATCCCGAAAAATATCTTCTACGGACAACTGGCAGATGGCAAAAGAATAGTTAGACGACCGCAGCTGTGGTTCAAAGATGTGTGCAAGAGAGACATGAGGGCACTGGACATAAATCCAGCAACCGGGGAGGATGAAGCTGCCGATCGCACCAAGCGGCGATGCTATTTATGGCACCACCTCAGATTTGGCGAAAATAAGCTCACACAACAAGCAGAAGAGAGTAGAAAACGTTGAAAGGAGCACCAGGAAAATAAGCAGCTGAAGGCTGTCACCTCAGTGGCGCATACCCATGGTCAGTTATGACTGAAGGGGCTATTATTATTATTATTATAAGGTAATAGTTTATAGGTAATCATCAGTATCATCATCGAAGGTCGTCTGCAATGGATCTCCAACGTCTTCTGTCTCTTGTCTTGGTGTTGCACTCTGACAGACTCTTTCCTGTCCATCTCTTGATGTTGCACTCTGACAGACTCTTTCCTGTCCATCTCTTGATGTTGCACTCTGACAGACTCTTTCCTGTCCATCTCTTGATGTTGCACTCTGACAGACTCTTTCCTGTCCATCTCTTGATGTTGCACTCTGACAGACTCTTTCCTGTCAATCTCTTGATGTTATCGTTCAACTTATAGCTCTGTCTTCCCCGTGCACGTTTGCCTTCGATTCTTCCGTCTGTTATGGTCCTTAGCAAAGTGTTATATCTTTTTATTTGGCCAAAATATTTTAGCTAATTTTGATCTCCTTCATTAATCCACTGTTAATTAATAGGTTTTCAAGGACCTCTTTATTTGTTTTCTCCTCTTTCCGTGAGACGTGTCACATAGTTCATACACATAAGCTAAGAATACAACTAACAACAGGATTACGAGCAGAAACATATACTGACTTGTTTAATTGTGTCTTTGTATTTGGTTATAACATACTACAAGTTAAAATATAACAGTGTTCATTTTATTATGTGAAAATAAACATTCAATCATTCATATGTCTCACAATTTACATTAATTTTTCCTCATGCCCCACACGAAAACGGACGTCCTGATCACAAAATATGAAACAAGAATAGGATTTTGGAATGTCAGGATAATAAATAAGACAGGAAAACTGTAACAGATCACAGTGCAAATGAGAAACTACAGGTTACACATCCTAGATTGCTCTGTCGGTAAGGGGCTGAGGATCCAGGAAGAAGAAGGTGATACCCCATACATTACTTACATTCATGGTCATGCCCCACGCAAACAACTATCATTTATGGTCATGCCCCACGCATACTACGATCATTCATGGTCATACCCTGTCACAAAATTAACCGTGATACAACGTTAAAATATCTCCAATGATACAACGTAAGGATAAAAACTAATGCGTAAGCTGCTAGAATACATGATCGCCCACGCCGCGGGTCATCACCCGCCATGGAAATTAAATTGTTAGACTTGAAGGCAAAACGGAACGGGATGAGAACGGAGATCAAAAGGAAAAATCTGACTGAACGCGTGCTTGAAACTAGCAAGGCTAAAAGACGCAAGTGGTGGGGAAAGGAGGAAAAAGTCACGTTCCCCAAGTTGACATAAAGTAAAGAAATCGACAAAAGGGACCTTGGATATTATACGCCACAGTCATTTCTTGGACGCTTTTGCGATAACTTAGTCCGTTTATTTGAATGCAGTGATGAACGCATTCCAGAAGATTCTAGAAAATATTTGAAAAGTAACTTTTCTTAATAATAATGTTAGGAATATAAAACCTAGCTGGCCGGATGGCCCATCTTGAGCAGTGAAATAATATGCTTTCATTTATACAGACGGACAGATAATAAGAAAGATATTGACAAAAGACTGTGTTGTTCATATCAGCGAGCGTCTGCATTGAAATAAAACATGTCACTAATTTTCAAAAAATTGTGGCCTTGAAGACGCAAGTGCTAAAATCTAGTTGGAATGAAGAGACGGCGTGGGATGGTGAATTGTGGCTAAAAATAACTTTAACGGCAAAATTGTGTAGGGGAAGGCAGAGTTGGTTCAAAAAACAAGTGGGGTTTTTTGTGAAACGCAAGTAGAGACGGACGGACCAACAGACAATAAGGCATACTTGACTGAGGTATGACTGAAATGACTTTTTGGTAGGATATTTGAATTTGAAAAAAGAAAAGGCAGTGATTGGCCATAGATGAATATATTATCGGCGCTCAGACGCGCATTTTGTGCCATTCATTATAAGTTGTCCTAGTAGACACAGTGAATTATTAAGTGGTGTAATTCCCAGAAGCTATTGAAATATTTAGAGGGACGCCATACTAAGGCCAGCAGCTCAGCTGAGTTTTGCTAGCATTTAACTGTGTTCTATATTCATAATTCTGGTAAGACTGAAATTATTTCTTTGTACATTTTAATATTTGTTTAAGGTTTCGAGTGATTTGATACTGCAATAGCATAATCTGTCCCTTACAACAAGTAAGGATTCGCTCTAGACCCCCCGCCCCAGTTCAGGGTCTAGAGACAAATAAAATACATAAACTCCAGCAAGGATTATGAAGGACAGATCAAGTGTTGAGATCAGTGGAACATATCACCTATCCTATTCTATGGCAGGAAGCTAATGAACATATTTCAGAATACGTAGTCTGGGAGAACTTATCCTATGTGAAACCAACTTGGTAAGATGTGTTGTTTGGTCAGAAAGATCTGACCCGTCTATGTGGTGTTGTTGTTGTGTAGTGTTGTGTCCAGAAATGGTAAGAGGATGGAATTCTGACACATGACTAATACTTTGATTGCAGAACTGTGAGTTTCAGTTGGCACCAATGCGGTGTCAAATGAGTTGTTGAATATTACAAGAGTGGACCCGTGCAGTAACATTTTGTCAGAGCAGCCTATTATAGCCCCCAAGCACGGAGAGGTGGGGCCACCAGACTTCTGATATTGCCCCCAAGCACGGAGAGGTGGGGCCACCAGACTTCTGATATTGCCCCCAAGCACGGAGAGGTGGGGCCACCAGATCTCAGCACCAGAGCTACACATTCAAGCTACGTGAGCGTCTGGTCTGCTGAGAATTCACGATCATTCATGGTCATGCCCCACACACACACTACGATCATTCATGGTCATACCCCACGCATACTACGATTATTCATGGTCATACCCCACGCAAACTACTATCATTTATGGTCATGCCCCACGCATACTACGATCATTCATGGTCATGCCCCACGCATACTACGATCATTCATGGTCATGCCCCACGCATACTACTATCATTCATGGTCATGCCCCACACATACTACGATCATTCATGGTCATGCCCCACGCATACTACGATCATTCATGGTCATACCCCACGCAAACTTCTATCATTTATGGTCATGCCCCACGCATACTACGATCATTCATGGTCATGCTCCACGCATACTACGATCATTCATGGTCATGCTCCACGCATAATACAATCAATCATGGTCAGGCCCCACGCATACTACGATCATTCATGGTCATGCTCCACGCATACTACGATAATTCATGGTCATGCCCCACGCATAATACAATCAATCATGGTCAGGCCCCACGCATACTACTATCATTCATGGTCATGCCCCACGCATACTACAATAATTCATGGTCATGCCCCACGCACACTAATATCATTCATGGTCATGCCCCACGCATACTACGATCATTCATGGTCATGCCCCACGCATATTACTATCATTCATGGTCATGCCCCACACATACTACGATCATTCATGGTCATGCTCCACGCATACTACGATCATTCATGGTCATACCCCACGCAAACTTCTATCATTTATGGTCATGCCCCACGCATACTACGATCATTCATGGTCATGCTCCACGCATACTACGATCATTCATGGTTATGCCCCACGCATAATACAATCAATCATGGTCAGGCCCCACGCATACTACGATCATTCATGGTCATGCTCCACGCATACTACGATCATTCATGGTCATGCCCCACGCATAATACAATCAATCATGGTCAGGCCCCACGCATACTACTATCATTCATGGTCATGCCCCACGCATACTACAATAATTCATGGTCATGCCCCACGCACACTAATATCATTCATGGTCATGCCCCACGCATACTACGATGATTCATGGTCATGCCCCACGCATACTACTATCATTCATCGTCTTGCCCCACACACACTTAGATCATTCATGGTCATACCCCACACACACTACGATCATTCATGGTCATGCCCCACGCACACTACGATCATTCATGGTCATGCCCCACGCATACTACGATCATTCATGGCCATGCCCCACACACTGCAGTAAACATCCCAATAAGAAATGGATTTACATATCTTGACAGCAATAAGGAAAAAGTTGGAGTCACAGACAGTGTTATCAAAATAGGAATCTAAAATGTAGGAGGAGGTTACACTGCATCAGACCACAAAGTCTTTAACATTTAGACTTGCGCCCTAATATAACTGTGACCACATGGCTTACTACACAAGCATTCATACGTGCTATAATGGTACAAATAGAAATGACAGCCATAAAAAAAAGCAGATAAGGCGTTTTCGCACAAAACGCAGTGTCATTAAAGTTCAGTTGGCAGTCACTGCTCTGAGAGGGCAAATGTAGGGCAGTCCCAGATAATAATAATGAATGGGTTTTATGCGCGGAAAGTGTGAAATGAATGTTGTGTGATCTTGGGTTTTTTATCAAATTGTTAAGGTGGAAAAGATCACCAGTGTGAAAAAAGTCGAAATAACAGAAAGTCGTGTGCAAAATGTCGAAAACAGAGAGAAGTTTGTAAAATTAGCGAGTCGTGTGTAAAATTAGCGAGACGTGTGAAAAATGGCGGGAAAAAGAAGTAACTGTATATAAGTTGGAGAAATGCGAGAAAGGGCAGAGATTTGCGAGGTATTCATTGTGTTGTGTTAGGCAAGCCAGGTTCGAGTTTCGTCTTAGAGATTAGATAGATAGAAATTTGTGCTAGGCAGTTTGTAGTGTTAGGCGAACTTCGTCTTAGAGGTTATCAAGACCAGTTTATTTTTTTCTTCTGTTGGATATATTTTCCTTTTGGATTTTACACTATTTTGTTTATAAGTAAGTAACGGTCATATCATTGTGAAAATACCAGTGCTTGTCAAATGACGATCAATAAACTTCTGGTTGAATTTACTGCATTGCAGTTTTTTTGGAACTTTACAGTATTTCTTTTGGATATACGTTGTCATGTTGAGACTGTTTTGCTTATAACTAAACCTATTGGAAAGAATGAACCTGGGAAGAAAAATGTGCAAAAGTCAAGAATCTCCATCTCAGGCGGAAAGCCTGTAGCACTTGAACATCATATAAAGGATTAACTCTGATTGAAAATAAAATCAATATAACTACTTGCGCATTTAACATAACTGACCCGGGCACATATCTTAATCATTTTGGTGCCGTGTGACCGACGGTCACATAACCAAATTGTGGTGAAGTACAGTGATACAGCGATAGAATCATAAATTATATATATTAAAGGCAAAATAATAGCAGTAGAAATAGAATTAGTAAAGTTGTAACGCGTCTTCTTCCCTGCGCCAGAAAACGCATTGATTTAAGCAGGACAGAACATAGTGAGAAATCTTATCGCCGCGTTGGTAGTATTAGCCTTTATAACGCGCCCGTTAAGGGTTAACGATAAAAATTTGAAAAAATCTACTAGCGTAGTGGTTCCAGGAAAGATAGAAAGAATAAAACACACGAACGCATAAGATTGAGAGCGCGGACACCTGAATCTGCTATTCAACGTACCTGTTTTTTCATTGAATTTCTGGGTTTTATCTGGCACTAGTCCGGTGCCAGATTTCTATGGGAAAGCCGTTGAGGAGTTTTGGAGGCCAGTAGTGATAGAGGTCGCCAGTATCCCCCATTACTTTTGGAGCAGTGGTCATTCGGCAGAAAGAATTCAGACAGTTCCAGTGGGCCAGATAAGTGAAATATCTGGTACCCTAACAGTACATCAGCTATAAGAGCAGCATACCCCTGTATTCAATAAATAAAATATTTCCCTAGTGAAATTAACAGTGACAGTGTATTTTGAAGAGACTGGGAGTGATTATAAGAATCCCAAACAGCCATCCAGTGTTAGAAACCAGTAATAGACAGATTTTAGTAACACTATTAGGTTAATTTAACAGTATTTGTTTGGACACTTGTCCCTGTGGGTTTAAAATTTATATTTTGTATATATCTTGAATTCTTTTCATTTTTAAAGTCCTGACCAGAAGAATTCAACAACATTTCATAACATCAAAACCCACCACGATACAAATGACCTTGTGTCTAGGCTGAACAGGCAGTGCCTCACCAAAACTTCTATTTAAAACAAAAAAAAAACTTACACTGCTTATTGATCGAATGTCCAATTGGCTAAGCGGTTAGAGTGCTTACCTTTCACCGCAAAGATACTGGGTTCCAGGATCGAAAACTAGTAGTACCACGTCCCAGTCTACCCAGCTGTAAATGGGTACCCGACTCGGCTCTTGAGTTTGAGAAGGCGAAAGCTGCCAGGTAGGAAACTTGTCACCCCCGTCATAAAGCTGGAACTAGTATGGTTAAGCATCTAACACTTCAATCCCTTACGGCAATATCTGGGGACTTTCTTCACCTTATTTTTTAAAATAAGAAATCAAGTACAACAAAAAAAAAAAAACAGAATCTTCAACTCAGAAATGAAGATATGGCTATTAAACACGGAGAACAACACAAACAACAACCAGATATTTCATAAATGCGTGTTTGTGCAGCACAGTACCGACACGCCTCAGTCTTCTCAACTGTAAATGGGTACCTGACTGAGTTAGGGAAAGAAAAGGCAGCGAGGAAGGGAACTAGTCACCACCTCTCGATGCTGGACATAGTATGGTGGAGTCTCTAACACTTCACTCCCCTAAGGCAGTATTTGCTGTGGGACTAACGTTACCCTTACCATGACAAGATCACAATTATGGAGCTGATGCCAAGAATCGGACTAATAGTTGTGGAACTAGATACGAAGTTTTATATTGTTTATCCTTCTGTGTGAGGAGTTCCGTGTGTTGTAGATCTGTCTTGGCCTGTAAGGTAAAGGTATAGGATTCCGTTACACACCTATTGAGGCATATTGGAAATACGGTGTTAGGCCCGTATTTTCTTGACCATCGGCACACTACGGGTGATGTGGTCAGCATCACGCCGGACACCTTAACCTTTCCAGAGTTGTTCTGGTACCCAATTCATAAGGCTAGGTCGACCCCGGAGCCGTTTGCGGTCTAAAAAATCCTACCTCAACTGGGGATCGAACCATGGACCACCGAGCTAGGAAACCAGTGCACTAACCACTGCGCTACCGCGGCTCCCTGTCTTCACCACACAATCTTACTTCTTCCTTTCTTGTCTTCCACAAGTAGGTATAAAGTGCTGGGAAAGGTATGAAAGTAAAAGTGTAATTTATCATACACCTTGCCCTGCACGGAGAATGACAACCAAGCGTTTTCCTCCTCTCTATTTAAGTGTTATAGTAGGATAACGGAAGTAATGGTTGTCTCAAAGAAAAGGGCTTCCCCAGAATGCACTATCAAAGTAAATGGAACCGTTTTAAAACAAGTCGATAAATTCAAATACTTGGGCACATTAATAATAACGGATGTAAGATGCATTTCAAAAGTGAAGAGCAGAATAGCCCAGGCAAAAGCAGCATTCTATAAAATGAAGAGTATTTTATGCAACAATTCTTTGTCATTGGAAGTACAAGTAAGAGAGTTCTTCAGTGTTATATAGAACCAGTCCTGGCATATGGGAGTGAGTCATGGACAATTAGTAAACAAGTAGGGAAGGCATTAGAGGCAACAGAAATGTGGGTTTACAGAAGAATGTTAAAAATACCATGGACAGCCAAAAAGAGTCATGAGGATGTCCTGAAAGAGGGCAATGCGCAAAGGAAACTTATTTCACAAGTTAGAAAGAAGCAATCCACTTTTTTGTGTGTGGGTATGTTATGAGAAGAGGAAAGCTGAAATATATCGTACCTACAGGGAAGATTTAAGGAAAAAGAGATAGGGGAAGACAAAGAGAGCACATACTGGACTGTTTGACATCGTGGTATGGAAAGAAGTAATATTTTCGCCAATGGACACACGTGGTGAACTGGCATTAAAAAAACTGTGGTGAATTGGATTACTAGACCTGAACGAGCACTTCATGGTCTGCAAACATAGATACCGATATTCATGTACTGCCCCGAAGACTCAGAGGGGTTTAACGTGATTTAACAGTCTATGAAATTAAGACAGCCAAATTTTGAACAATTGGTCAGACAGAAAGACTGCACAATGATTTTTTCATTACCGAGCTTCCGTGATTTGTGTTTGACTTTGTAAGGAAGAAAAATGCCTGAAAAAACTTCATATAAAAGAATTTCGGAATTTTCCCCTTTAATTAAAGTAATTTGGAACTTTTTTAAAATATTTGTTGTGGCAAATGAATTACGAGGCTTGAATCAAAATTATATTGTCCACCTTGGATTTATAGGATACTGCTCATACTTTAGCCCAGCAGTTATCTTGTGCCGTCACGCCATGTCCTTCTCTGTCTTTCTCTACTACCTTTAGCCTTGGCATCCCCCCCCCCCATGCCCCCCCCGCTTGAGTTGCAAAGAAAAGCCTACAAAAGTTATCACTTTAGTTTACCTAAATTGTGATGTGACATTTTTTTTCCAGCTGTCATTTACAGCTTCTAAATTGCAGTCCTTGGTTAGCCTCTCACTCATCCACTGATCTGAGGACATCCACAAGGTGTCTCATAATTCTGACATCATATCCCATTATTGACGCATGTTGGCATCATATCGCATTATTGACGCATGTTAGCATCACATATCGCATTATTGACGAATTGTGCATTAGGAAAAATGGTGGATACATTGAGCAAGTTATGTGAATATGTAAGAAAGTTCTGTGAATGTGTAAGCAAGTTCTGTGAATAAAAGCTTTTTTTTTTTTTTTGTTGCATTCTTAGTACCTTTCCTATGATGCAAACCGTATGGGACATCCTGTATGCCCATCTGTCTATCTACCCATCCATCCTTCATCTCATCCATCCATCCATCTGCCCATGCATCAAAAGTTTGTCCATCCATCTATCCCTTAGTTCTTGAAAGCTTCAAATGAATCCACCTACAAATTTTGCCAGCTTTCCACCTCTCCATCCATTCAGCCAGACATCCTTCCATCCACCTTTTCAACAATTTTTTTTCCATAACCAGCGGCATTTGGGCTTTCAGCCCTTGGGCCCAATGACATGTCATTGCGAGGCTGGGGAGCCTGTGGACTTTCCTTCCAACCCGGTCAGGAGCTTTGCTCCTTCCCATCCACAGAGGGTTTATCTCAGGAGCCGTTCAGGTTATTCAGTCAAAATCCCGGTCAATGACACTTCTTCAAATGATCACGCCCGGGCTTGAACCTGTGATCGCCAGCGCAATGTGGTAACAATTACACCAGCGCAGCTCCCAACCTTTTCAACAATAACCCAGTGAATCCATCAATTAGACAGATGAAAAAAAAAACCATTAGTAAAGGCATCAACAAAATTGACAATCTACAGTAAATAATATCATCCATCCATCATTCCCCCCTTGAAACGTTTTTATCCACCAACCTAAAATCCTTCCATCTGTCCATCTTTCCATTCATCCATCCATCTAGCCACCAATTACCCAGTGGACCCATCCACCCATCAGTCCAAACAGGTAGAAAAAACTGTTAATAAATGCATCAACAAAATTGATAAGCTACAGTCAACGATGTCATTAACAAGCGGAAAAACGTCTTGCACTAATATTAAGACGTGTAACTCCGATGTGCTTCAGAGGGTTGTTTCCATATTTGGGCTGAGGACAGTCCAGGACATCGGAAAAATCCTGACGATCGTCAAGCTCAGACTGAAGATCTTCAATCAATTCTTGGTGCTCCTCTGTGCTTCTTTGTAATTTGAGCTAGAGAAGAAAACGAAAATATAGGAAAACATTACACAACTGTGTTTCCATATTAATAATATAGTTCTCTGACTGTTTATGGGTAGTAATTCCTAAACCATTATAACGGGGTGAGAGCGGATGAATATTAAAAGAAAAATTTTACTGCGGCAAACTACAAGCTCCAGTCTCCACCTTCTTGCGCTTTCCAGCCCACCCCCACATTTCCAAACCTGGGGTCCCCAGGGCAAGGACCCTGGCTGTTTGCATGTTTGTTGAGGGTCTGTGCAAACTGGGGGAGGGGTGAAGGGTACTGATTGATTTCTTCTTCTTCTTCTTCTTCTTCTTCTTCTTCTTCTTCTTCTTCTTCTTCTTCTTCTTCTTCGTACACTCTAAGACGTCTATTTGAATATTTTCAAAGAAAGCAGTAGTCAGGCTGAGGTTATTTGTATCTCCATAGAATTGCTTTTTTCCCAGGAATGATACTGGTGACGGCCTGTCGTGATTCGGAGAAATGTCTGTCAATTTTAGCGGAGTGGTCTGCCCTGTCTTGTTCTCTAATTTTTGTCTACGCCTACTTTTCTGTCTAATAGCTCCAATGGCGCTATTTCTGGCATTGGTCATGTCAATCTTACGTTGGACAGTCTAATTCCACCCCTTTATACGAGGACATCGGTGTCTAGGTAAAGGTCCTTTTTATTCTGCATTTCAAGTAGATGACGGCTAGTTCCCCGTATTCTTTGATTTACAGAGAACCGTGGACACGGGGAAAACTTCTACCCTTTTATTTGTGCCGCCCTCGTTCGTCTCGCGAATACCGGTCGCTCGTAGAACCGCCAGCGCGGCGGCAGATTACGTCCTTTTCCTGCATCTTGAGTCGCTCGGGGAATCTCTCCCCTAGGTCTGACGTCTGAATTTGTTTCATCTAGTGCACGTGAAAAAGCCACCTGCAGACTCTATCTGGCTATTTAAGCAAGAGGTCTCTATTACTCAGTACCACTGTCTCAAGAAAATTCTGCCACTGGAAAAAGTGATATTCTGCTCCAAAGCTAATAACAGTTGTTCGTGCAAGAATTATTCTGTCTTCGAGCCTTGGTCAGCATTTGTTTTATGCTTCCTGATGTGATTTGCTGCTGTCAGGGGATTACCATTTCCATTTAATAAATATTACCAGGCAGTCTACGTCTTACTGCCAGGTTTCAGTAATAAGGTTGGTGTGTGGATTACGTAACCACAGCCTATAGTTGAAAGTGTCTATCGCTCCAGCACATGCGGGCTATCACCCTTGCCATCCAGGCAGTTTCGGCAACACTGTCCGACCCATTTACAGCCTGTAACTTGGAGTATATCACTATACATCGATTTCTGTTACCTACACGTCCAGGAGTATTAACTTACAGGACATATAGCCGCGTGTTGCAGCTAACCATCATCTCAACACATACAGACAGTCGCCTTTGCCATCCAGTCAGTTTCGGCAACACTGTCCGACCCATTGATAGCCGGTTACCGCTGAGAATACGGACATAACGACCGAGAGGAATAGTCAGTTGCCAGTACTCGTCACTTGTTTCATAGTTCAAGTCTTCATTATCTAGTATAAGAGGTGCCCCAGCGCGCCTACTGGATACTCGCTCGCCAGCAAAAGTACTCGTCAATTGGATAGATTTGGATTATTGGGTGCAAGTGTTTATGCACTTTTTAAAATCTCCTCCACCTGCTAGTGTGGCCTCCAGCCACCGGAAATTGTGAATTCATAGGATTTATTACCACACTGTTACAGAGAGAGTTTATCTCCACTGTCGCATAGAGATTTATAATCAATACATTTTCTATATTCTTTTCTTTTCTACCCGTGTCCTCTACTTTATTATCGCTCTTTTATCCTTTTCCTGTTTTTCGCATTCGTTCGTTTGCGACAAATATTATTTTCCCATTCTGACTTTCGCCTGTTTCTTTTCTCATTTAGAAACGCATTCTATTACATAGATGTCAGTCCCTGGACGAGACGAAATACTGTGAAATCCGTCTCGATAGACATGGGATGGCAGACATATCGTCTAACATTTTCATCTCACAGGGCGCTCTACGGTTAAGTTTCTCGGCATGAGGTGTGGAAACTGCCATCTGCATCGCTCAGGACTGAGAATAGTTAGACGGGGGTATCGAAGACGCGTTGTGGCAGTTATGGCCTGCGTCTTAGTTAAGTGTTAAGAGAGGAGAGGGGGAGACGGGGGTTTGCGAAATAACGTGGGATCCTTTGTCTGTTTAAGATATATCTACCCGAGAGAGTTTTAGACTAGTCATTCAAACTCCTAAATCTGCAGTAGACAGATCACTCGTGCTAGAAAATATCTTGTATATTGCAAAGTTCTGAGTTTCTTGGCAACATTTTGCCGAGTTCTAGACTACCATTATATTGAAGGATTCTAGTTCGTGGTATTAATCTGTAGTTCTGTGTGGAGGTAAATATATATATATATATCTAGTAGAATTGAGTGTTTTAGTGATAAATCGCTTATTTCATTTTACTAGTTAGATTTCTGTGCAGAAGAAATTAATTTATAAGTCTGTTATATTCTCAAGTTGACGTGTTTCAGTGGAAAGCAGAATAGATTATAATTTCTAGCTTAAACTCATGCAGCTATAAATAAATTTAATTTAACTGCTAAATACTCAGTCGAGAATATTTTTAAAACTAACTTAAAACTGCACTGATTCATCATTGAGTATTGACGAAATACGTATGTATTTCTAATTCATGATGATTGATTTTATGAATTAAACCTTATTTCACGGGAGTTTTAAACGATAAATCAAGCTCTCCGCTTGCAGTTTATAATGTAAGTTATAACCGAGTACATAGTATGTATAAATATTTTATATGTTGTTTTTTCTTTATTCAGTGAAAACTGGGGTAACCCAACTTCGCCAGCGTTTTGTACGGAGAAATATCTGTGAAGAACAAAAACATTTTTTCTTAAAGACTTGGGTGTAAAAAGTAACACCTGTCTAGATTGCATTGGCATCCAGAACGACAGAGTACCCATTACATAAACTTTTTTAAAAAGATTTAATGAAGTAACGGGCTCATTGAGCCTGATTTAATTCTTCCAGAGAAAAAAAACTCAAGTACATTTCAGCCCTTGTGGCAAGCAAAATATTAATATCAGTAACCTTCCGACGGAGTTGTGACTAGTGGTGGTGTGACCAAATAAAGTCCTATTCTGAGAGAAGGCAGTTATCTGACATTCCTAATTATAGAAACCTAAGCTATTGTGCTCGCTGTTAACGTTCGTGCCTGAACAATTTTAATGTGACTTACACAGATATCCATAAATAAGAATAACCAAGAAAACGTTCCTTGAAGTAGTGAATTCAACCCGTCTTTTTGGAACTGGGGTTCTCTTGGCCAAGACTACCATTGGAGAGTCTGTATGTGCTGTCCTAAAATTTGTGTTTCCAGAAGTTGCTACCAAAGCTGTAAGTACGAATGAAAGCACGTGATCACGGCTGACTGAATAGAGTGAATGCAGGACTGAGTGATTCCTTTTATTGTTGTATTTTGGCACCCATTTTGCTGTCTTAAATTTCTTTATGCAAGTTTGTTTTGTTGCTAACAATATATTTCCTTAGGATAGATCAGAGTATCCAAGTCTGTTCATACCTTTAAAGGGAAATCTTAGACTAAATCATATGTATCCGTGACTCTTTGGGGCTATCACTTTTCTTCTAACAGGACTGTGGGCTATACATCGAGGGAAAAGATCATACCAACGGGTCTATCATTCTTGTAGCAATTCATTGACTTTATGACTATTTTTATATGTTTGATGTAATTTTATATGTTGTGATGGAAGTTTATTTTGATAATTAAACTTCACAATTAAACTTAATCAGTGTGGCGGTCAGCTCGTTCCCAAATATCTATATTTTCATTGTCATAGGTTCACGTTTGTGAGTATATTGTCGTCACCTATGTGTGTGGGTATGTGAGGACATATATATTATATTAGATTTGTCTGACTAATCTAACACTGTTGTAGATGATAGGCTGACTGAGAGAAGCTTCTCGAGTGTCAGAGACAGAATCTACTATATTTCCTCCACCTCACTCGTGAAATTTATTTTCTATTTTTTTCACCTCCCACTGAGCTATCGCTTATCTCTATGTCTATTCAGAAGGGACCAAACTAAGTCTTAATCACATATCCCAAATCTACGACATCCACAGCCTGGAAATTTCAACCTTGGTGGAACAGTGTAATGTGTTTCTTCTAGAAGAGAAAGTAACTTACTTACCAGGATTATTAATATAAGAAGTGGCCGTTTCTTCGCGAAACTGGGGGCATAACCCCTTTAGTTTAGTTAGATTTTCTTGGGAGTGAGAAAGTGTACGGATGTTGGTGGTTTGGAGTGAGACATTTTGCCTGAGAGATTGAGTGAAGTGTAGCGAGATTTGGTAAACACTTGCTTGGTTGTAGCGCGACACGCCCACGCGACACCCACACACACCAGCGCAAGGTCAGCGCTGCGGTCTTTCTTTGAAGTTGGTAGACAGCGGAAATGTGACTTACGGTTAAAAGCCATACAGTATTACTGAAGAATGAGGAAATAGCTATATAGGAATGTATGGCCGACTTTAAAAGTTTGCATTTACTGGACATTAAATTATTCACTACAGGAGAACGCATGGTTGGAATAATATTAAATAAATATAACTCAACAAAGGAGATAGGCTAGGAATTATATCCAAAAGGATATTATTCAAATATAAATAGTTTTAAAGATAATTAATATTTTTCACCTTCATCACATCGGCTAAAAGTTAGCTAATAATCTTTAAAAATTTATTACACTAACAAGCCTCAACGGAATTGTATAAAACTTATATGTAATGAAAGCCCCATATGGGGAAAAGGAAATGATATATAGGAAGGAAGGAAGGAGATAAGTGTGTGAGTGACAGAAGAGAAAAACGAGTACAGGAAAAGCACAGATTGTTTCAAATAGCTTCAAAACAGGAGATGAAACTAAAATCTTTTGGGGAATTTGGGAGCTGCTTTCTCGTACGCGCGAGAGACTGAAATATAAGGACAGAGCGGCGCATTGTAAATCACACACCAAATCCAGAAGCCAGAGTGAGAAACTGGAGGACAGCCTCTGCAAGAAAAGTTCTATTTTCACGCTGCATGCAGGGCAGATTAAGTTAAGCCAATACAGTCTCACCGTGAGCTTATTAATCCTAAGAGGGTATGTAAGTTTATTAAAAATATATGTATTACTAATATCATTTTATTTCAGATTTTATTTCTGATTGATTGTAGCAGATATAATAAAAAAGGGAATGACGCTAACCAGAGATAACCTTCACCGGCATTGTCAGGAAGCATAACCATTAATTGGTTAGCCAAATATATTATGGCTAATTCTTGCCTGGAAGCTTACGACATACCAGCAAGTACATAAGTGACTTGACATCCATAAGTGGAAGGCAAAGGTTATATCGTACCCATGTATCATAACATGTGATTTATTCATGTATATTGTTAATTCTGCACCTTATACATTATCTTATCATGCTATCTCTGTAATATACTACCATGATTCATTCATTTACATACAAACACTGAAGACATGGTCGCATCATGAACAGCAGAGGGTGGTGAGATTGTTAGAACAATGGCCACCTATTACTTCTTGTTCCAGGTTTTTTATGATCAATGTTTATGATCATTCCTGATCGAGAAACTAAAGACTTGAAGAAGTTGATCCAGCTCACTGAAGCCTAGAGGTCAACCAAACTTCAACACCTTAGTCCCCCGTAGTTATAGGGCGGGCTGAAGGAAAGTCTTCCGTACTCCAGTGTGTCGGAGGAACCTCGAGCAGACGTGGATAAAGTTGAGTTTATATATTTCCATCCAACAAATCCTGTGAGCAGTTCTAAAACGACTTTCTAATGATGAAAACTAGATGGCAAGAGATAATGTGACAAACTTGTTTTATAAATTCAGTGGAAGATAAATCCAAGACTTTTTCTATTAGTTATTTTAATTTGTAACTGTAAATAATCATACATTTTACCATCTTCCAACACCCATTTATCATTACAAGAATATATAGATGTACATAATAAATTGGATAATTGTACTCATTTGACTTGTTAAATTTTTAACTGTTAAATTTTGAGTTACTTTTTCTAATTTAATTATAATATCACATAGGGTTACGATAGCGAAGTAGCATCTTATACTTCTGAAGCCTAAATCTATTGTCCAGCTCAGAGTATTCACAGCTGTAACTCACTTGTGATACCAGTGTACTTCTCGGGCACTGGAACTTCATACTTTCTGGAGAGAGATTCTACTTCTGCTCTACCACTACTATCATACTAGGAAAACCTTTCGCTACATTGGGGGCTCTTTCGCGGGATATTATTTTGTATCCTGGGCCACTATCTATGTATTCTTCTATCTTTGAGCCACAAATAGTTTGTAAAAAATAAATTTATTTTTTTTTTTTTTGGAAAAAATTCTAAAAACTTAGAAATTTGTTTGTAATAGTAGTACCATTGAGTACGAAGTAAATAGGAAACGCTCACAAGGTTTTAAGGATTTGTCTTGTTCAAAGTAATTAATTGATTTTAATTAAGTTAGTTTGTTAGTGAAGATAAAATTATATACCCTCTGGTAAGTAAGCATCATGGCTGAATTGGTGAAGTTTAGAGCTGCGATTATGCAGGAAGGAAAAGACTTGGGTATGACAGGAGATGCTCTAATTCGATATATCACAACTGAAGTGGATAAATATTTAGATAGAGAGACCAAAAGAATGGAAGTTGAGGCTGAAGCTAAGAAATTAGAGGCAGAAAGAGAGAGACCAAAAGAATGGAAGTTGAGGCTGAAGCTGAAAGAGAGACTAAAAGAATGGAAGTTGAGACTGAAGCTAAGAAATTAGAAGCAGAGAGAGAAGCCAAAAGACTGGAAAGAGAAGAAAAGAGACTAATTTTGGAAGCTGAAGAAAGAAGGTTACAAAGAGCGCATGAGTTAAGTTTAAAGGAACTTGAACTCCAGGGAGCAGCTAGCAATCATGGTGCTAGCTCACCTCACTCTGAGAGTAGCTCCAACCATAGCGCGGCAAATGGAGCCATGAGTTTCCACCTGGATCCATTTATTGAAAAAGAGGACGCCATTGAGTCGTACCTGGATAGATATGAGAGACTGGCCTCTACCTATGGATTGGAAAAGGAAAAGGAAAAATGGAGCCTTAAGCTATCTCACGGGTTGAGGGGAGTTTCATACGATGTTTATTTAAAACTCTCAAAAGAAGACCAGGAAGATTATGAAATCTTAAAACAAGCTTTACTGGTCAGGTACGAAAAGAATTCTGAATCTTATAGAAAGAGATTCCGAACTGCTAAGCTACTTCCAGGAGAAAACTATCACCAGTTTTCTGCCAGATTGGAAACTTATCTGACAAAATGGATTAGCTTAGGAAAGTGTCAAGATATAAAAGAAATGGTCATGATGGAGCAACTGAGAGAATCCATGCCTCAAGAAATGAGAAAATTTCTTATGGAACAAGGAGCTGAGAGATTGGAAGATATTTTAACCATGGCTGAAAGATATCAAGCAGCTCAGTCAGAAGTATCAGGAAATAAGAAGAAGCAGGGTGAGAACTTCAAACCTTCACAAAACTTTACCAACTATGAACACAGGGACAATTCCAACAAGAACAAACACAGAACTGATTATAAAGACAAAAACCCTCTAGGATCAGAAAAGAAACCTCCAAGAAAGGAAGGAAAGTGGTGTAAATCTTGCCAAATGAGTAACCACAATACTGCGGAATGCAGACGGAAAAACCCTCCTCATCACGCTGCATGCCTTACAACAGAGAACAAGGGAAGGAAGGACCTGGCAGATAGTCAGAATGACCTCCATCATCCCCCTGTCTGTGAGGAAGTGACCTTGAATGGCACCCAAGTACTGTGCTTATATGATACAGGCTTGGACTTTGACTCAGTAGTGTGCTCTTCTCTGGTGAGTCCGGAACAGATAACCACAGAAACAGTGGAAATCAGAGGACCAGTCAAGGGAGCAGGAACCATGACACTGCCCATAGCCCGAATCAACATAAGATCTCGCTATGTGGAAGGAGAGATCAAAGCAGCAGTGATGGACAACCCTATCTACCCATTAATACTGGGATGTAGATATGTCTTTCTAGGAGAACCTATAAGACCCATAGTGATGGCAACAGTCCAGACCAGGGCAAGCTCTAAGAAAGAGGAGGACACTATCATCAATACTCATCCAGAAGAGATGAGAAAGGCTCAAACTGCTGACAGTACATTGAAGCCTTGCTTTGGCAAATTACCTAAAAGCCATAACCCTCCAGAGAAAGGAGACTTATATATGAAAAAAGGCCTACTATATAGAAAAGCTGGAACAGGACCAAAAGGACATGGACAGCTTGTAGTGCCAAAATCATACAGGGAGCAGGTTATGAAGCTAGGACATGCTATACCCTTCAGTGGACATATGGGAATAGGGGCCACTGGACAACGGATAGCCTGTCACTACTTTTGGCCAGGGATCACAGAGGACATAAAGAGGTATGTGAGATCCTGTCCAGAATGCCAAAGAGTAGCTCCTAAACATAGGACTGCACCAGCAACACTGGGAGAAATGCCCATCATGGGAACGCCCTTCGAACGTGTTGCCGTGGATATTGTTGGACCCCTCAGTAGGACCAAGAAGAGAAATGCATATATCTTAACCTTGGTCGATACTTGCTCTATGTGGGGAGAGGCAGTAGCAATGTCATCGATAGATTCGAAACATGTGGCAGAGGCACTGTTAACAATATTCACCCGATTAGGTTTCCCACATCAAATATTGACTGACAATGGTTCTCAGTTTAGGGAAAGCTAACACAAGAAGTATTCAGGTTATTTCAAGCTAGACATTATCACTGTAGCCCGTACCACGCCCAAGGGAATGGTCAAGTAGAGCGGTTCAATGGCACGCTCATTTCAATCCTTAGAAAGTTGGCTAGTGAGAAACCTGAAACTTGGGACACATACTTACCCTCAGCACTATTTGCCTATAGGGAAGTCCCACATAACTCCACAGGATTGGCTCCAGCTACATTGTTGTTTGGACGACCAATCAAAGGTCCACTGGAAGCATTGTTGCGGACATGGACTGATGAAAAAGCAGAAGAAACCGTGACTTCTTCATACCAATACGTCAACGAGTTGACATCTCGATTGAAAACAAGTTGGAAACTGGCAAATGATAACTTGAGACAGGCCAGGAGGAAGCAGGCTGCTTACTACAATAAAACAGCAAAAGATAGGGAACTTGAGGTGGGAGAAAAGGTTCTGTTACTGTTGCCCAGCAGCAATAATAAATTGCAAATTGGATGGCAGGGACCCTACGTCATATTGGAAAAAACTTTCCCGGACCAACTATAAGATTGACAAGAAAGGAAAGGAGAAGGTGTTATCATGTCAACCTTCTTAAAAAGTATTATGACAGGGAAGCATCAGAAGTTGCCCATATCATGACCCGGCCATTGCAACAGAAATGCAGGATGAACCAATTTCCTCCATGGAATACCCCCTATCAACTACGGAAAGCTATGCTCAGGTTAATGTGAGTGAACATTTAACTCTTGAGCAGAGGAAAAAGGTTCAGGAGGTGTTAGAAATCCATGCTGATGTACTCACAGATAAGCCGGGGTGTACTAATCTGTTAGAGTATGACATGACGATTACTGACCCTACACCAGTTTGTATGCGGACATACCCTATACCTTATGCTAAAGGACAGGCACTCAAGGATGAGATTGATTATCTCTTAAAAGAGAAAATTATTTCAAAGTCTGAATCTCCCTACAGCTCAAGTGTGGTGCTATTAAGGAAGCCTAGTGGTGAACACAGGTTATGCATTGATTATAGGAAACTAAATGCTATCACTGAATCTCAGGTAGACCCATTACCTGACACCAATCAGTTGTTTGCTACATTGAGTAAGGCTCGGTATTTTTCAAAAGTAGATCTAAGCAAGGGATACTACCAAATACCAGTGAAACCAGAAGTTAGGAAACTGTTAGCCTTTAGTACACCGGATGGACATTACGAGTTCAATGTACTCCCATTTGGTTTAAAGAATGCTCCAAGTATCTTCACCAGAATGATGAGGAAATTGTTGGAACCATTACAAAATCCTCATATCACCAACTTCATGGATGATATTCTGATTGCTACCACTACATTCGAGGAACACGTAGTAGCACTCTCCATGTTGTTAGGTAGATTAAGAGAAACGGGATTGACAGCACGCCCAACTAAGTGTCATATTGGATGTGAGACATTGGAATTTTTAGGTCACACTATCTCTACAGGGCAAATGTCTCCGGACCCAAAGAATGTAGAGAAAATGAGAAAAGCACCAAGACCACAAACTAAGAAGGATGTAAGATCCTTTGTGTCACTGTGCGGGTTTTATCAGAAATATATACCCCATTTTAACTCATTGTGCGCGCCATTAACCGACTTAACCAAAAAAGGTCAGCCGGATAAAATACAATGGACTGTGGAGTGTGAACAGGCTTATACAGAGTTGAAAAATAAGCTGACAAATAAACCTATCCTTGCCCTTCCCGATCTCACACAAGAATTCGTACTAAGAACGGATGCTAGCAATGTAGGCATCGGAGCAACATTACTACAGCGGGCAGACACACCGCCACATATGCTATTACCAGTAGCTTTTGCCAGTAGAAAGTTAAATACAGCTGAGAGAAATTATTCTACCGTTGAACGTGAATGCCTCGCTTTGGTCTGGTCGATCAACAAATTCGCCCCTTTTCTTTACGGGAAAAACTTCATTGTGGAAAGTGATCACCAGCCTTTGATGTTTTTAGCAGTGTCTAAAAAATTAAATTCACGACTTTTAAGGTGGAGTTTACTGTTATCTCCATATTCGTTCAATGTGAGATACATACCAGGACGGGACAATCTTGGACCCGATTTTTTAAGTAGGCATCCTATCAAAGGAGATATAGAGAAACAGAAAATTAAGGAGGAACTGCAGCATGTGTTACCAAAAAGTTAACCGTGCAGGCACTGTTTTAAAGAAGAGGGCTCTGTAGCGAGATTTGGTAAACACTTGCTTGGTTGTAGCGCGACACGCCCACGCGACACCCACACACACCAGCGCAAGGTCAGCGCTGCGGTCTTTCTTTGAAGTTGGTAGACAGCGGAAATGTGACTTACGGTTAAAAGCCATACAGTATTACTGAAGAATGAGGAAATAGCTATATAGGAATGTATGGCCGACTTTAAAAGTTTGCATTTACTGGACATTAAATTATTCACTACAGGAGAACGCATGGTTGGAATAATATTAAATAAATATAACTCAACAAAGGAGATAGGCTAGGAATTATATCCAAAAGGATATTATTCAAATATAAATAGTTTTAAAGATAATTAATATTTTTTCACCTTCATCACATCGGCTAAAAGTTAGCTAATAATCTTTAAAAATTTATTACACTAACAAGCCTCAACGGAATTGTATAAAACTTATATGTAATGAAAGCCCCATATGGGGAAAAGGAAATGATATATAGGAAGGAAGGAAGGAGATAAGTGTGTGAGTGACAGAAGAGAAAAACGAGTACAGGAAAAGCACAGATTGTTTCAAATAGCTTCAAAACAGGAGATGAAACTAAAATCTTTTGGGGAATTTGGGAGCTGCTTTCTCGTACGCGCGAGAGACTGAAATATAAGGACAGAGCGGCGCATTGTAAATCACACACCAAATCCAGAAGCCAGAGTGAGAAACTGGAGGACAGCCTCTGCAAGAAAAGTTCTATTTTCACGCTGCATGCAGGGCAGATTAAGTTAAGCCAATACAGTCTCACCGTGAGCTTATTAATCCTAAGAGGGTATGTAAGTTTATTAAAAATATATGTATTACTAATATCATTTTATTTCAGATTTTATTTCTGATTGATTGTAGCAGATATAATAAAAAAGGGAATGACGCTAACCAGAGATAACCTTCACCGGCATTGTCAGGAAGCATAACCATTAATTGGTTAGCCAAATATATTATGGCTAATTCTTGCCTGGAAGCTTACGACATACCAGCAAGTACATAAGTGACTTGACATCCATAAGTGGAAGGCAAAGGTTATATCGTACCCATGTATCATAACATGTGATTTATTCATGTATATTGTTAATTCTGCACCTTATACATTATCTTATCATGCTATCTCTGTAATATACTACCATGATTCATTCATTTACATACAAACACTGAAGACATGGTCGCATCATGAACAGCAGAGGGTGGTGAGATTGTTAGAACAATGGCCACCTATTACTTCTTGTTCCAGGTTTTTTATGATCAATGTTTATGATCATTCCTGATCGAGAAACTAAAGACTTGAAGAAGTTGATCCAGCTCACTGAAGCCTAGAGGTCAACCAAACTTCAACACCTTAGTCCCCCGTAGTTATAGGGCGGGCTGAAGGAAAGTCTTCCGTACTCCAGTGTGTCGGAGGAACCTCGAGCAGACGTGGATAAAGTTGAGTTTATATATTTCCATCCAACAAATCCTGTGAGCAGTTCTAAAACGACTTTCTAATGATGAAAACTAGATGGCAAGAGATAATGTGACAAACTTGTTTTATAAATTCAGTGGAAGATAAATCCAAGACTTTTTCTATTAGTTATTTTAATTTGTAACTGTAAATAATCATACATTTTACCATCTTCCAACACCCATTTATCATTACAAGAATATATAGATGTACATAATAAATTGGATAATTGTACTCATTTGACTTGTTAAATTTTTAACTGTTAAATTTTGAGTTACTTTTTCTAATTTAATTATAATATCACATAGGGTTACGATAGCGAAGTAGCATCTTATACTTCTGAAGCCTAAATCTATTGTCCAGCTCAGAGTATTCACAGCTGTAACTCACTTGTGATACCAGTGTACTTCTCGGGCACTGGAACTTCATACTTTCTGGAGAGAGATTCTACTTCTGCTCTACCACTACTATCATACTAGGAAAACCTTTCGCTACATGAAGTTTTTTGTTATTTGTCTGTGTTTGTGATATTGATACATTCACTAGCCCTTCAGAGCTAGTGAAGGCTTTTCTAATTTTTTTTTTTTGGGGGGGGGGGGGGGGGGGTGGGTTCAATGTTGTGGTTTCTTTAATAAATATACTTATATGTACTAAGCGGTCAAAATTCACTCTCTTCTAACTGTCACTTAATGTTTGCTTTTGTAGTCCTTACTGTAGTAGATATTCTATTTAGCACTGGAGGACGGACGAGGGTACAACATCTTAAACAGAGTCCGAGTATGGCTGGGAAGTAGACCCAAGATATTTGATTATATCTCTCTTCTCTCCAGATGTCTTACCTCTCTCCATATTGTCATTAGTGACTTTAATTTTCTCTATTTCCACATTATCAATTCATATTCTCTCTAAACTCAGATATTCTCTATTTCCATACTCGCGACTCGGCCATATGTGCTTTCTCTGTCGCTCATATGTTGGGCATCTTTGAAGTAGATGTTCAACAGTCATTGTATCTATGACACAGTTACACTAGTCCGTTTTTCTTATCTTCAGCTTGTTTAATAGATGGTATCCCAATCTATTGTGGCCCGTACGGAGTCTGAAGATTACAACTTGTTCTCTTCTGCAGAGCTGGTAATATGCATAATTTTGTGTGTGACCTAGGTGCTCTGCATCCCATGTTTTCTTGTATCTGATTCTGATAACTCTTTGCCTCTTCGAAAGTTATGCTTGTATCCGGCAGAGATAGTTTACCACCTTCCTTTCCAATCCATCAGCCTCTTCATTACCGTGGATGTTACAATAAGATGGATTCCATTGGATCACAATTATTTTGAATCGTTGACATAGTTTGTGGGGCACTACTCTTAGGGCATCCAGGCCTGCATTATTCTGGCTCCTCGGCGTTGCAACTACTGACAGTGCGTCTGTGAAGAAAAAACTTGTCTCTCGGTGCTATCCTCTGTCATTAGAACTTCTGCTGCAGTTGTCAAGGCCTCTGCCCCTGCTCTGAAGTTACTTGAGAATAGTCCTGTTATCACTGACAGCCTGTTTTGTGTACCAGTGCTTAAGCTCATAAGAACACTTCCACCTCCATCTTTTGTTGCATTTGTTGCTGATCCATCCATGTATGCTTGGGTCCAGGTGTTGCTTGGGTAATGTTTTCTCAATGTATTTTGGCGTTATAGCTTTTCCCTCTGTTGCAGTCTGGTTCTTCTTTCTCCCAATTCCATGAATGTTTTCTATAATTTCAGGGAAGCGATGTTGTTTCCATATTGGGAGTTTATGTGCAGTGTAGATGAGTTTGGTTGATGATGTGGCCGTTGATGAACAGGTTTGTCTATTATACCCTACTTCTATCGGGTTGATCGTATAGGTTCGTATCTCTGCCCTAAACAGTAGGCTGCTTGTTTATGGTAAGAAAATTCGTTCTCTCAGACGACAACGTTACTCAGACCAACAGTTGATAAATGAATTACGATGACAGCAGGCTTCATATGAACGTAGAACTTTATTTAGGCCATCGAAAAATAGGCCAATTGCTAGCTCTTGACAACCCTTCTAAAAATATGCCCAACCTTCCACCTGAGGTTGGCAGATTTGTACAACAAAATTTAGTAGGTAATATTTCAGTCTCTCTCTCTCTCTCTCTCTCTCTCTCTCTCTGCTTCTGTTATTTTAACTGTCTCTAGTGGCTATTGGGATCTCACTTTGAGAACCACTGTTGCCATAATTTTATCTGCCATCTATTTCTTCATATGTAAACACTCGTCTCTCTTATGTTCTGACATATTCTTATGTCTATGCCTTGGTGTATCTTAATGAAACTGGCCTCACCGCCAGGGGGTGTAAATTTACCAAGTCTATCTTCTATTCTCAAGACTATCGGATGTCTACTGTTCTTCTCTTTTACCTAAAGGTTCATCGACAGATTTTGTGTAAACTCTACATACCTGGTATCTCGAAATAAACCCTTTTCTCTCACATGAAAACGCTGACATCTTATCCTCAGAATAAATGAAACTTTCATACACATCATCATGTGACGTATTCTTTCCAGAACGTTGTCTCCATTACAGCTGCTCTGAACGCATCACGATTCTGGGCAAGTCGACCTGCATCAGCCAAAGACAAGTTCAGACTCTCTGTGATGTCCTGGGTCCACCGTCGTCTAGGTCGACCCCTTCCCCTTTTTCCAGGGACCATGCCTTCCATCACTGTTTTTTCCAGGCTATTATGTCTTTTTATATGACCGAAAAATTTCAGCTTCCTTATTGCGATGGTATTTAGGAGCCAATGTTCCTGTACGTTTAGTGAGTGCAGTACTTCTCTGTTGGTCTTTTTTTCTGTCCAGGGTATTCTCAACATCCTTCTGTAGCATTTCATTTCAAATATCGAGATAGACGTCTGGACGATAGTCACTTTTCTGCCACCGCAGAAGCAACAAAAATATTTGGCTTATCGGCCCGATGGAACTTGTACTCGCTACCACAATTAGAAGCTAACTCAATCACATCTGGGAGCAAACTGATTTAATTTAAAACGTCGATTTAGAACGACAACTATTTTCGAATACTCCAGAACACTTTGTCTCACAAACAACTCACCACTTCATTCAAAACACGTGAATTGTTCAACTCGTTAATCCTTGCCAAAACAAAACACCACAGTCCTCAACCAAGGGATGTAAGCACTACTCTTGACCCTTTCTTCTCGTTCTATCGATTATTCCCCTTAGACTATAAATTAAAAGTCAGCTAATCTCCATCATAAAAATTAATCTCATAAAAATACTTCTAGCCGAATTTTCCTTCTTAACCACTCTATCGGTTACAATGATACAGGATTTGTGGGAAGTGCTCTAATCTTTGTTGTGGTTGATTCTACAAAGTTGTTTCGCTTGAGTCTTCCCATTCAAAGAGGATTTATTTTATGGTACATTGGATAGTCTGTTAGTCACTTGAATTTCTCAGCTTATTGCTGGGCACTGCTATTTCTTCTATCCTCCATTGGTTGGAGGTATGTAATCTTTTTAAATTCTTTTATAGGTGCTGTTTTCAAGCCTCCCGTTATGATTCTCATTGCTTGGTTTTAGAGTCTGCTAATTTTATCAAAGTTTGAATTAGCTGCTGTTGCCCATGCTGAAATGCTACATTTTAGGACTGGTCTTACTCACCCTGTGTATAGCGTTTATAGCACTTTCTCATCTGCTCCGCAAGATGTTCCAGCAAGTTTTTTTTTTAATATTTGCCTTGCCCTCATCCGGTTTCTTTCAATCTTTTTTTTAAGTCAAACGGCGATCAAAAGTAATGCCTTTGTAGTTCGGATTTTCATCCACGTGTAGATTTTTCCCGTTTCGCACTAGTTTGGAGCTCTGTGGTTTATTTGAGATGGAGAACACGGTGTGTGGTTTTTTTCCATTTGATTAGTCACATTTAGGCCCACTCCTCCAGTGATGTTAGTTCTTGCTGCATCCGAATGTTTGCAGAAGTGATGTGCTCTTCAGAGATCCCCAAGTCTAAGTCTTCTGCAAAGGAGGTATTGTGAGTTCTTCTTGGAATATTTTCTGTTATGTCATGTATGTATACTAGAAACAGTTTAAGTGAAAGGACATTCTCTTGGGGAACCTCATGTTCCAATATAAACTTCCTACTAATCTGTCCTTGTAGCTGTACTCTGGCGGTTCTATTCTCAAGGTAATGGCTAATCCATTTGTACATTTTCCCAAACACACCACATCTTTGCAGCTTGACTTTCAGTCAAATTGATTTATTAAAGCTACACGCTGACACTACTTCTCAAACATCCTAACATACGGTGAAAGCAAACCAGTAAATGTCTGATGCCATCTTTATATCCATGCGGAGCTTCAGAGTTGGACATGGATGGTTAACAGAACAGGGACTAGAAAATCAAATATGCCAGTGTGTGTGTCTTTTTTTAAAGCAATGTAGTAGCATAATTTTACGGCTGTCTTGGAAATAAAGATAACACAAGCGTAAATCCCATATTAATGTTATCAAATATAGTCAACAACTTGGAAATAAAAATCATATAAGCACATACGAGTAATTCCCACATTAATATTATCCATGGTCAGTCAAAAACTTGCGAATGAAAAAATAGAAGTGTATAATCCCATATCAATATGATCAAATACAGCCATAGTGAAAAATTAAGTTACTTTGGTCATACCTGGTGTATTTCCTGTCGGATGGTTAACAGTTGCCTAGCGAGGCTTTGGTCTTGACTTCGCATTTCCTGCTGTAAAAATACAAAATAAATAAATTAAAGTGAACATTTTGTACATGAGACAACACAGACAAATGGATAATGATAAACACGCAGAGAACGTTTTCAAAATCATTTATGCATACATCGAAAGCGTAGAAATAATTTTTAGCTTGAGATTGAATTTGACACAATATACCCCAATTATAACCGAAAGGGCCCACCTCGGGTCAGGCTGAACAGGGCATTAAAGATCTATACAGAAGTAAAAGGAAAGGAAAAAGGAAAGCTAGATAACAAATCAATCAATCAATCAATCTGTCTATCTGTCTGTCTATCTATCTGTATATCTGTCTGTCTGTCTGTCTATCTATCTGTCTGTCTATCTAGCTGTCTGTCTATCTATCTATCTATCTATCTATCTATCTATCTATCTATCTATCTATCTATCTATCTATCTATCTATCTATCTATCTATCTATCTATCTATCTATCTATCTATCTATCTATCTATCAATCCTTTTACACAGACACCCACCCACCAACCTACCTACCTATCTGTCTGTCTGTGTCTCTCTCTGTCTCTCTCTGTCTCTATGTCTCTCTGTCTCTGTCTCTCTCTCTCTCTCTCTCTCTCTCTCTCTGCCTCTTCCCAAGACAACACAGTCAGACAAAGCGTTAAAAAAATGAAACAAAAGTTGGCCAATCTTCCCAGTATATGACACAAAGAAATTAAAAAATCTTAACTTATTTATCCTTCCGTCACACCAACAGTCCCATCTTTCCCCGCCAAAGCTGCAATCTTTTTCATGGTGCATTTATTTGGAGATGGGAACTTCTTCTTCCGAACCCCTAGGATTCGAGTTTTTTTACTCTTTTACCCTTGCGGCAAATGGGGATGAGGTTTTGGGCTTTCTTGAAACCCCAGAGGACTTTCCCAACTCAGCGGGCTCAGCTGGCGGAGGTCACACCAGACCCACTAATTGGTGGGTAATGCAATGCCACGAGAAGGTTGGTTATCTACCCTGATAGGGGGTAGGGGTGGCAACTAAATTGCGCATCTGCTGAAACAACGCCTAATTGGTGTCCAGTATACTTCATGGCGCCGGATGTTTTTATTTTTCAGGATAATTCCTTCCTCTGTTGCTTTTCGGTGACAAACTTTGTTGAATTTTCCCCAATTTATATTAAGTAGTTCTGTGCTTCTCTATGGTGCGAAATGCTGGAGAGTTACAGAGAAGGAAATGTCGAAATTGTCCTCTTTTCACACAACATGCCTAAGAAAAATTCACCGAATCTTTTGGCCGAATACCATCACCAACCAAGATCTGCTTACTCGAAGCAAGCAAGAGGACATGCACACCATCATAGCTGGCAGACGCTGGAGCTGGGTTGGCCATGTCCTCAGAAGAGACCTTGATGCCATCACAAGAACAGCTATGCTTTGGACACCTGAAGGAAAACGAAAGAGAGGCCGACCAAAAACAACCTTACGGAGGACTGTGGAGGCTGAGATGCAAAGAATGAACCAGAGTTGGGGCACTGTACGAAGGATGGCCGCCGACCGAGCAAAGTGGAATCAATTTGTTGTTGCCCTACAAGACGCCACTAGGTGTGATGGCCACTGACTGCTTTGACGGTCGGCGGCTAAGGATCAAAGAAGAAGAAGTTCAGGTAAGTATGAATAATTTTTTAAAATTTTTATTTAATTATAAAAGGTGATAGGTGGAGAGAGGACTAGTAATAGCTGAACGTTATTACCTCTGCTCGTCCACCATCTTGGTCTACCCTGTTTAACCTAATTGTCGGTTATAATTAGGGTATTTAATGTCATTTTATTTTCAGTTTTGTGTTATGTTCAGAGAACTACTGTCTTTTGCATTTCATGGTTTCAATTAATATTAGAATTTGCACTTTTTAAGTGTATGAATAAAATTGTTTCCATCATTTATATTTATAAATTTAGCAAGTGACGCCTGATTGCTCATCATAGATGAAGCTTCTAAGCTTTCGTGCCACACAGTTTCCCTGTTTCTGTACTTCTGAAACAAAATGGAAATGAATGAAATGACCACAGGGGAATTAAGTGCTATCATCAGGGCATGCAGCAGAAAAAGCACAACCTAATTATTCCCCCCCCCCCCCGCAATATTTTGGCGGGTGACTTACTCGTAATCTTAGAATACCCGATTCTTATGTAAATTATATTTTTCTCACAAAATATTTTTGTTCGAACATGAGTCAATCTGCATTCGCATAACACATATGTACAGGTGTACCTGTCTTCTGTCACTGGCAGGGTAAGGAAGGTAACGGTAAAGCATCCCGTTACACGCCCTTTGAGGCATATTGGGAATATGGTGTTATTCACACATTTTCTTGACCCTCGGCACTCATTTTCTTGACCATCAGCACACTAGGGTTGGTGTGATCAGCATCATACCGGCCGCCTTTAACCTTCTTAGTTACTCTGTTACCCAATTCATGAGGTTGGGTCGACCCTGGAGACGATTGCGGTCTTTAAAAAAAAAAAAATCCCGCCTCAACTGGGGATCGAACCACCAAGCTAGGAAGCCAGTATAATAACGCCTATGCAAGTAATAGACTGCTTTTCAAGCCCCACTTAGGGTGTAGCCTTTATAAAAGGCATTTTCTCGTTAACTCCGCCGGTAAGTGTTTGTCTCAGATATAAGTGTATATTTCTTATTGTGACTTGAATAACATCTGTCGCTAGCTCTAGACTCGTAAGACTTGTTTTGCACGGTATTATGTGTTACGTTCCTTTTATAATGGGAGCAATTTGTTTCTTACAACGTGTCATTTGTTTGTTGTCTGGTGCTTTATCTGAAAAGACACTGACAACCATGACCAGAACTGCCATGCTATGGACTCCAGAAGGAGAAGCGAAAGCGAGGCCGACCAAAAGCCACCTGGTGGAGAACTACGGAGGGCAGACATACAAAACATGAACCAGAACTGGGGCACGACACGAAAGATGGCTGCCGACCGAGCAAGGTGGAGACTGTTGATGCCCTACAAAACGCCAGCAGGCGTGATGGTCACCGATGGTTTTGTCATTTAGTGGTCAAGGACCAAAGAAAAGAAGAAGCTATGTTACGTTCCCTTTATAATAAAAGAAATTTGTTTCATACACGGTGTCCTTTGTTTGTTTGTCTGGTGCTATCTCGCTGTTCTTTTCTTCAAGCATCATGTCAGCTGGCGTAACTGATCGTGTCTTTCCACAGCTTTCTGTCACAAGTGCTATTTTAAAATCATAATATTGACTTATTCCCGTGCCACCATGTTAAACAGTCAAGCATATTCTTTATTCTCGTCTTCTATCTCTTTGTTCCTTCAATGTTCCCTGTTGTCAAAATACATTCTAGTTAATCTTTTTTCTCATATCATGCCCCTCAAAAAGTTTCTTCCTTAAAGTATGAGCAAGTACGTTTCCTTTGCGCACTGGTCGTTCAGGACATTCTAGCTACTATTTTTAGCTGTCCGTGGTAATTATGCACCGTGTTGTCCTCCCCCCTCCCGGAGGGGGTCTTTGATAAGACAAAGAAAAATTGGACCGGTTTTATGCTCCCCCAGGCATGTCGTATGAGGCGACTAATGTGAGATTGCACATGGGACTGACAACCTCATCACGTAAAACAGATTTCTACAGAAACTACCTCTGCCGGAGCATGTTAATACTTGGCGCAGGCTCATCACAAGGGGATCAGCTACAGCTACAAGGGGTGGCCCTATGCTTCATAAGGAGCAAAAAAGGGAAAAGGATGATGATGATGATGATGACGATGATGAAAGTCGTAATTGCGCGGGTGTGTGTGTGTGTGTGTGTGTGTGTGTGTAAAAACGTTTCGCTTTGACCTGCGGGGATTTTCTTGCTTGATTAGTCATTGTAAATGAGTATCCCAGGCAGGGCCGGATTAAGCTAGTACGGGGCCTGTAGCATATGTTAAGAAAGGGGCCCTATATTTTAAAAGAACAATAAAACAACACAAATATATTTGAACACATACATTTTTAATTTGCATAGTAATTATCATTATCAAAAGTAACAACACAGTCAACATTATTGTTTAAATATTAATGTTTCTACATTTAGCATGAGCAAATTTGTTGATGAAGGATGTATCAATTTCACACAGAAGTTTATGTTCAATGCTCATTAGTGTGAGATTGTTCAATCTCTTTGACCCATGGTGCTCCTTAGTTCATTTTTAATAAGTTTCAGTTTTGAAAATGATCGTTCTCCACTGCAGTTGGTTACCATTAGTGACAAATAGATGCGCAAGGCGATTTCTACATTTGGAAAACAAGACTCCAAAGAATTGTCAATTATCAAACGGTAAAACTGTAACTCTACAAGGTCTAGAGTAGTGCCAATATGAGAAGCAAGATCAGTTTTCAACAGTTCTGTAAACTGCACAAGTTCTTCACAAAGACTTTCTTCCAGATCTTCCGGATATGATTTAATAAGATTCGATGATCTCGTTACCACATCTTCAGGTGTAAACGACTGTAACTGACGAAGGAATCCAAATACATCATTCAACTTTTGATAAGCTTTCTGACAAGGCAGAGAGCAAGCTATCAATAAGGACAAGAAATGTTCGGCTTTTAAACTGCTGAGAAGGCGTTTGAGATTCAACAAGTGGATCAAGTGTGCTAGAACCACTGAAATCATCATACTCTCGATTTCATTTGTGTTTTCTTCGAGTTTGTTCTTGATAATGTTCACACTCAGTCAGATCCTTGGCCTTTTGCTCTATGTCTGCAAAAGTAGACCGCATAGCTTGAATATACCCCCGCAGGGATTCATAGAGTGCACAAGCTGTATTCAAATCTTGGTCAGAAGATTGCAAAGAAGCACTGGTCATTTGAAAACGCTGTAATACTTGATCCCACAGTATGATCATTATTCCTGTTTCTAACTTCATCATGGTTGAAAGTATACCACAAGCCTGTTGACGACACTCTGCCTTCTGATCATTGTTATCTGAAATATCATCCAAGACTTGTTTTATTGCAGAAAAGCTGTGTAAAAGTGCTTTTGTTGCATCTGCCCGAGCGGACCACCTGGTATCTGACAGTCTTTTCACAAAGGGCAAATGGGACTTATTATGAGTACCGCCAGCACATAATGCAGTAGAAAGGAGACCCTACCGGTAGGTAGAAGCAGAAAAGAAGGTGTACAGAATTTCAACAAATCCAAAGAAAATGACTGCTTCTTGACAACCTTCAGCAGCACATTTTCCAACCAAATTTAGTGAATGTGCAAAACACGGAATGTAATGCGCAAACTTATTCATCTCTTTAATTCGTGCTTGTAATCCTATAAACTTGCCACTCGTGTTGCTGGCGTTGTCATAACCTTGACCACGGCAGTCTTTAATATCAATGTCATTTGCCTTAAAAAAATTAAGTAGACTTTTAGTAAGCTGTTCAGCACTATGACCTTCCATATCCAAAAATGTCACAAATCTTTCAACTGGTCCAGATGGCAAAACATAGCGCAGTGTCAAAGTCAGCTGGTCCATATTAGATATATCTGGAGTAGAATCCAATGAAACGGAATAATACTTGTATTTCTTCACTTCACAGAGAATGTGATCCAGTATGCTGGATCCAATCAGATTGATGAATTCCTCACACGTTGTTTTAGATGGATATGATGTATGTCCAAATCCTTTGTTTGCATGAGTACTTATATGCTCTGCCAGAAAAGGGTCAAACTTGGCCAGTAATTCTAACAACCCTAAGTAATTCCTGTTATAAGGGGACCCAACAATTTCATCACTGCCACGAAATGAAAGGCCTCGTTCTGCTAAAAACTTCACAACTTCAATTATTCGCTCTAGAAGTTTGTGCCAATACTTTTCTTGAATGTCCATTTGTTTCACAAGTTGGGAATCGACACGCTCACCTTTGTTTTTACGCATCAACAGTGAAATTAAAGCTTGTCTATGTGAGGAGCTTTCTTCATGTCGACGCAATAGATTGCTTGCATTTTTCCAGTCATTAAACCCTTCCACAGTAAACTTTGATGAACATTCTGAACTCATAAGCTTGCATGGGAAACAGAATAGGCGCCCTTTACTTTCTGAATAGCATAACCATTTCCTTGCATGTTGCTTGTTTGTAAGTTTATGAATATGTGTAAAATAAGACTTCTGACAGTATCGAGTTTTCTTTTCAGTGTCATACAATCGCACGGATGAAGAGAAGGCACTATCAACATGTTGACATTTTTCACTTCCCTTGGATATCAAATATTCACGCTCACAGTCATCTATATTGTTCGGCCAGTCACCAATATCATTAGAGTACTTCTTCGTTTCACTTATTCTTTCACATTCAGACTCAGTGTATACTGGGTTTTGCTGTATGTTTTCTGCTGCACAGCCTGCACTAATACTAGTTGTTCCTGTACTTCCAGCTTCAGCGGTTAGAGTACCACCACCATTTACATCAAAATATTCTGTCAGCTTACGTGTTTTTGATATCACAAGTTGATCTCTTCTTTCTTTGTCTTCTTTCGCTTTACGTTTTTCACTTCCAGAAGCATAATTACGTCCAATATCTCTGTGTCTACTGCTCATTTTTTGTGTTTTCTAACCTTACAAATCAAGAAATTTTAATCAAGATCGAAAGAGAGTGCGAGCACGCCATATACCTCAATTAGGAAGTTTCCGTTTCCTAAATTCTAGTTTTTATTGTTAATGCAAATTCATTTCACAAAGAACGAAAAAAAATTAGAGGGGCAGTCGCCTAGAGCCAAAAAAGTGGCTTCCGTCCAAACGTGACCAAATTTTCAACACCACTTAAATGGCTTCCGTCCGCAAACAGTTAAGATTAAAATAATGAAGAGTCACACTAAATCACCCTCTTATGCTCTTTCTCTCACAATTTCGTGACACCAAATGAAAAGGCGCTAAAGATGGCATAAATTACAAGATCATTGGTTTAACGCTCGTATTAGAAGATGGCCAAAAAATTATGTACATATTTATTGGCGCGGGGCCCCTAAAAGCGCGGGGCCCGTAGCATATGCTACTTTTGCTACTACGTTAATCCGGCTCTGATCCCAGGCAAAAGCTTATATGCAAGTAACCGCAGACAAAAGGCATTCCCTGCATGGAAACATAGCTGAGATCAAACGAGTAAGAAAAAAGACGGGGATGTAATCAATGGCGCAGGCGGAGGCAACTATTAGACAGTTGAAAATATATTCAAGGGCTTAAGAGTGGAGTAAGTCAGTTGGGAACTGTACGAACTACCAGCAAGTCATCATCATCCTTGGCAGAGAGTGCCGAACTTGGGCCAATGGGAGGGCAGAGCTGGAAATTTATCAGCTTATACATGATCATGCTGAGGATGATAATGGCATTATTTACACTGATGGGTCTGTAATCTCATCTCATAATCGGAACCTCTTCTACCCCGTGAAACGAGGTGTAGAGGGGACCCAAGTGCACAAGGCCCATGGGCAGGACATGTAATCGAAGTGACTTGGCAAACAGGTGATTAGCCCATTGTGCCCGAACTTGCCCTCATGTGTACTCACAATCGCTATAAAACCTCCGAACCATCGAGACGTCATTCCAGCCAAAATGGACAGAGCCTCATATACCCGAAGGTGTCGAGGGATGTCCTTCCTCATCTGCACTAAGGCATTTATAGAGGAACACTCAGGACCCGTAGGTCTGAGGAAAGAGCAAAATCTGAGACGGGCACAGCAGTCTTTGTTACTGGGAGGTCTCCACTCAGAGTGGTATACCACACACAGTCAGTAAAGACAAAGGTCGCCTGCGGCGTGGTCTGTAATCCGTGGTGAAAAATCAGGGTTGGGTTTCTCTGCTAGGGTAAAGGGCAGAATCGCCGCTGAACATAGTGGGACCTACATGATAACCCCCAGCATGAGAATGGAAGTAGAGGCAAATACTGCAGCCTTAAGTTGGCTGTCTGAAACTTCATTAAAAAGAGCAGTTATTGTGTCAGACTCTCATTCCATGCTTTGGAATGTCCAAAATAGATGGCTACGGCATGAATGGAAAACCCCCAAAGAAGCCTCGAATCTTCAGGAATTGATATGGATCTACAGTCCTGATCATGCAGGGGTACGTGGCAATGAAAGAGCTGACAGACAAGCTTCAAGAGCACCCATAAAAGGTACATTGTATATGGATAAGGGAGAGATATTGAACGCAATTAATAATCCCTATTAGAGAATGACACTGCAATCGATGAATCATCAAAACTAAGATTGCTGGAATTTGGCATCCAACGTAAGATCTGAAAGGATGAACGTATGAGAGGATGCATCCAGTGTGTATACAACCAGCGCGCAACAGGAACAATTACCATTCATACCGTTCGACATTTGCTGAGGGAGACTGAGCCCATATGGGTTTGCATAGAGTGCAATGATGTTGATTCTGATGAACAATAACAAAAACAATGAATGAGTGGTTTCCTTATGACAGGACTGGTTCCAAATAACACTGAATAACTCACATTCTTATTTCCAATGACAAAGATGTGTTGCTTAAACTACGTGTCACGTTGTGGACAGCTGCTTTGGCTTGGGCTACTCCACTGTTCACGTTCTGTCCCTGACGAAGGCATTGTGGCCGCAACGTAGGTTTTTCTTGTCCTTTCTCTTTGTAAGACGTATTACTATTTGTGTGTGTGTTTTTTTGTTTTTTTTTCATTCAATCACTGTTAACGTCAAAAGTATGTCTTACATCCGATGTTATTAACGCGCCTAAGTTTCTGATTTCATTGACGTGTTTCAAAGCAGTTCCATTAGCTTTGATGTTGCAGTCTAGAGAAACATTTTTCTATGAGATGAACGTTTCTTCTGGGTTTCTTGTTCAGTTAGGGTGAAGCCTTTAAAAAAAACTGCCTGTTGTTATTGTATCAATCACTTCCTATAACGTTAATAAAGAAAAACCTTTGCTCGTACGTCATCAGCGTGTTCTCTGATTGTTTATACTATGTCCACCCGGATATTCCTGGTATATCCCTCCATCGATCTCATTGCAGGTTTGTTGTAAATAGTGGACAGATCAGGTGAAAGCACACATCTCCGGTTAACAACCCTGCGTACCTGTTTAAAGTTACGAGCTCAGTTAGCTGCTGTTTTTTGCCAGTACTTGTTCTTTGATACTCGTCTTTATAATCGATGTTTATGCTCTTTAATTTTTTTGATAATTTCCTCATGCTTCACCAGTCTATAAAGCACAAGCAAGGATCTGCTTTTAACTTATGTAAGTCATCTCTAGCGGTAGTTACTGGATTCCGGGATCGAAACATGGTAGCGTCACGCTCCATTCTACCTGTAAATGGGCGCCTGACTTTGCTCTTGAGTTAGGGTAGACAAAGGCGACAGGAAGGGAACTGGTCACCCCACCTCATAAAAAAGCTGTACCCAGTATGGTGAATCTTTAACACTTCCTTACCCTACGCTAATATCTACTATGGGATTACCTGTACTTTTAGTTCCTATTATTAGTACTCATATAATATATAAAGGAACCCACGAGTCACGTGCTATTGTCATAGAATACTGCCCCTCCTATTGCATATCATGTTTCCATCTTATTTATTTGAGAACTCAGAATTCCCCCCACGTATTTTATAACGCATCTAACATTTCTATTAACTTATTTTGTATTATACTAACTGCGGGCTTTTTAATGTTTTATATTCTAATTGTTCTTGTCCTTAAATTAAAAAAAACACACACACACACACACACACACACACACACACACACACACACACACACACACACACACACACACACACACACACACACACACACACACACACACACACACACACACTCACACACACACACACACACACACACACACACACACACACACACACACACACACACACACACACACACACACACACACACACACACGCACACACACACACACGCGCGCGCGCGCGCGCGCACGCACACACACACACACACACACACACACACACACACACACACACACATAAATACGTAATGTTTCAGGCACTCGAAAGAAAATAAAGAAGTAGAAAACTAGACAACAGAAAAACAACAGACGTTATAAGCTTACCGGGGACTCGAACCACGGAACATCCGAACAGCAGCACCGCCTCGCTACGGGAGTGAATCGTGACTAACCTCACTTGTGGTGCCTACCTGGCAGTGTGGTTAGTCACGATTCACTCAGATAGCGAGGCGGCGGTGTCGTTCGGATGGTCTTTCGTTCTAGTCCCCATTAAGCTTATCACTTCTTTTGTTTTTCTGTTGTTTAGTTTTCTACTTTATATAACCTTACGAGTGTCTGAAATATACCCTTTTGTGTGTATTATGTATTAACTGTTTACAGTCCGCGGGTTTACCTCTTTATTTATTTCCTTGTTATTTTCCTGTATGTCTTATATTTATTGCTACCAACTGGTGGGTTGTAGTCCGGCGTTCAGATGTGTCTAAAGCGTTCTTGCATGATCGTCAAATACTTCAACAGTCAAACTGACAGAATCCGATACAATTACATACCAGACCACACAATCTTTTTGTATTTGGAAATACATCTAAATATAACCGAAGGACATTGTGTCACGAAAACGAGGCACACTCTTAATGTAAAGGCAAAACAAAGAGGGCAAGCTGATTGTACTCTTCACTTCTGAAGAAGTGAACATTAACAGTAACATTATAAAGGCTTCTTAATCTGTAATCCACGGCCCTTTGGGCGGAAAGGGGGGGGGGGGTGTCCATGAATGGATTCTTGAGGAATCCATATATAGTCTCTTCTTCTTTGATCCTTAGCCACCGATTGTCAAAACAGTCAGTGGCCATCACGCATGGTGGCGTCTTGTTGGGCAGCAACAAACTGCTTCCACTTTGTTCTGTCGGCGGACATCTTTCGTACAGTGCCCCAGCTCTGGTTCATTCTTTGCATCTCGACCTCCACAATTCTCCGCCAAGTTGTTTTTGGTAGGCTTCTCTTTTGCTTTCCTTCGGGGGTCCATAGCATAGCTGTTCTTGTGATGGCATCGGGGTCTCTTCTGAGGACGTAGTCAACCCAACTACAGCGTCTGCCAGCTATGATGGTGTGCATGTCCTCTTGGTTACTCCGAGCAAGTAGTTCTTGGTTAATGATAGCTTTTGGCCAAAATATTCGGAGAATTTTCCTTACGCAGTTTGTGTGGAAGGAGGACAGTTTCGACATTTCCTTCTCTGTTACTCTCCAGCATTCCGCACCACAGAGAAGCACAGAAAGTACACAGCTCTCATATAATCTTAATTTGGTGTTTGTGCTGTACTGGGAAGACTTCCGAATATAGCCTAAACATTTGAGTTTTACTTTCACCAACATTTTTGCTAGAAAAATTATCATAGATTTTTGCATTTATAGAAATAAATTATTTTACAGATTGCTTTTGTATTTCAGTATGCCTGTATCTAAGCTAAGCGATGTAATATAATGTATTATTTGTTTGAAAACATTTTAATTATGCGTTATTGTACATTTTTCCTAAGAAGGGGTCCGAGTTCTTAACCGGACAATCAAAGGGGTCCGTATCCTTCACTGGACAATCAAAGGGGTCCGTATCCTTCACTGGACAATCAAAGGGGTCCGTAGTCTTAACCGGACAATCAAAGGGGTCCGTAGCCTTCACCGGACAATCAAAGGGGTCCGTAGCTTAACCGGACAAGCAATGCGGTCTGCAACCTTCATCGGACAGTCAAAGAAGTTTTATGGAAAGACATAATCGCCAACGCCACCAGGCGCACATGAAGAAGAAGAAGTAGTGGTCACCTTTTTATTCATTTTGATATTTTTATAACTTGTCAACCCGTCTACTGCTTTTGTTTATCATCACTCACCATATATCTTGAGCTGCAATATTTTTGTTGTTATTGAACTAGGGCTGCTGAGCTTCTCGCTCTTTTGCAGCCAATACCAAGTTAAAGAGTCCTTGGTATTATCTACACTGTAGATCTGTGACAAAATGGGGCGCCCCACTCGATCTCTGTTTCACTCCGGCAGTAATCGGTGCATTTGTGGTACTGATTTTATTGCGTGCGTTCAATTGTCGCGCTTTCTTTCTTTCTTTATATACTATGTAGCAGATAGTTTACATTTTCAAGTATTCTTTCACCACTTTCAGTATTTTGTGTCTTATCAATTGGGGTCTCGATTTGGGAACGCGGTCGCACAAACGTGATAAGTCACAGCTGAGCGACTCGCGCCGGGATTATAGAACTTGTCTAGTTATTCCCCTAGACTTGATTGACATAAATTTCAGATTTACCGAAAGAATAGTATCAAGAGTGTTTTTGTGGTAAAACTGAGCATACATTGCATTCATAAATAACAGTAAAAGTAACTGTAAAGAATAATTGAATAACTGAAAGAAACCATAACTTTTTGTAACAAAACTTAAAGTTAAAGTTAAAGAAATAAGAAGTTCACTTGGTGCGGCTAAATCAGTGTTGTAAACGTGTAATTTTCTAGTTAAATTGCTGTTGTAAGTTTGTGTAGCTTTGTAAACAGACTTTTCGCTCAGAATGGCAGAGTCCCAAAACCTCCATGCCTTTTACCTTAATCTAGGCCGCAAAGTAGGGTTTTCAGCTAAAGAACTCTCTGACTTAGTGCTTATTTCGGTGCGAGAACAGAAAGAAAAAGATAAAGAAGAAAAAGACAGAATGGAGGCAGAGAAAGCCGGACTCCGCGAGGAGAAAGCGGCCGAAAGGGAAGAGAGAAGGATGGTCAGGGAGCAAGAAAAGGACCAAGCTGAAGAGAAAGAAAAGCAACGAGCTTTCGAAGAGAAGAAAGCCGAAAGGAAGCAGCAGACCAGGAAAAGCAAAGGGCTTTCAAAGCCGCGGAAAGAGAAAAGGAAAGGGCATTCGCTAAGGAAAAGGAACAGGTCGAAAGAGCGGAAAAAGAACAGGAGATGGCACACCAGATCTGACTGAAGGAATTGGAGATCGAAGGGAGAAGAGTGGATTCTAGTTCTAACAATGGCGGGTCTGGCAGTTCTCAAAGTAGCGATGGGGGAAACACCACTCAGGTGGTGGCACCTAGTGCAATATCCTTCCAATTTGATGTCTATTCTGAGGCTTCAGAGGACATAGACATCTATATCTCTAGGTTTGAATCCTTAGTAGCTACAAATGGCTTGGAGAGGGAGAGATACAACATGAAGCTATCCCAGAGTCTGAGGGGGATCTGCTTATGATGTATTTCTCAAGATGCCCTTGGAAGAACAGAACAACTACGATATGTTGAAGAAGGCTCTGCTTCAGCGTTTTATGCTTAATGCAGAGACTTTTCGTAGTAAACTCCGTGAGGCCAAGAAGCAAAAAGACGAATCTTTTAGATAATTCGCTACACTACTAGAAACGTACTTGAAGAAGTGTGGATCCCTCAGCATCTTCGATGAATCTTTTGAAGGGTTGAAAGAGATGATTCTCGTGGAGCAGTTCAAGGACTCGCTCACCCCTGACATGAGATGGTTCCTGGCGGAGCATGGGGCCGAAACTCTTGAGCAGTTGGCGATATTTGCAGATAGGTATCGGAGCGCCCAGTCGAAAGTGAATCCGTCTAAAAGGCGCCACCACGATCGTCACCCCAAACAAAAGGATCACCCAGATGATAACTCCAAAAGTACGGACAACACAACACACAAAATAGCCCACCAACCGCAACAACAACCACAAGATCACCAGAGGCAGAAACAGAGCAATTCAGCCCAGGGAACTGGACGACGATATTGTAAATCGTGCAAAACTTGACACGAATTTCACATCGGAATGTAAGAGGCCGAAATCTGGCCATTATAATGTCGCTTGCCTGATCAGGGGGCCGATATAGAGCCATGACCCCCAGGCGTATGAACAAAATCCTAGTTACCCTTCTATTACCGAGCAAGTAACCGTTGTAATCACCCCGTACGGTGCTAGTATGATTCGGGCCTCGAATACTCGGCTCTAGTTTCGCCATCTTTGGCGAAGGTCCACCAATATACTGGTGAAACTGTAGAAAAACAGGGGCCTCGGAAGAGTATAAAGACTATGCTACTTCCGGTCGCGGAAATTGATGTTTCAACCCGATATGTGAGGGGCAAAATCAATGCCGCAGTTGTAAACAGTTTAGTCTACTCTCTCATTTTAGGGAGGAAATATGTGTTTCTTGGAGATCCCTCAGCTGACTCCAGGCCGACACAAAAGATAGAGAACCCAGGACACGCCTCAGCGGCCCCTGAGTTGTCATTTTTACACAGCCTGAATATTTCAGAGCTGAAGCAGGCACAAAGGGCAGATCAAATTCTCAAGCCATGCTTTTCCAAGTTGTATGGAAATTAATCCCATACTCCACAAGGAGCATATTACAGGGAGAAAGGTTTGGTATATAGACGGTTGGGGAATAAGAGACAGCTAGTTGTCCCATTACCCTATCGCACCCGCCTCATGCAGGATATGCATTTAGCCATGCACCATCCATTTAAAGGCTCATATGCCCTGGTAAAACAGGTCTCCTTCAATTACTTCTGGCCAGCTTTGCGACATGATGTTCGACAGTTTATGTGAGATTGCTCGGTTCGCCATCACCCAGACAACCAGAAGGATGAAACTACGAAGAAAGAGTCTGAGCAGAGTAACCAACAACCAAAGTTGGATAACTCGCACCTCAACTCGACATTTGTGTGTAGTAAAACCGAGTTACGCCAAGCGCAGATGGAAGACATTACCTTAGCGCCATACGCTGAACAGAGTCAGAGCAAGATAACCCATACTTCAGTTGGAATTTTCCACACAGAGGACGGAATTATTTTTCGAAGGACGAGGCAAGTGAAGCAACTCGTGGTGCCTCTCCCCTTGTGGTACTGATTTTATTGCGTGCTTTCAATTGTCGCACTTTCTTTCTTTCTATACTATGTAGCAGATAGTTTATATTTTCAAGTATTCTTTCACTACTTTCAGTATATTGTGTCTTGTCTGTTATCTGACACTCCTTGTGGATGATAAACACCTCACATTTGCAAGGAGAGGTAGAGATAATATTACGAGAGACAGGTTGGTAAAATTCCCTTGTGCCAAGCTTGGCCGCTACGGATTAACACGTACATCGCCCAGCGCTATCTGCCTAATCACCGATAAGACGGGTGCGCGCATCACCAAAGCTTGGAATACGGGGAGACAACTTATGGACAGACACCGATAAGAGATTACTTTCTGATAAAGTAATGAATTGTTACTTTTGGAACACGTTGTCATATGAGGTTAACGACATGTTCGCGAGTCTGTACGCAAGGCATCGTGTATCTTAATGCCATTTACGGTAATACGTGACCTTTTGCTTTAGGGACCCAAAGACGCAGCAATAGAGAACGCAGTCAGCGACTCATAGCTTGACTGCCTGCGTCAGGACCAGCGAACCAGAGCTGGTCAAGACCGCACTCCACCTCCACGTGGTGGTCCTGGAAACAGTCTGCAGCAGTGCAGTCTGGCTGAGCGAGTGTGGATCGCAATGGGAAGGCAAACCCGGTCCTAAAAAATGTCGTGCAGAAGTCGGATGTGTCGACCGAAAGGTGCAGATATTACAGCTTAGGCGTAAACAGACACAACGCAACCACCGTCCTTTTCAGGACGAACGAGGAAGAAGAAGAAGATTTCACGTGGAATATTTTGAAAGCACCACACCCTTACCCGCCTGTTTGAAAATGATTTGAGCGTTGATTTAACTCCATAACAAACAGATGCGTGGGAGACCGGGAATATAGCCTGACACGTTTCAGTGTTATTCCACTATGAAGATCACTTGCCAAGATACCAGACCTTGCTAGAGTGAAGCCTATAATTCAGAATTCCTTCTTAACATACCGGACACCTTTTATTGGAGAATTTTAGACGGACTTCCATAGCCCAGGAAATCTCTTTCATATTAAATAAGGAAACAGAGACTGAGGAAAATGAAGTACCTGTGACGAGACGAGATTTTTTTCTCTCGCTCTCTCGATTTATTTTTCTCTTCTTCTCAGTTCCTTCATTTTATTTCTTTAAATGTGTAGACATTGTATTCCTATTCTTACTTTAACGGTCCCTTCTGTCACCTAGCGACTTCACACTAACCTGTCTCAAGACCACCTACACTCATAATTGCTCAGTGTGTTAACTTGCACTCATCCGATCAGACCTCTTCCCCGTATGAATAGAACAGGTGTGTTCATTAAATCTTCCCTGACACACACTCCAGTGCCGTCATCCCCCCCCCCCCCAAAAAAAAATGGATGATAGTATCATTTCATGCATCTGTGCAAATTGGTTGCCCGAAAAAAAGGTCGCCGGGGGCCCTGCAGTCCTTAATGGAAGTACATTATATGGTGACTATTGTTGCAGGTAGGAGAGATGTAATGGGTTTTCACACTCCCCTGTAAAGTAATGGATATTCTTGGGACAGAGTTCAGATGACAAGAGTGCTCATGAGTAAATTAAACTAAGATGGAAAATGGGTGTATGTGGTCCCATAATCTGTTTCTAGTAAAATGGGATTTCGCTGGTCTCAGTATTTAGTCTGAGAATTAACAATTGTCTGGCTCTGCATCCAAAAACTTTGGTCACGAAAGAACTCAATTCGAATGATAAGCAGCTTGTGCTTAGGCGTAAGACTTGCTTTTGACAAAGCTTCGCATTTTCGCAAAAGTACAACAGAGTGGGTGAGTGAGATATATATTTAAATTGATTACATTCCATTACATGTATGTAATATCATTGTAGATGGTTATTATTCACGAGTTTAACTGATTTTTTATGTTATAAATGCATTTTACAACTAACTAGTAATACTGAAAATGACTTTTTCCCCTTGATGTCACTGTTGACTGTAATCTTATGGATGAGTTATCTCCCCTATGTTTTGCCACTGAATGGAATTTAAAGCACATTTCAGTGTAGAGCAAATCTGCTAACAGTTGGGTGTGCTGAGTTAATAACACTGCTGAGTTAATTTGGGTGTGCTGAATTAAAGGAGTAATTCAATCCCAAAGTGTATTGGGTTACAGAATCAAATCCAGCTGGTGCATTTTAAGGATAATGATAAGAATAATAATATTAATAATCATATTAATACAGAAGTATGAATGGCTTTGTAAGAGTGTACATTTCAATTCTTGATAATGAGTAGAGCCAGAAACATTGAATACTGATTGTAACAAGAGATTTGATTTATTGCAATACTTTGGTGAACATGCAGACACCCTGTGTTATGAAGGACTATTAGTGATGGTGGTTAACTGTACATGTTGAAGATGTCTTTTATGATATATCTGATTTATTGACTTAAGCAAACCGGTAAATACCCTTATGATGTGTAGTATGCTTACATGGTATTTGTCTCACATGCATAAACTGTAGGGCAGCAGTACAAAAGACAAATATGGGTCTGTACTGTGAAGTCTGAGGGACGGGCGACCCAAAGACTTAATAATTAATCTCTCCCAAATGGAGGATTACCGAAGTCGTGTTGTATCTTCCCCAGTTCTTTTAGGGTAGACTACACCAGGAGCTTCCGTCTTCATCGATGACGTCGAAACCTGGATCAGGGAAAGAGAACTTCCAACCCCTGAGATAGATCTGCACCTAACGCACACAACCCTTTTCTTTCGCACGGAGAAATCAGGGAGTGACCAGGATTGCTGTCAGGAATCCAGATAAGTGGCACTATCAAGAACCAACCACTTCTTCAATCAAACTTAAGAAATGTCCTTTGATGAATTATCAACAGTTTTGTAAACCACTATAAACACAACTTCATCAATGTCCATATGCTGAAAGATAAATAATCTTTGTTTTCAAACTCAAGTCAAATTCTATAACTCATGAGAGACAGTGTCAATACCTTTATAGACGCAATTGCATTTTTGATTACCTTAAATTCTATACATATTTGATTGATACATATTCTATATACCTGACAGATTTTTTATTTTCATTAGTAAAGTTTCATGGTAATTTTCTAAATCCAAGATTAGTTATTGACTCTTCTTTTGTTACAGTGATGTCTAATACTGTTAGGTTATGTCATATTTGTATTTAATTAATGGGGGCTCTTTTTAATAATTCAGTACCTAAGGGAAAAGTGTGGCCTGGATAACTACTAACTCTTAGTCTACTCCAAGGATTCTCAACCTGCTAAGAGAGGGTTACTTTCCAGTATCTCTATAAATAGATCTGCCAGTGATTCTCAATATATTTTCTTCCTGCGGAACTTATACTTACATCTTCTGCAGATTTTCCTCAAGCCAAAATTTCAGTGAGATTATCTTGGACAGTCTTCGTACTTATTCATTTTCTTCCATCTATCCATCATTATAATCAGCCAGCCACAGTACCACACACGAAGTCAGAGAGGGAACATTAAATTAACGACACCCCAGACACGTGTAAGAGGCCTATTAAAATCTCTTTTATTCATCTGAGCAAAATGTCTATGAGCCAGGATTGGCGTAAGTTGTCATTTTACATTTTATATTACTAACATGTGAACTAACAAATATATGTATTGTTATGATTAAAAATCATAACGATTGTGTCGATATCATTAGGGCTCCTTTTTTGTTTATTTTATACGGTCATTTATTAATACAGAAAGTGACGTCATGCCTCTATGGGGTATTTGGCAGACGTGAAATTAAAAGCAGATGTGAGGAAATCGTCTGCAAGGAGAGATCCGGCTTGTGTTCTGAAGTGAGCGGACGCATGTGTTTTGAGCTCCTGCAGTATTTTGTGTTTTTCCTGAATTATTCGATCGCCAGGACACCAAGATACTTGGTTGAGGTGTCCCTGGCTTTTTCTATTAGGGAAATGTATGTATTCATAATGATGTCCAACGGACGATATTAAATAAAATTTGGAACGAGTGAAAATGACCAGCGTTTCATAGAAAACAGACTGGACGAAACTGTAATACTGCATTTGCCTTTGGGCCTACATAAGTATAATTGGAGATGTTCTGTAGAAATACAATAAACTGTATGTGTGTATAACTGTGAGAAATGTGTTGGTCCGCTCAATACAGTTATACTGACTACGTGTTGTTGGACAACCCCTAACTTACTTTGGCCACAGAGACTTTCTCCGAAACAATAGACAGAACGACACGTATCAGTTTTGGTGGCCTCAAGCCGGGATTTTGAACTTTAAGATGTGGAACTGTATCCAGTATTGCTACGTGATTTTCAAGTATTTACAAGTGAAATGCAAGTAAATTGTCAAGTCGGTGGACTCAAATTTTTGCAAGTGAAAAAATTTTTCAAGATGGCGTGCTAATCGGCTGCAAGCTGGAATTTTAAACCTAACCCTGATCGCTAAAAGTTATCTGAATCGTTGTTTCCCCGAGGCAGATGCTGATGCCAGGAGGATTTTTTGCATGAAAAAGGATATAAGTAGATTTATTGATTCATGCAGTGTGGGGCTTGAAGAATCTCATTTGACAGGGTTCTTTTTTATATACCGGTATATGTTCTATGTATGTTGGTTTCTACACGTTTACGTATTAGGCGGGTTGGTTGGTGGGACCTATGAATTCACTATTCCTCATTGACGGTCGTGAATTCTTAGGCGTTCTTTAGTTTTTGCATCTGATTTTTCAACTTAAGGGGCCAGCAAACATAGCTGTGCGTTACTGCCTTGAGTGAATTAACCAGATTCATTATTTGTCTAGTTGTGAAGGTGTGGCGCTGGCTATTGCACGCCACACGCTAGAAAATGTATAGGATTTTGGTGCTGATGAGCGCAGCACGATAGTAATTTGTCGATATGTGTATTGCGCACATGACGTGAGCAGTGTGGAGGAAAAATGGACAGAGCGTGTTTTGACCCTGAATGGGCGACTTGTGTGTGTATTCTACCCAATGGTAGAAATATGGGAAATGTTAAAAGAGAAGTGTCTTGAAACATATTAATGTTTATTAAATACAACTAAAGGTAGGAAAAGGAATGAGGTAGTGTTTATATAGGACCTACGGATTAGAGAAGTTGCTGAATCTACCTAATTATGCATGCTGTGTAATGATGTATTGTCTACGTGAATAATAAATGGAATGTTACTAAAATATCCAGCTGTTATATTGATCGTTGTGTGGAATCTTCGAGTCATAGAAAGTATCGTTAATGAACTATTGTGGCTGTCCTGAATCTTGTGGACCTATGCTATATAAACCTAGACACAGTGTGAAAACGAGCACAAACAATCAACTGACGAATATAAACTTTTAACACCACAGAAGTGTAATTTTGTATTTATTGTCAAGTTAATTGTATTTTATTTGGTTTATTCTCCATTATTGTTTGTAAATTTTTCATCTAATCTTGCTATCCCTCAGTTATTAGATGTAATATATGTTGTGAAATTGTGCTTGTATTGTCATAAGTGTGGTAGAGCCACATTTTTTCATTTTTCTACAGTTCATACATTTCTGCCTTGGTTTTTTTCATTAGTATTATCTTGAGTTGGCTCTTTTCACTGTAATCTTTTATACTGTAATCTTGTTGGTATCTTTACTTTTTTTTTTGGCTCCTAAAATAACATCTATAATTTGATGCAGGTGAATTAATTGTTGCTAATATTGCTCACATACTAAATATATATATATATATATATATATATATATATATATATATATATATATTATATATATAAATAAATATATATATATATATATATATATATATATATATATATATATATATTATATATATATATATATATATATATATATATATATATATATATATATATATATATATATTATTTGTATTACTATTGGACAATTTGTAGTCACAATAATAGTGAAGTATGGCCACAGTGGAGTATTTTTTGAAGATCGGTAAAGAATGTGGTATGGAGGGTGAAGCTTTAAAAACATTTGCATTCACTGAGCATGCAAAAGAATTAAAAAGGTTAGAAGACGTGGCAAGAGAACAGAGGCTCTTAGATAGGGATGATAAAAAGAGAGAAGAATTAGCTGAGAAGAGGAGAGAAGCAGAATTAACTGAGAAGAGGAGAGAAGAAGAATTAGCTAAGAGGAGAAGACAAGATGAATTGGCACTTGAGCAAGAGAATAAAAAAAGAGAATATGAACTTGAGGGAAAAAAATTGGCACATGCACATGCTCAGGCAGAAATAAAAGCACAACAAGAACTCGAGGAGAAAAAATTTAGCCTATGCTCAAAGAATGGCAGAAATTGAGTTGGAAAATTTAAGATTGCAACATAACCAGAAACAGATTAATCCAGCAGGTGATGAGGCTGGAAAAAAAGACCATGCCTCTACTTGTAAACCTAATTTGCCAAAATTTAGTCCTAATATAGACAACATTTCATGCTTCTTAAATAGATATGAGACATGTTGCCAGGAGTTTAAGATTAATAGAGCTACTTGGCCCAGCAGGTTGATGAGTTTATTAGTGGATGAGGCTCTTACTGCAGTCTGCACCATGGATGATCAGACTAGAAATGATTATGATGCTGTGAAGGCTGTGTTGCTAAAAAAGTATCAACTAGAGGAAAATAATTACAGATTGAAACTGAAATCATTGTTGCCTGATTCAGCTAAGGATTTTGCTGAATTTGTTTCATCTCTTTTTTGCAGGAGAGAAAGCCTGAATTGTTAGCTGCTGTGGAAAATCTTGGACGACAATACCAAATTGCAAATCCTGGTAGAAATCTTAGCAGGAATAACATAAAGGATTCGTTGCCAGTTGCATCTGTTAGAACTATGTATTCCAATCCACCCAGACAAAGATCATATAGCATGGACAGAAATTTTCGATTAAATCGAGATAATAATAATAGATCTTTCAGAGGTAGGTATAATTTTAATAATAGGTCACAACAACTTCAAAGAAATATTCATTCATATGATGATGGATACATACTCAACAATCATCATTCAGACCAAACAGAGATTGGAACAGAGATGGATATAATTTTCAGTCAGGCCGAGGCCAAAGGTCATTCTATAGGAACAATGACAATAATTACAGCAACAGAAGTTCTCAACAGAACAATACCTTTCGACGTTCTAGGAATACAGAACGTTCCAATGCAGTGGTGCATCAAAGTGACAATAATACAGTCCAAAATACCAATGGTATTTCTCATGCAAATGCATGTATTGTGGACTTATCCAATAGTACTAATTGTTCTGAATGTAATTCTTATTTCAGCTACAGGGAGTTCCTAGGCTCCTGTGCGGACATCATTTGCCAGTCATGTCCTCTTATAATGGGACAGGATCAGTGGTATTTGATAAGTGTTTTGTGAACAACCATCTTGTTTCAGTGCCCAGGGACACTGGATCCGCCACTGTGGGGGTTCGAAGTTCATTAGTGGACCCTGCTGATTACACAGGCGAAGAAGTCAAGTGCATCACATTCGGGGGCCCAGTGGAATATTATCCAACAGCTGAGGTATTCTTGGATACCCCTTATTTTTTAGGCAGGACTCTGGTATGTCTGTTGTCAAATCCAGTCGCTGGGATAATTTTAGGGAATATCCCTGGGCTTCATGAATGCACTAATGTTGATATTTTGAGGTAGGAACAACACCCTATACTGCCAGGGTTGATACTACCAGAGCACAGGCTTTTAGGCATGTACATGCACGGTCACATGATCGGACTCCGAGTGACACAGTTTTGAGTGATGATGATAGTGATAATACAATATTTCTTCCTCCCATCATTGAGGAGCCTCTTGGTGATTTCCAAACTGGTGAGAAATAATCAGATGTCTCTTTTGACTCGATTGCAGCACTGGGTGCCAGTGTTGCTAATGTGGGACCAACCACATCCATCATTGATGATGTGATACCTGGCATTGTTGATGTCGAGGTTAATCGGATGTCCAATTTAGTTTGGTCGTATACTCTTCAGTCAAAACTGTATGTTTGGCTGTTTGTTGTCCTTTTTGCCATTGTCTTTTTACTATATGATTCTTCCTTTTCATGTTGGAACTTCATGGATATTAATGTTTCTTCATCTATTTTCTTTCAGATGCTGACATACCATGATTTCATGTAGTATGTTTTAGTCTCTGCATTGGGTAGTGTGGCGGTTTTAACAATGTAATTTTTTTCCTCAGGTGCTACTGATCGTGTTACACCATATACAGAACATAATAACTTCATACTTGTTCCTATACAGGGACGTGAATGCTTTCTTTCCACTGATCATGTACAGGAGGTCTTGTTTCCCATTGTTACTTATGTTGAGGCTACTAATGTTGTACATTTTAATGGTCGTTGTTATGTAGGATGCACACATCTTGAGTCTATACTTTGACTTGTTAATACTATTTTCTTTGCTGTACATCTTCCTTTGTTAGTTCTCTGTTGGATAGATTATCTACAGCTACTTTTTTCAGTAAATTTGATTTGTCAAAAGGTTATTGGCAAGTCCCTTTGTCGGACGGAGCAAAATCTTATACTGCTTTCGCTACATCTTTGGGATTGTTCCAATTAAATTTTATGTCTTTTGGTCTCGTTAACGCTCTTGCGACTTTTGTTCGCATGATGCGCTAGATTTTCTCTAATCGTGTTGACATACTTACCTATATTGATGATATTTGTCTTTTCCATCAATCTTGGGAAGAACATGTTCTTGGATTTCAGTCTTTGTTGAATACTGTGGTAAGTTGGGATTATATAAATATTTATAGGGGACTTAGTGTACTGACTGAGATCAGCTGTGAAGGTATCTGTATCTAATAAGTGTAGTGTGTTACAGATGACCTTACTTTGCTACCACATTTAGACCTCAATCAGACTTATTCTGGAATATTGTGATGACTACGTTGAATGTCTAGGGTTATGATAGTGATGAAGTGTAAGTTCACAACAACCAACAGACAGATAAACACTTTAATTAAGATCCACAACACTGTACAACACTATGACAAGCACATACTTATAACACTCTAGAAGACTAGCTTAAGTAAGTCAAGTGTTAACTTTTAAATTATGTATTAATTTCTTTCAATAATAGATATCCTGATCCAACTACAGAGTGAATCAGGAATCACAATCAAATGTATACACAAGGTTTATGTACAAAATTTATACAAGGATCTTTGTCCTGACATATAATATTATTACAATATGTGTGTAGTGTTGTGATGTAGTATTATGAGGTAATACTGGCTTTTGAAGCTAGGTTGTTGTTTGTCATCACGACTTCATGTGTTTGTTACTGGTGGAAATAATATTGAAGGGATCACAGTTTCTTTTTATTTGTAAAACAATAACTGTCCCTCTTGATTTAGTATTACAGTCACTTTTAGGGTGGGTTATACAAGGGTGAGCTGCTCTGGCTGACGAATTCTTAACGTATGTGTCGGCGGCAGGAAAACTGTCTCCTCTGCTCGCTTGCTTCTCAGTTATCTTGAAATACACCATTGGTCGATATCTTAGACAAGGAGTCTGCTGCCAGCCCTCTGGATCCAGCAAAACTCAGACCAGGTGCTGCTCTAATACTTCAGTACCACGGTCCCTGAAATAAGAAGGTTGTACCTCCTTCTTCAGAACTAATATATAATATATTTCCACACTGAAGTACAGGACATTACAAACACAGAGTTCAGCGCTGTAGGCCAACTGCTAGCTTCTCATGTGACAATATACACCAGTATTCCTCTCCCTAATGGTTACAACGCCTCTGCAATTCTAGCATTAATTCCTTCTATACAACAGGATAGGTGTCATGTTACTATTTGGCAATCCCATATATGCCTATGCAGTTATACTCCTCTCTGACAAGCTTTTACATGGTGGAGCAATATCTAGGCTTTGCCTTCTGTTTGCTACTGAACCACACACATACAGACACAATTTATCATTCCATATTCAATTTTCATATAATCTACATATATATATATATATATATATATATATATATATATATATATATATATATATATATATATATATATATATATATATATATATATATATATATATATATATATATATATATATATATAGATATATATATATATATATATATATATATATATATATATATATATATATATATATATATATATAGAGGAAATATGTCTAGCTTACCACAATTCAAGGAAATATACACAAGTAACGTTGAATGGCGATGAATTTTGGCACAATTTCGATCTGCCTTATCCCAGGCTTTTATTAGAAAAATATTAGCTGGCTCTCAACGCACTTGCTTCTTACAAAATTTATTTTCAAAACTGGCCCTGAACTGACGCCTCTATTTGACTATATCGAACGTTCTAACCAATGAGACCATGTTTACAAGAGCCTTTGAAAAATTGTACCCATCCTACCGTAGCCATTAACTACAATAATAGTATTTGCAGTCGACTAATAAGGTTTCGCCTTACATATTACTACAGCCAATCAAATCGTATCTAACGTGTTGGCCTCATTTCCCCTAAAGCAGTGTTTTTCAAACATGCCATTATGAGCAAATATGATCTTGTGCTGTCAGACAACCCCACTATAGTATTCTGGCTATAATTTATTAATTACTAGACTAGTTGCGTAACTCATAACATATTCTTTGTCAGCAAGTCCTAAGGCACAAGAATATATAAGTTTAATGGGGCTAAGTGGCTTCGTTCAAAATATGTATTATTCTAGGACAGTCGTGTATTTGTTTTTACCACTCGTTCACTTCTACACCACTGGATGTCTTCTGTACTGTCAGACTAATGTCAGGAGCTTAGACATAAATCAGTAGAATGTCAGGTTTCCCAATAAGGTTTTAAACCTGTTTTCAAAACCTAACCTCGTATCGTTAGTGTTTTTTATTACTGTTTATTTGAAAAAATCAGCTCTTCATGCCTTTCGCGTGGGATTGGCGTTCACTTTTTAATCGCGAGACGACGTGGTATTATTGCATGCGTTCCTCCGTGCATCTCTCTCTCTCTCTCTCTCTCTTCTAAGCCCGTCTGTCTTTTAGGTTAACGTAGTGTGTATAATGACATTAATGCTAGTATTATATCTAGGTCATTAAGCAGTGTGCGTATCTCAAGGTTTCCTAAGAAACACAGTACCAGTTTTATTTTTAGAAACGCGTGTATTTTATGCAGACGGAGCAGAAAAAGGGGTTTTCTTGTTCAGCCATTATGGCGTTCTACCACACAGGCGTACGCTATTGTGACCGCACTGTTCTTTCACCATTTTTCTTTCTTTCTATTGAATTAATTCGTTAGGCTTTACATTTATTTTCTAATTTATATATGTGGATTAGAATTTTTCACGACAAATACTCTTCGTCTCCATCATCTTACTGCTAGACCTTCGACAACTAAAATAGGATTCACTGAAATTTCTTTACTTGGTCATAAAGTAGGAGGCGGTTTTCTTTAACCTGAAGATTCCACTATCTCTAGGATCTTGAATCTAGACATTTTTTAGGTCTTGTCGGATTCTATAGGAAATTCTTGCCTAACGTTTCAGAAATTACTTCAGTTCTGTCTTCGTTATTAAGAAAGAACTCCCCAAATGAGATTGTTTGGTCCCATTCTTGCGATGTTTCTTTAAATTTATTGAAAGTTATTTTTTCAAAATCACCAATTTTAAGATTGCCTGATGCTCGATTTCCTTTTATCCTTAGAGTCGACGCCTCTGGATTGGGAATCGGTGGTACACTTATGAAGGAATTCGATGATTTTCTACATCAAATTCTGTGTGTCAGTCGAAAATTGACACCCGGCGAACAAAAATATCCTATTGTGGAACGTGAACTTCTTGCTGTTGTATATTGTTTTTCAAAACTCCAGAAATACCTAATTGGAGCAAAGTTTGTCTTGGAGACAGATCAGAGGGCTTTGTCCTATCTGAAAACTGCAAAATTTTGTAATGAAAGGCTGCCAGAGCATCACTTGCGCTCCAACCCTACGGCTATTTAATTCGTGCCATCAAGGGCAGTCATAACGTGGTTGAAGATGTAGTATCACGTTATGTAAAAAACTCACTATCACCTGACAACTCGACAAATACAGGTACCTTGTGAGGTTACAGTTAACCTATTAACTGACTTCGTCACGTGTTGACCGGTGGAACATTGCACTTTTAGGAACTTTTTATCTGACAATGCTGATGCTGACAGGAATTTTCGGATTTATTGCTGCGGTCCAAGGATAGAATGTACAATGACTCGATGAGGAATGCCAACGCTGAGAACTAACTTGAATTTTCTCATCTGAAATTGAAGGAATTCTCTCAATGACTCTTTTGAGAGTACTTACAGTTATTGATCGGTTCACTCGGCACCTGATGATGATGAATGCTGATATCGCCAATTTCGAGTTGTAACTCTTATTACTCAGCGCATTACGTGGATGTCTTGTGCCTTATTAACGGTGGTCATACTCTGTTTATGTACAAAAACACACACATTCATTGTTATTCTAAGAATACCGTGTCATTTGGATATTTTGAAGGCAAAATCTTGATTTGTGCTATTATTGAAACCGTGTCTACAAATTAAGGGCCATAACTCGTGAATGCTTCGCATAGTCAAAGGGACTTAACTATTGAAATCCTATCGTGCTTTTTGTTGGACAGGGAACATTCGTACTTAAAATGAACTTTTAAAGGGATGTACTATAATATAGCAGAGAATCATGGACACTAACTTTGTTCTTGTTAGGAAATATTTTCGCTGGACGTTAGCTATTTATTATTTCACTAGTGGGTATAATACTATTACTCTATCACTTTTCACTACAGTGCTTTAGTTGGCTGTTAATTAATTTTTATTCGCGAGATAAAATTCGGTCTTTGATACAAGACAGGAATACACTCACACTAATTATTGAGTGAACATGTTGAGGATTCTCAATACTATTATCACTTTGTACCATACATCAGCGTATTCTTGCCTAAGTGCACACACTGTTTCGTTGGGTACATGATAACTTTTTTTTTATTGGCACCACAATACACTGTTTATGACTAGTACTTAAGACGTACACATGACTTTAATCTTTTAGCGTACGATGTTGCATTCATTCACTTTACTAATATGATTGTCTGCCTCATTTCATCTATTTACGCTTTTACATACTAGTTTATTCTTTAATGCTTTGCATTATTGCCGTTGATCAATAAGTTAATTATTTGACAACGGATACTGGACTTGACTGATAGGCGTTATTGGACGGTGTGAGGTATGTGAGTGCATGTATTGCTACCATCATTTTTTTTATTTGTTGAGTACTATTAGTTATGGCGACCTCACTTTGCTGTTAAAAAGGAATGTGTCTAAAAGTAGACTTTGGCTTTGGTATTAACCATTGACCACACTTTTAGTGTTAAATTGCCTTCCCTCAGGGCATAAACCTGGGTGCTATGCTATGTTGTGCTTACAGTGAAATTTGATGTTACTTTATTTCACTCTTGTGATGTTATACTCATACCACAGGAATAATGAAAACTTTGTTTCCATTATTTTTGCCAAGGGGAGTAATGTTATGATTAAAACTCATAACGATTGTGTCGATATTATTATGTAGCTCGACAGGGCTCCTTGTTTGTTTATATTATACGATGTCATTTATTAATACAGGAAGTGATGTCATGCCTCTATGGGGTATTTGGCAGACGTGAAATTAAGAGCAGGAAATTGTCTGTAAGGAGAGATGCGGCTTGTGTTCTGAAGTGAGCGGACGCATGTGATTTGAGCTTCTGCAGTATTTTGTGTTTTTCCTGAAATTTTCGATCACCAGGACACCAAGATACTTGGTTAAGATGTCCTTGGCTTGTTCTAGCAAGGAAATGTGTGATTATTCATAATGATGTACAAGGGACGATATTAAATAAAATTTGGAACGAGTGAAAATGACAAGCGTTTCTTAGAAAACAGACTGGACGAAACTGTAATACTGTATTTGCCTTTGGGCCTACATAAGTATAACTGGAGCTGTTCTGTAGAAATTCAATAAACTGTATGTGTGTATAACTGTGAGAAATGTGTTGGTCCGCTCAATACAGTTATACTGACTACGTGTTGTTGGACAACCCCTAACTTACTTTGGCCACGGAGACTTTCTCCGAAACAATAGACAGAACGACACGTATCATGTATATTGCCATGTGAATTTTAATATGTGAAAGTCGAACGTGGATGTCGAAGTCATTTGAGGCTGGCAACCTCAGGGTACAGAATGATGATTCATGAATCACCACTGCACGGGCTGGTGATTGCTTTATTGGTAGTTTCTTAATTAGAACTAAAAGCAAAAAGTAGTCCCACGTTCCATAGGCAGCAGGGAGAAAAAGATGAAAGAAATGATGTACATTTTAAATATAAATACTTACAATTCCAAGCAGTGTAAATGTCCATATAAACATATTCACTTTAAAATTAATGTAAGTACATAAATGAACACATATTCAATTTATTTTGTGAACGCTTTTCCACCAGTGGAGATGTAAATGTAAACAGACTCTATCTGTATTATTAACCTTTCCATATAAATGTAATCTAAAGCTAAAGCTATGCAATTTAAATGTAAAGAAAGTTTTATCCCGAGGATTGAATTTAATTCGCATCCGGGGTAAATTCTTAGATAGATGGGATGGTAGACTAGAAGAGGTGGGGGTGGGGGGTGGGGAGAGGGTGGGGGGGTGGGGTGGGGGGGAACATAGTATGAGTCAAGAAACGCAAAACTGAGGAGAGCGTTTCGTTTCTATTCTTTATCATAGTTATTGGTGGTATCAGCAGAAAGTACTATCTCTGGAACCAAGTGAAGGAAGAATCGGACTGACGTTGTGCGAGACACCATCATAAGAAGGTCTTATAGACAGGCGCAGGACCAGCTTGGCCGTTACTCCTTGACGTTCTAGGTACGTGAGGCGTCTTTAACTTTGACCAGCGACGAGCGAGAGCAGTGTACATAGAACCCATCAGCGGGAGCAGAAACTACTATTGTCAGCTAAGTGAGAAATATATAGGCTGCCAAAGTGAATTTTTTCCCCAGTATTAGCTATCAGAAACAGAAATGAATGTAGCAGGCCAGATATTATAGAGGAAATACTACAGGTTAATACATATCTACAAACTATAGGATGCAGTGCAACAATAACATGGATACCATCACATGTGGGGATAGCAGGAAATGAGCTTGCAGACAAAGAAGCCAAAGGGGGGAGAGCTAGCCATAGCAAAATTGAAGTAGGCTTAGGGAAGTTTGAAATTAAGAGCTTAATTGCTCAAGCAATAACTAAAGAGTGGATAACAGCATGGGACCAAAGTAAAAAAGCAAGACACTCATATAAAATCCTTAAAAAACCAAGCAAAAAATGTCAAATAAAAGATGAACTAAAAATACCAATTAATAAAAAATTGCTGAGGCTCAAGCTTGGAACTGGATATTTCATGATTGAGGAACCCACATGTGAAGAGTGTCAAGAACCAAACACAATTAGACACTTTCTGGTGGACTGCAAGAAATATGACCAACAGAGGCAAAACATTAAGACATACTGTAGTAACCACAATGTAGAAATGAGGGTAGAAAATCTCATAGGCACAAAGACCCCTTCAGAAATGCAAAAGTTAATAAAACACTATATTACAAAAAACTAAAGCTAACATATAAAAAACAAATAAGGATTTGAGTCAGTAGTCCAAACTCGTGAAAGACTCGCCACAGATACATACAGATTAACCAAAGAAACCATCCAGTGAAAATTAAAAACATACTAACTTAGAAAATAGCATATTTTGGAATTTCTTTTAAAAACCATGTTGAACTATAACTACAAAAGGAAAAATACCGACTAGAGATAATATAGTATAAAATAAATACAAACAAAAACATATTACAATAAAGGAAACACGTCCTGATATAACCAACAACTCCATGTACATGGTAGATGGTTGAAAGGGGCGTGCTACAAAGAAAAGTAGCAAACACATTAATTAAAAAAAAAAAAAAAAAAATTTTTTTCCCCATTATCTCTACTATAAATCAATGATGAAACTTTTCTTATAAACTATTCAATTTATTTTCAAACTGTTAGAACTTAAGTGATTATTAAATTTTGTTATTTGTAATGTTACAAATTTAACTTCGATTTAATCCTTTTAAAGTTACTGCATGCCACTGTTGGACCACTACTGCAAAGCAGGGGATGCAATACCGTCACAATATCTAGGCTTGTCCTGTGACTTTTCTGCCATTCCGAAACGTGCTGAGTTGAAGTCATGAGCTCCTGTTTCTCCAGCTTGGCTTGCATTTAAAGGATCATCACATCTGGTCCCAAAATAGGAGGAAGAAGCGCGTGGCATACTGTGCAATATCCGCATTTAAGGGGGCTCTCCAAATATGCAGAGCTAAAATGCTGCGCTCTGGTTCTTGGCTCTCCCAAGGATTTGTCACGTCCTACACAGAGCCATTTTTCAGCTTCCCTTGCCTATCATGGGTCCATAGTGAGGTCCTCCTGCCTGCAGCCAACCAGGTAAAGGCCAGAGTTACGTCTGGAGCTCAAGTGACTCCTCCAAGTTTAGTGTGTAATGCTGACTTCTCAGCATGTTTCACCAAAGGGGTATCCCTGAAAAGATATCGTACATTTTCTAAATCAAACCACAATTACTTATTTACGTACCAGTTCGTTTCTTAGCCATTCCAAAGCATCATCAATTCTTTGTTTCCTGTCTGAGGTCAAACGTTCATCTGATACGTCCCCGTTCAAGTTAAACCTCACGCCGGGGAAGCCTTGACCTTCGATATACTGCTGTCTCCATAGCATGATGCTAGGTCTGCGTGGGCTGAGCTGCAGTTTCTCGGTTGTCTCTTTCAGTCGCCAAAAATCCGAGAGGTATGTCGAGGGTTGATCTTCCGGACTTTCTAAAACACTACCTCGTCTATCGCTAAGTTCAGGATCAAGCAATGACTCTGAAGAAATTGTGTTCTTTAGCTTAGATAAATGCTCATTTATTTTGTGTCGTTTAAAATTTAAGATAGGGCATGTCCGATTTATAAGAGATTGCATTAAAATATTGTGGCTGCTAATATTCGTGGGAAATTTACTGCTGCTAATGTTCGCGGGGAAAATGCTGCTGCTGACGTTTGTGGAGAACGTGCTGCTATTAGTAATATCGTCTGTGTCAGGAACAGATGTAATGTTAAAAGAAGCGAGGGACTGCGTCCCTCCAACAGACGTTATTGTTATTTGTGGTATATGTTGTTCCGTGTGGCCTTTGACTTCATGTGAAGTTCTTAAATCTGTTGTTAGCGTGCAGTGTCGGTGCCCAGTTTTGGGGCTCAGAGCTGCAAATGACTGCGGACGTGGTATAGATGACGACAGTGATGTGAGATGATCTGCTTCATCTTGAAGCTTTGTCCAGTCTTGATAGTCCTCGCAGGGTCTTAATAATGGCAGATTATTCGTTTGAGTATCATTACCAGAAACTACTCCGTCAGTTTGGATTGTCTTAGACGAAGTGATATGTGTTCCAGAACAATGCTGCTGTTTGGAACTGTGGGTCTGCGAATTAGAGGATTTCGGCATTTCTGTCTGCTGCACTGAACTTAAAACATCAGCAATTTTATACTCTTTGTCACTTGAAGTTAGCACTGAGCCATATTTTGCCGCTTCATCTTTTGAATCAGGCAACCGTATGGCTAATGTACGATCTTTAAGGGATTTTTGAGATTTCGGTGTAGATGTAAATGGTTTCTTAACTCTTGGCTGAGGTGATAATGGCGAAACGTTTGATGAGGATTTGTTCTTAGCTTTTCGAGCTTTAGGGGTTCTTTTTAATTCCGAGACTTTTGATTCGGACTTGGCATCTTTTGATGACTTGGACGTGTCTTTAGAAGTGGATGTTTTGTTTATACTGCTGGTATCTGCAGTCTGTTGGCATCTGGTGTAATTCATTACGTCAGGAGTATCGCCTTCTTGCTCGGTAATGATAGAAAGAGGGCGCTTCTGCATCTTGCATGATAGATTGTCCGCGTCCTCAGGACGAGCACACATAGTGACCTCTGACATTTCACAGGTATCCTTGGTAGAGTTGTGGTGACAATGTTAAGTGTATGGGTCATCTACTGTGCTGACTAACTTCCTGTGCCTCCAGCAGGCACAGTGTAATCCATATAATACAGTAAAGTTGTGTATTTAGAAAGCACAATATACTACAATCAATGTAATTTCAGCGACGTTAGATCTCCAGAAAGTACAATCTACTTCAATCCATATAATTCCAACGATGTTATATCTTCAGAAAGCAAAATATGCTACAGTCCATATAATTCAAGCGACGTTATATCTTCAGAAAACACAATGTACTAGAATCCATATAATTTCAACGATATTATATCTTCGGAAAGCACAATGTACTACAATTCATATAATTCCAGAGACGTTATATCTTCAGAAAGCACAAAGTGCTTGAATCCATATAATTCCAGCGGCGTTATATCTTCAGAAAGCACAATATACTAGAATCCATATAATTCCAACGACATCTTCAGAAAGCACAATGTACTGTAATCCATATAATTCCAGCGACGTTATATCTTAAGAAAGCAAGATGTGCTACAATCCATATATTTCAAGCGACGTTATATCTTCAGAAAGCACAATGTATTACAATCCATATAATTCCAGTTATGTTATATCTTCAGAAAGCACAATGTACTGTAATCCGTATAATTCCAGCGACGTTATATCTTCAGAAAGCACAATGTGCTACAATCCATATAATTCCAGCGACGTTATATCTTCAGAAAGCACAATGTGCTACAATCCATATAATTCCAGAGACGTCAGATCTTCAGAAAGCACAATATGAAAGCATAGTGTACTACAATCCATGTAATTCCTGTGACATTAGATATTCATAAAGAATAATGTAATATAATCCATATAATTCACCAATGTTGTGTCTTCAGATAGCACATAATTCACCAATGTTGCGTCTTCAGGAAACACACAATTCACCAATGTTGTGCCTTCAGAAAGCACATAATTCACCGATGTTGTGTCTTCAGAAAGCACATAATTCACCAATGTTGTGTCTTCAGAAAGCACATAATTCACCAATGTCGTGTCTTCAGAAAGCACTATGTACTACAGTCCATATAATTCCAGCTACGTCGTTCCCATCACACCATGGCAGCATCTTGAGTTTCTTATGTTCTGAAGAAAAAAACAACAAAGATATATATAATGTCTATCATAAGGCTTTTGTAGTTAATTTGTCTGTGACGTATCACCGATATATGTTATATTTTATATATAAATATATTATAGTTATAATATATATATTTTATATATAAATATATATTCTATAACTTTATATATAGATATATATATAATATATACTTGTTTAGTGTATATGGCTTGTGTGTATCTGTATGTATGTAATGTATGGATAAACTGTATGTATAGTAATTCATGAAAATCAATCACATAATATAAAAATATTAGTGAGTCTCATAATGAACCTAACATCTAAAATTAATATCTTGAACCAGCAACACACCAAACTTGGTCAGTGCTGTCACAAAGAATGTACTCGAAATCCCCCTTGTTTTCTGCTTCGTCTGCAAATTGTAACGCTTTCACGTTGATATAAAAGCTTACTGTATTATTACCCGCCTTCTTCAATGAAACGTGTTCTGCATTTCTAAGAAAAACATTGAGACGTACTGCGTAATGACCTAAATTAATCCTAACATTAATTATATTACGTTACCAAAACGAACGAACAGACACCCAGGGGACTAAAGAGAGGAGGGGAGGGCAGAAAAAGGAACGCACCTTCAACACCGACCGCGCGATATACAAATGCAATCCCCCATGCATCACGCGTGTAAGTCCTACAACCCACTCCCAAACTTTTTTTTCAGACGGACAGTGATAAAATACACTACGCTTTCCCAGAGTTAGGTCAAATAAAATCATAAAAAAGCACTTATTAGAAAAGATAACATTCATATGGGTTTACGGTTGAAAAACATAACTAGTAACCCAGACAGCAATCGAAATAAGGATAAACAGGAGGTAGAAGAAATTGCATATTTTGAACGCAGCCACGTAGCTCCTTTAAATTTGTATTTTTGGGTTCCTTAGGGTTTGCTGACAAATAATATGTACAATGTTATGCAAATAGTCCAGGAATTAATAAATTATAACCAAAATAAAATAGTGAGAGTGCCTGACAGCATAAACATTGATACTCCCAGCTGTGTATTCTGAAAAATATTACGCTGACTTCGATGAAAAAAAAAACTATACGTTACTACATAGCCTATCACATGTCAAAATCATGGATGTTCTGAATTGACGCTCATATGCAAATGTAAATCGCAGCCGTTATAAACTCATCGTTACTTGCTCGGAGCCTTCTAGAAAGTCAATTATTACCCCAACCTACCGTAGCCTGGAACTCACATATAATATCTGTATTTGTCAGTAGCGAGCTGTGAAGGTTTCGGCCTCTACATGAAGGCCGTCACGGCCTGATACAGCCAATCATGACCCCGTATCTTACGTGTTGAAACCACTTTTTAAGCATTTTCCCTACAAGCATAGTTTTTCAAACATTGCTTGAAGCTCAACAATATAATCTTTATCAGTTAGACCAAACCTGAACTATCAGCATATTCTGTGCCAGTAATGTAGAATATATTGCTAATACTAACGTAACTCATATATTCGTATCAGCAATTGTCCTAAGCTTCGACAATTTAATATACCCAAGTTATCAATGAAAATTGGAATGCTTCGAACTACGATTTATTCTAGTGAATCTAGTGATACCCATTCAGTTTTATTACCACGCGTATAAGCCTAACAATGCTACACCACTGGATGTCTTCTGAGAACAACATCACATCGAGCTTATGAGAATAAATCAGATAGAATGCTGATTTCCCAATAATCCCTGTACCTTTTTCAAACCTGAGATTTAGCCGACGTGTGAGTCTAGGTATTATCGCTTATGGAAAAAACAGCCTTAATGCTCGATGTGGGAAGTATGTGAGCGCATAGTCTACCATTAAGGTTAATCGCTCTGGATAACGATGATTATCAGGTTGCATGCTATCCAGCGACATCTAGAGACTCTCTGAACTCACAATGTTTGTGCCATAAGCCCGTCACTGATCAGGGTAAAAGAGAAATATAAATTGTAGTAATGCAGTTAGAATGACATATTCGCTTATTATATCTGGGGACAATGTACGCTCTGATGTATATAGAAGATCCTATAGAAACACGCTGGTCTAGATTTGCATTTTAAGAAACGCTGTGTATTTTAATGCAGCTACGGACAGCATAACTCCGTGTTATTTTGTTATAGCCCATAAAACATGTGAGGATTCTGTCTCACTCAGGCGTACCCTAGATGACCGATTTCTTTAGAGCAGAATCAGTAACTTCCTTTCTATTGCCAAAACACCTTAGGCTTGTAAGCATCATATTTTGCCAGAGCTCCAGCTTCAACTACTTACATGTGTCTGCCACAATCTTAGACATGACACTTCTCATCTCATCATTTACTGATTCTGAGCCCTTCGAGAATTTAAAATAGTCACTATGAAATATCCAGGATACTACTCGGAACGGCATGCTCAATACTGAGCGGTTTTCCAGTCAAATGCCCCTAAAGTACGATTCACCCATATGCGACTCTAGATCTTGAATACACTAGACCATGAACCATACAGCTTGTAACAAAAAAAACAATGGATATTAAGATTTTACTACAAGCCTAACATGATCTCAGCACAAACGTACTTTTGAATAATGTACTATCATTCTATAGGAATGATACCCCCCCATTTACGAACGAATACAGATGATCTCTGTACTAATCACCTTAACCTCATGTCTCGTTAATAAAAGAACTACCATTTGAAGATTTGCTGGTCCCTCAATCCCTGCGATGTTTCTTTAGAAATCTGGGCCTGAACGCTCTGACATATCATGTTTCCAGTAATCACCATAGTTATGATTACCTCCTGATCTCTTTTCCATTTGCTTGTGTAGAGTGTCGACTACCTCTGTAATGGTGTCACATACAATCGGTGGTCCAGCTCAAGAGACGTCCCCATTATACTGCAAATTGATTTCGGAGCTCCAACTCTAGTATGACATTCGAACCTTCCCCCCACCCATCGATACACATAAATGTCCACTTATTCCTTCCAGGGCGAACGTGCTGCTCCACATATTTTGAAATAATTTCAAAACCCAGATATATAGCATCTGGAGTTGCAGCCAAGTTTGTTATAGAATACCTATCATAATCAGCTGTGTCTCAGTTTCGATTTACAGTACGTGACCGGGTCTCCTGTGACTTAGTATGATGTATGATAGCATCCCTTGATTTCTAACCCAACAAGAGCTCCAAGCCTCTAGGAACGGTGTTCCTGAAGTAATAACTACACTGCATGGCAAATCGGCAGTCAAACGTGGTCCCTACACAGCACAGATGATATTTATCACTGAGCTATACAGAACTCACTATCACCTGGATAAGGCTCATAGTAATACCAAGTAGGGACTTTTATGGCTATAAAGTTAACTCGATACCAGAGCTTGGCTTCAGTTACTTGTTATAAATCGAGGAACTGTGCAATGTCTTGCGTGACTATTCTGACCTAGCTGTAGAACCTAGCAGTGTATAATTGCTGAAGGGAAACTTCGGAGATTCAGATGACCAAATACCTAACAGAGCTTGAACAAAAACCAAAAACCAGTATTAACCTCATTTTAACTACTTTCACAAACTGACACACATAGAACATTTGTAATACAATATTCATATTAAATACATTCTGTACATAACTTGTAATTTAAATTGATTGTGATTCCTGGTTCCCTTGTAGTTGAATCAGGACAAATATTCATTCATGCCAGTAATGAATACATATTGTTATTTGAACCGTTACGAGTGCCTTCTTTAAGCTATTCTCATAGAGTGTTATATGTATGTGAGTGTCACAGTGTTGTTAAGAGTAGTGGATTAAATTAAATTGTTTATCTGTCTGTTGTTGTGACTTACACTTCACCATACACATACCCTAGACACATAACGTAGCATCACACTATTCCAGAATAATTCTGACTGAGATATATAGATATGTGGTAGCAAGTAAGGTTATCTATAATACACTACTCTTAATAGATATAGATACCTTCACAGCTGATCTCAGTCAGTACACTAAGTTCCCTATAAGTATTTATAACATCCCACTTCACCACATATATTGGGGGCTCGCTCTTGGGATTTTGAATCTTTCCCTATTAAAAATATTGGGGGGTAATTCACTTCAGGGAATATAAGAATTAAAAGGTATCCTTGGGTGGAATTAAATAAGGTTGAGCTCACGGTGCCTGTGTTGTCCATTAGATATATAGTTAGGAATTGAATTGTTGGTTAGACATTGTATAAATTTACATAATAGACAATGGCGGACCTGGCCAAATTTCGATCTGCTGCGGTTCAGACTGCAAAAGAGTTAGGATTAGATGGGCAAGTTATGGTTGCCTATGTCACGACGGAATGTGACACATTTATTGAATTTTGAACGCAAGTAAAGAAAGAAGGTTTTGAAGCCGAAAAGAAAAGTTAGAGGCTGACAAGGGAAATTAAGAATTTAACAATTTGAAGCTGAGGCTGAGGACTAAGAGGTTGCAAAAAGATTGGAGGCTAATAAATTGAGGAAAAAGAGAAGGCCTGAAGAAAGGTTTTAGGCAGAAAGAGAGGAGGCTGACAAAGAAGGCTAAAGCCATTGGAAGAGAAAAAAGAATTAGCTGCAGAAAAGGGAAGAGAAAGAGCTGCTAGAAAAGAAAAATTGGCAGAATAGGGAGGCCGAGGGGGAAAGATTTTGAGGCTGCAGAAACCTTGCAGTTTGAGTTTGGAAAGGCAGAAATGCTCCTGAAAAAGAGAAGAGAAGGAAAAATTAGCTGCAGAAAGGGAAAGAAAAAATTAGAATGAGGATTAGCAGGAAAATTTAGAAAAAGGGAACAGAAGATAAAAGATTACAAAGGGAACATGAGTTACGACTAAGGGAGTTTGAGTTTCAAGGCCATGCTCCTGAAAATGGTGCCAGTCCCTTTGCCTCTGATGCTACGGTTACTCAAGGAGCCTCAACCTCAGCTATGAATTTTCATTTAGATCATTTTGTTGAGAAAGACGATGATATTGAGAGAGCTATATAAATAGGTATGAACTATTAGCTACCACATATGGGTTAGAGAGAGAAAGGTGGAGCTTAAAGTTATCTCAGGGACTTCGTGGGGCAGCTTATGAAGTTTTTGCAAAAATGAGCAGAGGTGATCAGGAAAATTATGACATGCTAAAGCAGGCTCTTTTGTTAAGGTATGAAAAGAATGCAGAGTTTTACAGGAAAAAAATTTAGGAATGCTAAACTACTGTCAGGTGAAACCTATCACCAGTTCTCTGCACGAATAGAGACATACTTGGAGAAATGGACTTCTCTGGGGAAAACCCAAGATCTTAAGGAAATGGTCCTTATAGAGCAACGAAGAGAGTCCATGGCTCCAGACCTGAGAAAGTTTCTCATGGAACAAGGTGCAGAGAGGCTGGGTGAGTTGCTAAATGTTGCTGAAAGGTATCAAGCAGCTCAAGCAGAGGTAACAGGTAATAAAAAGAAACAGGTGGATAACTTTAGGGCACCACAGAACTTTAATAAATTTGATCCTAGGGATCAAAATAAAGGTAAGCACCAATTTGATAGGCCACGGTATGAAAAAAAAAATAAATTCCCACAATTCGATGAAAGGAAATATGATGAAAGAAAATCTTTCAACCAAGGAAAAAGGTGGTGTAAAAATTGTAAGATGAACAATCATGACACTGACCATTGTAGAAGGAAACCTCCTCATTTTGCTGCTATGACATCGGGGAAAAAGGAAAAGGGCAAACCTGAAGAATTACAGGAACCATACCACCCCCCAGTGTGTGAAGATGTCATTTGTAATGGTGTCACTATAAGATGTTTATATGATACCGGTTTAGATTACGATTCCGTTGTGAGTTCTCACCTGGTGCAGGCCGATCAATACACCACAGAAACAGTGGAGATTCAAACTGCAACCAAGGATGTAGCTACCATGACACTTCCCGTCGCCCGAATAAAAGTGAAAACGCGATATGTGGAAGGAATCATAAAAGCAGCAGTGATAAATGAGCCAATCTACCCTCTAATATTGGGGTGTAGATATGTCTTCTTGGGGAATCCCAAGTGACCTGTGATATTGGCAACAGTGCAGACCAGATCACAGTCAAAGAAGGAGGAGGATAATCCCATAAATACTCACCCAGATGAGATGAGGAAGGCACAGGCTGAGGAAAAAACACTCAAGCCATGTTTCAAGAAGTTGCCCAAATCTCATACACCTCCAGGCAAGGGAGAGTTTTATATGAAGAACAAATTGATATATAGGAAGGCTGGATCTGAATCCAATGGTCACGGACAGCTGGTCCTTCCCACTTCATATAGGACTAAAGTGTTGGAACTAGGGCATGCGATTCCCTTCAGTGGTCATATGGGAATCAGCGCAACAGGACAGCGAATAGCTTGTCACTATTTCTGGCCAGGAATAACTGAAGATATCAAACGATATGTAAAATCCTGTCCAGAGTGCCAACGAGTAGCACCTAAACATTGGACTGCACCAGCAACTCTGGGGGAAATGCCCATAGTGGGAACACCCTTTGAGAGAGTTGCCGTGGATCTTGTGGGACCTCTCACCCGCACCAAGAGAAGGAACAGCTACATTCTGACTCTGGTGGACACTTGTTCTATGTGGGGAGAGGCAGTAGCCCTGTCATCGATTGATTCTAAACATGTGGCAGAGGCATTGCTCACAATTTTCACAAGGTTAGGCTTTCCCAATCAAATCTTGACTGATAATGGCTCTCAGTTCAAGGGGAAACTAACTGAAGAAGTTTTCAGGATCTTCCAGGCCAACACTTCCATTGTAGTGTGTATCATCCCCAAGGGAACGGCCAAGTGGAAAGATTTAACGGCACATTGATGTCGATCCTGAGAAAGTTGGCACACGAAAAACCAGATACATGGGACCAGTACCTGCACGCCGCCCTCTTTGCTTATCGGGAGGTACCCCATAGTTCAACCGGTATGGCCCCGGCAACATTATTGTTTGGAAGGCCAATAAAAGGTCCACTTGAAGCTTTGTTAAGAACGTGGACTGATGAAAAGGCAGAGGAAAACATTACATCTTCATACCAATATGTGAATGAGCTGACCACTCGGTTAAAAACTGGCTGGAAACTTGCCAATGAAAATTTGAAACAAGCCAGGAAGAAACATGCTGCCTATTATAACAGGAAGGCGAAAGACAGAAATTTGGCTGTGGGAGAGAAGGTACTGCTTCTTTTGCCCGGGAGTCAGAATAAGTTACAAATTGGATGGCAGGGTCCATATACAGTTCTAGAGAAGGTGTCTAGAACAAATTATAAGATAGAGAAGAAGGGGAAAGAAAAAATCTATCATGTGAATCTCCTGAAGAAATATTTGGAAAGAGAACATCAGGAAGAGACACACTTGTTGACCTTGTCCATCGCCATGGAGATGAAAAAGGAACCACTTTCATTTGAATATCCATTACACCCCTGTGAGACAGCAGCACAGGTGAAAATCAGTACACATTTAACGAAAACTCAGAAAGAGAGAGTGCAACAGGTTCTAAATAATCATGCAGAGGTGTTAACAGACCGACCAGGGCATACAAACCTATTGGAATATGATATGAAACTCATAGACTCCACACCTGTCTGTATGAAACCATATTCGATTCCGTTTGCTAAGGAAAAAGCTTTGAAGGAAGAGATAGACTATCTATTGAAGGAAGGAATTATTTCGCACAGTGAGTCTTCGTATAGTTCCGGTGTTGTACTTTTAAGGAAGCCCTCTGGAGAACATAGACTCTGTATAGATTACAGGAGACTGAATGCTATTACAGAAGGACAGGTGGATCCATTGCCGGATACAAATCAGCTGTTTGCCAGACTAAATAAAGCTAAATATTTCTCAAAAGTGGATCTGAGTAAAGGATACTATCAGATTCCAGTAAAGCCTGAGGTTAGACCATACCTAGCTTAGTACCTCAGAAGGACACTATGAGTTTAATAGATTGCCATTTGGATTGAAGAATGCGCCTAGTGTCTTCTCTAGAATGATGAGAAAATTATTGGATCCTCTGAATAATCCCTGTATAACAAATTTTATGGATGATATCCTTATAGCAACAGAAACATTTGAGGAACACATTGACTCTCTGAACATGCTGTTTGATCGACTTAGGGAGGCAAATTTAACAGCCCGACCAACCAAATGTTGCGTTGGATGTAAAGAATTGGAATTTTTGGGACACACAGTTTATCAGGGAAACATGACCCCTGACCCAAAGAATTTAGAGAAACTACAGAAAGCCCCGAGACCACAAACCAAGAAGGACGTGAGATCCTTTGTCTCATTATGTGGTTTCTACCAGAAGTATATCAAAAACTTTAATTCCATATGTGCACCTTTAACGGAATTGACACGTAAAGGACTTCCAGATCGCATTACATGGACACCACAATGTGAAATTACTTACCAAGAATTGAAGGAAAAGCTCACAAGTAAACCCATTTTGAAATTACCTGACTTAAGTCAAGAATTCATAGTAAGGACGGATGCAAGTAATATTGGGTTAGGTGCAACTTTACTACAGAAATCAGATGCATTGGATGGGGAATTAAGCCCAGTGGCATATGCTAGCAGAAAGTTGAATAAAGCTGAAATCAACTACTCAACTAGCGAAAAAGAATGTCTTGCAGTAATATGGGCAATAAAGAAATTCAATATTTATCTATATGGGAAGGCATTTAAGTTGCAAACTGACCACAAACCTTTATCGTTTTTTAGCACAGGCTAAGCATGAGAACTCTAGGTTACTCCGATGGTCTTTGCTTCTGGCTCCATATAATTTTAGCATTGAATATATATCTGGAAAAACCAATCTGGGAGCGGATTTTTTAAGCCGCCATCCGTGTGATGAGAATCACCGTAAACCCCAGAAATAATAATAATAAATTTCTCTATGTGTATATAGAATAAAGGACTGACATATAATGTCTGTTTTAAGAGGGGAGGTGTCATGAAATATTCTAATCCACATATATAAATTATTAGGTAAATATGAAGCCTAACAAATAAAATTAATAAAGAGAAGAGCAAAGGTAAAATGACAGTGCTGTCACAAAGAATGTACTCGAAATCCCCCTTGTTTTCTGCTTCGTCTGCAAATTGTAACGCTTTCACGTTGATAGTAAAGCTTACTGTATTATTACCCGCCTTCTTCAATGAAACGTGTGCTGTATTTCTTGGAAAAGCATTGAGACGTACTGCGTAATGACCTAAATTAACCCTAACATTATTTATACTGCGTTACCAAAACGAACGAACAGATGGACTAAAGGGATAAAAAGAGAAGGGAGAGGCAGAAAGCCGAACACTAAACCCGCTTCGCGCGATACACAATTACTACCATCACGCGTGTAAGTCTACATGCACTAATTTTTTTTCAGACGGACAGTGATAAAATACACTACCCTTTCCCAGAGTTAGGTTTATAAATCATAACAGACTCTTATTAGAAAAGACAACATTAGATGGGTTTACGTTTGAACACATAACAGTACCCAGACAGCACATCTTCTAAACAGGAGGTAGAAGAAATTGCATATTTTGAACGCAGCCACGTAGCTCCTTTAAATTAGTATTTTTGGGTTCCTTAGGGTTTGCTGACAAATAATATGTAAAACGTTACGCAAATAGTCCAGGAATTAATAAATTATACCCAAAATAAAATATTGGGGGTGCCTGACAGCATAAAATCATTTCTGCTCATAAAATTTTTTTTATAACGTGTTTGAAAAAAAACCTTACGTTACATAAATAGCCTACCATGTAAACTCCAAATTGATTGGAGCGCAACAAATGAAAGCCTAACCACGATTGGTCGGGCTATAAATACTATCTTGGTTGTTGGGGGGAGACGGGAAAAGATAACATTTTTTCAAACACTTGTCGAAACGTGGCTCATTGGCCAGTCTCGCTGATATACACACTTGGGAGCGTTAGTTCGAGACCACTAATTCAAATAAGCTTGATAAAGCGACAGTACGTTGAAGCCAGCTCACATTTTTTGCTAAAATAAAAGCCTGGAACATAGGCAGAACGGAATTTGTGCCAGTTTGTGCCAGAATTCATTGCTAATCAACGTATCTGTGTTTATTTCCATGAAATTGTGGTAAGCTTGAACCATTCAGTATCTTTTAATGAAAAATTGAATGTGAATTGTTGATTTATGCCTGTATATATATGTGTAGTTCAGTGGCAAACGTGAGGTAAAGCCTATAATGCTCCAGCCTGAACAGAGGGTGTCGGAGAGAAGTAAAACGGCATGGAATGGCCAAATAGTACACTGACACCTGGATGATGGACTAGAAAGAAATAATGCTGGAAGTGCAGAGGCGTAGTAACCATTAAGAAGGGTAATACTGGAATAAAGTATTTCAAATGAAGCTGACTGTTGGCCTAACGCTCTGAACGCAATGTTTGTGCTGTATTGTGATCAGTGTAAAAGAGAATATAAATTAGTTATGAAGTAGAAGGTACATCCTTCTTGATTTCAGGGACAGTGGTCTTGATGGTAGTGAGCAGCATCTGGTCAGAGATTTGCTGAATCCAGAGTCGGACAGCATACTCCTTGGTCTTTTTAGCTATCAGTGAGGTGTCTCCTGAGCCCAGAGGAGAATTCGAGCAGAGGAGTCCTTTCCTGCCGCCATCACGCCAGATAAGCAGAGTTGGCCAGCTGAGCTCAACATTATGTCCCCTCATCTTGAAATAACTTTATAAAAATTAACATTCAGAGGGGAATTTACTTGTCTTAAAATCAGGAACTGTGAACATCTCCAATAATAGTCCCTAAAGACAAACTATTGAAGTCATGATGACCAATACCAACAGAGAATGAATACATATTGTTATTTGAAACGTTACTAGTGACTTCTTTAAGATATTCTCATAGAGTGTTATATGTATGTGAGTGTCACAGTGTTGTCAAGAGTAGTGGATTAAATTAAATTGTTTATCTGTCTGTTGTTGTGACTTACACTTCACCATACACATACCCTAGACACAAAACGTAGTCACCACACTATTCCAGAATAATTCTGACTGAGATATATAGATATGTGGCAGCAAGTAAGGTTATATATATAATATACTACTCTTATTAGATATATATATACCTTCACAGCTGATCTCAGTCAGTACACTAAGTCCCTTATAAATATCTATAACATCCCACTTCACCACAGTAGAACACAATATAGCCATTGGAAACACAAATGAACGGTCTTCAGCAAACACATTGACACTAGAATGTAGGTAGAACATAACAATGAATGCTACTCTACCAACGTGTTATTTCTTTTGTCCTCGATCGAAAGGCGTGCTCGGCATACCAAACTCCTTTGTATTTTACAGCCCTCGACATAATTCATTCCTTTTATGCTGAAGTGTGATGATTCACTTGTGAAAACAGCGGGAACGTACTATTTAAATAAACATATGGAATAAAAAAAAACATAAAAAACTTAAGATTGGCCAAGTAGATGAAATCTGGGAATAAATTTGCAAGTTGTCACATAATTAGTGCGTCGATCTATTTTCCTCTACGGCAGTATTTAGTTACATTTTTTGTGTACTAAATTACTTGCATTTCCGCGGTCGGCCCTTTTCTTTTCATTCTATCAAGCAGATATTTTGTACTTTCAAATCATCTTACACTCCTCTCAGTGATGAGTCGTCAGGTCTGTTTGTTTACCCGTTCATCCCTGCCGGAAAAGGAGATGGATGAGATCATTTTAACCAATAATCATGTTGGAAAATTTCGGGTGTGCCCGACATCAGGCTACGGATTAGCACTAAAATCGCCCAGTGAATTTGTTTAATCGCTGATAAGGCTGATGTGTCTTTGTCGCGAGGTGATTTGAGGAGATAGGACAGCTTGAATGGAATGGAAGAATAAAGATAATAATGTCTTATTGATAGCTTCCGAGTTTGAAGAAACTGCCTCTCCTCGGGAAATAGTGTACTAGAAATTTACAAAAAAAAAAAAAAGAGAATTCTGGTGACACTAAACAAGATATTTTCTGGACGATAAATTCTTCCTCAGGAATCCTACAAAAGGACTGTGTAAAGCACATAAGGTTGAGAAAGAGATTTGGTGTCCAGCCACATTTAAAATATCCCGACCCAATAGAAGTTAATTGAATTATGGCTGAGCCCCCAGGGTGTAGATTTATATTTAAAACCAAATACAACCCAAATAAAGTTAACAAGAAAAATAACAACAGACTCTGTTATGTAAAGTTGGATAAAAGGGTATAGAATCTTACATTTGTTATTATACATATAAATATGAAAAATAGTTTAGCTCTACTGTTTATTTAAAAAAAATCAACTAGTGTGGTCATCACTTGGACCAGAGATCTTTTCTATGGTAGTGTTGCTGGTAGGTGTTAATACTCATCTCCTCAAGGACTGTAGTAGCTGCGGAGATGATTTTGGTTCGAACTCTCTTGGTTTGGTCTGCCCCAGTAGGTTGGTCTTATAACAGTTAATGGGTTCAGAGGGTGTCAGAGTCTGCTTCCCTGGACTCAGTGCACATCACAGATAAGGATGGGGTAAGTCACCTCTGCTGAATGCCTCTTCTGTTTATGGGATGTGTGGGATGGTTACTGGGTGATAGGATAAGGTTGGGTAAGGGTAATCTTGGTACCATGGACTTGTACCCTGGTTTGTTTAGGTATCTGGTAACCACAATCTGGTTTAGTACTGGGTAACCGCAACCTGAGTTTTTTTCTTTGTAACCGCAACCTGGGTTAGTACCTCGTAACCGCAACCTGGGTGGACTGGAAACAATTTACATCCCATTAGTGGTTTCAAGAGCAGTCATCTCCTAAGTCTGATGGCCGGTAAGCGTCCATCAGAAATTAAATTAACACAAGGTTAACTATCATTCTGTAACAATGTGTATTCTATTATTTATGAACTACCACTTCTTAACTGACATTATAGCATATCTTGAGTTCTCAGTCTCTATCTGGCTGTCTGCTTATTTACAGCAGTGGTTTTCCCCATGTGGGCAATGAGTTTCACAAACTGTGAGGTAGGGGCTGGGGTCATCAAATGGTTGAGAACCACTGGTTCACCTAGTGCCCATAGAGCAGTATTTAATTCTGGGGTCACTGTCAACAATGGTTTGAGAACCACTGGGTAATAGTTTCCTATGCTGCTTTAACTTGGTGGGGGGTCATTGCTGCCAAGGTCTGAGAACCAATGATTTACATTCTTGCTTACTCGAGCAGTAAATCATTTGAAGGGTCGTCATGGTCTCAAGGCTTGAGAACTACTGACTTACATTTTGTCAGTCAAAGTGGTAAATTCATTAAATAGTTAAATACTTGTAAACATTCTTAAAGTCCTGGTTCCTGCAGAAAATAACCTTCATATACTGATAATAAAATAGTTCTTCAATCATACATAAAATAGTTCTTCAATCATACAACATGGTATATGCATAGGATTGCATTAAATACATGTAAAGAACATTCCATGATGCAAAAATTAATGTCCCATATTTGACAAAGTGAGAAGAAGTGATTGAGAACACTGTTATCAAGTTTGTAGTCTTGACAGAGAACACAGAAGCTTTATAAGAATTAGAAAATAGAAGAACCACTAATACACTTCTATTTTGCTTGGGTCAATATGCAAATTCCAAAGTAACAACAATAATGTACATCAATTGTTTTAACCCTGTCTTATTTCTGCCAGGCTGTGAGATAAAGATCAGGAGTTAATTAGGTCTATGACCTCAGCAACTCATACATTAGTTTGAGTGATCTGTAAAGATGCAAATAACAGTTATTGTCACTGAAAATGAAATGCATTTAAACTTTAACAAAAAGTTACTGCAATAGCAAGCTGTTGATAAACATATGATTATTCATGTTATAAAATCAGCAGTATTAGATCTACTTACTTCGCTCAACGAATTCACTAAGGATATTTTGCAACAAGTGCAAAGTAGCCTCGACAGAGGCCCATACAATCACATCTGCTTCCAACGATGGTTACAAGAAGAATGCAGAAAATTCCCTCCAATATTCCAGGATCTGTTCCGGGCAGGGGTGGGTTGTGTGCAAATTCTGTTCTGGTCCCAGGGGTATAAAGTTACCTTCATTTCAACTCGCCCTAGCGTCGTCCACCGTTGCCGGCTGTTTGCAGCGGCAGACAGGGTTTCTACCTCTTTCTCCGATTTACGTGTGTCCTGTTCGTGACATCCGGTCTAACCGTAGGACTGATTTTCACCTTTTCAAGTGGAAAGACTTAGGCTGTCCAAGGGAATAATTTATTACCTAGACCGTGAGAGAGCTGAGGCTAGCAAATACTGTTAAATCTAATACTACAGACAGAGAGAGACTTTAGGTTTCTTGTCAAATGATAGAAGAAATTCGTAGAGGGAAAAAAAATAATAGACAGAAGAAAAGAAGTCGGGGAGAGTCGTTCCACGACAGTCTTCCTCGACCAGATGGGTAAACAAAGAATTTTGTTTGCGCAAGCGACGGGAAGTTAGATTACTCGCATGCGCGATACATTTCTGGACAGACAAGAATGACATAATCGTTTCCGGTATACCTTGTTACAAAAACATTACTTTATATAAAAGTAATTTGAAATTATTTGTAAACATTGCCGAGAGAGGATTGGATGTTTTCATTCCATATTTGGGAGACTCTGCATTAACGCGATGAAATTTCCATGAGGAAATAATTTGAATTACCCTACAAAATACGCATGTTTGAAACGATTGGCAGACATTTGGAATGAAGACACAACATCCCTTCCGATTGGAGCCCTGCTTAACATCGTAACAAAAAAATGCGGGGGAAGACAGGCAATATAACCTGACACTTCAGCCAGAGTATAACAATGTGAAAATCTATCTCGCGCCAAGAAGACAACCAGACCTTGCCAGAGTTAAGACTAAGATCAGCTATCATTTATCGGATCGGACTTGTTTGAAATTCTTGAGGACTTAAGAGCCCAGGAAAATACTAACATTATTAACGAGGAACACCGTAATCTGAGGAAACTGAAACACAAGTCAAAGTTGGAACTTATTACTAAAATAACAACACAATCAGAATAAGTGTAAGAGTCCTCTACAAGTGCCTTTATTTCTCTGAGCCAGCAGTCTGTGAGCCTAAAGATTGGCGTAAGCTGTACATTTTGAATTCTATATTTTTTCATTATTAACATGTGAACTAATACGTATATATTGACATGTGAATATTAATATGTGAAAATTGCTAGTGGATGTCCAAGTCATTTGAGGCGGGCAACCTCAGTATATAGAATGATGATTTCATGAACCACCACTTCAATGGCTGGCGACTGCTTTATTGCGAGTTTCTTATAAAGAACCAAAAGCAGAGGTAGTCCCAAGTTCCATATGAAGCAGGAATGGAATGATGAAAGAAATGATGTACATACATGTCATATTATTAACCAGTGTAAATGTAAAACATATTCACTCTAAATGTTATCAGAGTTTACAACCTTTCAACAGATGTAAATGTAAACATTTTAAAACTATATTGTTAACATTTTCAACTAAAGTTAAATATAAAACTATTCATTTTAAATGCAAAGATAGTTTTTCGCCCACTGGGATTAAGATTAATTCTCAGAGATGGTAAAAATTCTGAAGATGGGATGGTGGAATAGGAAGATGGGGACACATAAGTATGTGTCGGGAAACTCAATACTCAGAGGGTATTCGTTTCTCTTCTTTTGCCATACTAGTTGGTGGTACCAGTTGAGGGTACTATTTCTGGAACAAGTGAGGGTATAAGTGGCCTGAAGTCGACGCTAGACACCATCATTAGACGGGTCTTAGAGACAGCTTTGCAGTTACTCCCTGATTCTACTTGGAACGTGCTGCAATTCTTAAATCTTGACCAGGAACGTGAGCAATCCAATCACCTATCTGCTAAGAACCAAAACACAAGCGGGAGCAGAAACCTCAATGGCAGCTAAGTAGTCAAATAAAAGCTGCCAAGTGAAACTTCCCCTTATATAAGTCCCCATTAACATCATATGATGATGATCAATTGTTGTTAAAGCATATCCAATTTTTAATAACTGTTAAAACCTAAGTGATTATTAAATTTGTTACTTATATCTATCCAAATTTAAAGTTGATTTAATCATTTTGAATATGTTGTATCCGTATGTCTCAGACAATTTCTTAAATACACTCAATCAGAGCTACTAAATAATAATAATAAAAAATTCGCTGAATTAACTCAGCTGGGGGTTTGAACGAGCTATTATAAGATTACATAATACTTCACAAAAGTTGTCAGCAGATGCTAGAAATAACGTGCTCAGCCAATGCAGCAGTGTTCTCGCTTTTCTGAATATCTTGTGAAAACTCCCTTGAGGTAGAAGCACCATTATCCTTCTATCTACAACTCTGCCAAGAGTAATCTTGTGCAAAGGTAGACACATTTGAAGACCCACATCAGTTACTCTTGAGTTTTGGCTACTGTTGGACCACTACTGCAGAGCTAAGGGGAGGCAACCCGTGACACAAGTTACGAACTAAACGAGAAACTAATCCTCTATTTAAAGATACTTACTTAATCGTTCCTCTTCTACCCTAGGGTTCAGAGGTTTGCCAGAAAAAAACCCATCAAATAAACAATGAGAAACCAGAAGCAATTGTCTGATCGGTAAGTAAATTTTAACATTTATACAGCAATGTGACATGCATGACTTAGCTCGCGTGGTTATTTAGCACTATCAGAAGATGCCTGCATTAATGCATGTGAAAAATACAGAATACAACACAATCCGTGCCAGTTCAGTATGGAATTCAATATCGTATTGCATTTGGTCCACCCAGAATTGGACCATTTCGGTGGGGGCCCTGAATTTAATGTGTGTGTTTATGGTCCAAATCGTGCCCCGCAACGTCAAATGCCAGCCCTTGTCATTGTTCGTTACGTTTCACTGATTTCACTTCGCTCATAAATGATGTGTCGATATCAGTCATAAACATCATTTTAATCTCATAAATTAAATCAAATTACACACGAACAGATCAGTGAATCATCACAAGAAAGAATGGTGTGCAAAATGAAATAAGCACAGCATGTCACAGAAGAGAACTAATGTGAGGTTGTGTGCTAACAGCTGGTAGCCGTATTATGAAAACTACTGCAGAAACTTTCACGTGGGGAGCATGTACTTTGACGCAGGCTTCCTGCAAGAGAACCAGCACCAGTTGTGATTCTATGCTCCGTCAGCAGCAAAAACAAAATGAGATGATACGTAACGTTAATTTGTTTGTTGTTACTGTATGTATATATATATATATATATATATATATATATATATATATATATATCTATATATATATATATATATATATATATATATATATCATGTTGCTAAGTCCAGTTTTAGCCGTTTGTGTTCGCTTTCTTGATTTTTGTTTCACATTGACGACATCACTACTTAATCAAATCCCACCGTCTTTTATATTTGAACACGCGCCCTAATATAACCCATGGACTCTGTGTCTAGGTTGAACTAGTGCCCTCGATTCATAGAGAGTGACGTCAACTATTTCAGAATCGAAAACGAGGCTGAACGACGTAGACGCCATTTTCGGCCAGACAATACCAGGGCTAGAAGGTTAATAAGCGTCGAGTAAGATTTTTTTTTAAAAAAATTAATGAAGAAAAATATCCCGTTCAACCTCTGATGGGTTATAATTAGGATATACATTGTTTTCAATTCCAAATAATATGAACAACTGCCGATGAGAAAGTGGCATCACATTTTGTAGTGGTATTGATGGTATTGTATGATGATGATGGTACTACATGTAAATTGTATGAGGCCAGCTGTGAAGGCTCCTGAGATAAAATGTAATTGAGAATTGTCAGAAGGCCTTTCTTGCTACCACTACGACCTCACACTTAATTTTTTTTTTAATGAATGTAGCTGCGTAAAGTGTCTAGGGTTATGATGTGTACTGTGGTGTGATAGTTATAAATATACCCATAGATATTTAACAAGACTAATAAGATTAACAAGTGTTACAATACACTGAACTAACTCACGTGTGTAAAGTTTTTGATATAATTATATTACATTTATTTGTTCTGGATCAAGTTTTATTTTGACCAGAACTTGTTTTAAAAGAAGGATTTAAAATTTATGAAAATTATGCATGGAATGTTACATAATAAATGCAAAAGTGAACATATTTAAGTACTAGAATAGTTAGTTTTATTAAAATGTTCTGGTAGTCAGCTACTAGGGAGGATATTTATTGTCTGTGCTGTTGGGGTGGTCTCATCACACCTGTCTATATTGACTACACAATGTCCAGAAAATGGTGGGAATTTTTATGGGGTATCCGCAACTAAATGGGGTTGGTGAATATCCAGCAGACCAGAGGCTCACTCATCTGGTATTTGTAGCTCTGGTGCTGAAATCAGGCGGTCCCACCTCTCCGTGCTGGCGGGCAATAATGGTGGTCTCTGTCACAAGGACTGCACAGATACACTTGTGTAAATCACCACCCGAATAGATACTGCTTCGTTGACGACAGAAACTCGCAGCTCTGCAATCAAAGTATGGGCCATGTGTCAAAATCTATTCTCTACCCACGTCTGGACACCACACTGACACAACAACCACATTATACAGACAGGTCAGATCTCTCTGACCAAACAGCACAGTTACCATGGTGGGTTTACATCCGATAGATCCTCCCAGACTATAGATTCTGAAAAATAATTATTAGTTTTCTACCCTAAAAGAGGATAGGTAATATGTTTCCTTATTCTCAACTCTTGATCTGTCTTGCATAATCCTTGCTGGTGTTTAGGTACATTGTTAGTCCCTAGACCCTGACTTGGGCGGGGGGTCTAGAGCAAAATCCCTACTTGTTTGTAAGGCTAGATTATGATATGGCAGTATCAAATCACTCGAACATGAAACAATATTCAAAAATATATAAAGAAATAATTTCAATCTTACCAGATTATGAATAATTAACACAGAAGTGCTAGCAAAACTCAGCTGAGCTGCTGGCTATAGGATGGCGTCCCTAAATTTAACTCACTGTCTTTCATATGGGAAAACACCACACTTTAAAATCTGTGTCTAACACTGAACAATTATTGAAGAATGACCCCAAATGCGCTCTGAGCGCTAATGATATGATTGTCTGTGGCCAATCACTGCCGAGGTTTATTTTTAATTTCAAATTTCCTCACTAAAGTCATTTCAGTCAAGCTTCAGTCACGTATGGATGGTTATCTGTTAGTCTGTCCGTCTCTACTTGTGTTTCTACAAAATTGTGCTCGATTTTTGACCCAACCGTTCTCTCCCCTTCAAATTTTTGTTGTAAAAAGTTATATTTAGACACAGCTACCACCAATGTCCCTTCACTTCTATGCCAAGTAAATTTGAACATCTGTGTCCAAGGTCGTGTTTTTGTGTGCAAATAACCACACTTTTTAGATTCAATTCAGTCTGTCGATGATGTGAACTACACTGTCTTTTGTCATTATTTTCAATATTATCTATCCGTCTGTAAAATTAAGACCATATTCGTTCACTGCTCAGAATAGGCCATCTGGCCAGCTAATTTTTATATTCCTAACATTAATATTAAGAAAAATTTACTTTTTAATTTTTGTAATTTTTTTCAGACATCTGCGTTCTTCCGCTCAAATTCAAATCAAGCGCTTGGTATCGCAAAACGTCCAATTCCGTACCTCGTGTCAATTTGGGGAACTTGAATTTTTTTTTCTTTCCTCCCTTCCCCCCCCCCCCCCCCCCAATTGCGTCTCTTTAGCCTTTCCAGTCATATTTTTTTTTCCTTTTGATACTCCGTTCCCCTCCGGTCTAGCAAGTCAATTTTATGGGGGATGATGACCCGCGGTCTAGGCGATCATGTACATCAGCAGCCTACGCATTATGTTTTTATCCTTAAATGTTATCCTTGGAGGAATTTTACCGTTGTATCTCTGTCAATTTCACTACACATCTCCCCACCTGAAAACATGCCTATGGCAAGTTCCAAAACCAGCGATACACATAGGTAAAATTACTCCTCACGTCTGCCATTACTCTAATTTTGATCACAGGGGTGCCGACTGAGGAAATCTGCACCGACATTCAATTTGCCTGGGATATATTGGATACTAAACTGATAAGGTTGAAGCAATAAAGACCACCTCAGCAATCTTGCGTTTTCATGCTTAGCCTGAGACAAGAACACGAGAGGCTGATGATCCGTCTCCACCACAAATGTCCTACCATACAGATAGATTTGAAACTTCTTTATTGCCCAGATTAATGCTAAACATTCTTTTTCGCTTGTGGAGTATCCTTGTTCCGCCTTATTCAATTTGCGGCTTGCATAAGCGACTGGTTTAAGTTCCCCATCAGGTGAAGATGATCTTTGCAACAAAGCCCCTCCTAGTCCCACATTACTTGCATCGGTTCTTAAGACAAAGTCCTGTGTCAAATCAGGCAGTTTGAGAATAGGCTTGCTAGTGAGTTTTTCCTTTAACTCTTGGAACGCTAATTCACATTGTGCAGTCCAAATAATTTTATCTGGAAGTCCCTTGCGAGTCAGATCAGTCAGAGGAGCACAAATGGCGTTAAAATTTTTGATGTATTTCTGATAAAATCCGCATAACGACACGAATGATCGCACGTCCTTTTTGGTTTGCGGCCTAGGTGCTCTCTGCAGTTTTTCCAAGTTCTTAGGATCAGGGGTCATATTACCCTGATATACAGTGTGCCCCAAGAATTCCAACTCTTTGCATCCAATACAACATTTTGTTGGCCTAGCAGTTAAGTTCGCCTCCCGAAGTCTATCAAACAACATCTCCAGAGCTTCAATGTGTTCTTCAAATGTCTCGGTGGCGACGAGAATATCATCCATGAAATTTGTGATACATGGGTTATTCAGGGGGTCCAACAATTTTCGCATCATCCTTGAAAACACACTCGGAGCATTTTTCAGTCCGAATGGTAGCATATTGAATTCATAATGTCCATCCGAAGTGCTAAAAGCCAAATAAGGTCTCACTTCAGGCTTCACTGGGATCTGGTAATAGCCTTTACTAAGATCCACTTTTGAAAAGTATTTTGCCTTGTTCAGTCTGGCAAATAGCTGTTTTGTGTCTGGTAATGGATCCACTTGTCCTTCTGTGACAGCATTCAGTTTCCTGTAATCTATGCACAGTCTGTGTTCCCCAGACGGTTTCCTCAACAAAACGACACTAGAACTAAAAGATGATTCACTGTGCGAAATAATCCCCTCCTTCAATAAATAATCTATTTCTTCCTTTAATGCCTTCTCCTTCGCGAACGGAATAGAATAGGCTCTCATACAGATTGGGTTTGAGTCTACCAGTTTCATGTCATACTGTAGCAAATTTGTATGGCCTGGTTTATCTGTTAATACATCTGTATGTTCTTCCAGAACTTGTTGAACTCTCTCCCTCTGGTTTTTAGTCAGGTGCTTACTGACTTTTACCTGTGCTGCTGTTTCACAAGGATGTAATGGGTATTCATGTGAGGTGAGTGGTTCTTTTTGCATCTGGGTTGCAATAGCCAAGGTCAATAAGGGGGTGCTTTCCTGGAGTGGTCTGTCCAGATACTTCTTTAACAGGTTTACATGATAAACTTTTTCCTTCCCCTTTTTGTCAATTTTATAGTTTGTTCTAGACACCTTCTCTAGAACCGTATATGGACCTTGCCAACCAATTTGTAATTTATTCTGGCTTCCCGGTAGTAGAAGCAGCACCTTCTCTCCGACTGCCAGTTCCCTGTCCTTTGCCTTCCTATTAAAATATGCTGCATGTTTCTTCCTGGCTTGTTTCAAATTATCATTTGCCAGTTTCCATCCAGCTTTCAAACGAGTGGTCAGTTCGTTCACATATTGATACGATGAGGTAACAGTCTCTTCTGCCTTCTCATCTGTCCAGGTCCTTAATAAAGCTTCTAATGGACCTTTTATTGGCCTCCCAAATAGCAGAGTTGCGGGAGCCATCCCGGTTGAACTATGTGGTACCTCCCGGTACGCAAACAATGCGGCGGGCAGGAATTGATCCCACAGATCCGGTTTTTCGTGTGCCAGCTTTCTCAGGATAGAAATGAGAGTCCCACTGAACCTCTCTACCTGGCCGTTCCCTTGTGGATGGTACGGACTACAATGAAAGTGCCTGGCTTGAAATAGCTTAAAAACTTCTTCCGTTAGTTTCCCCTTGAACTGAGAACCATTATCCGTCAAGATTTGATGCGGGAATCCTAATCGGGTAAATATTGTAAGTAGTGCCTCTGCTACATGTTTTGAATCAATTGATGGCAGGGCTACCGCCTCTCCCCACATAGAACAAGTGTCCACCAGAGTAAGGATGTAACTGTTCCTCCTCTTGGTCCGAGTGAGAGGTCCTACAATATCCACTGCAACCCTCTCAAAAGGTGTTCCCACTATGGGCATTTCCCCTAGAGTTGCAGGGGCAGTCCAGTGCTTTGGAGCTACCCTTTGACATTCTGGGCAGGATTTGACATATCTTTTTATATCCTCCGTTATCCCTGGCCAGAAGTAATGACAAGCTATACGCTGTCCTGTGGCGCTGATCCCCATGTGACCACTGAAGGGGATTGCATGTCCGAGTTCCATCACTTTCTCTCTATATGCAATGGGAAGAACCAGCTGGTTGTGACCATTTGTTCCAGTTCCGGCCTTCCTGTATAAGAGTTTGTTCTTCATGAAATATTCCCCCTTGCTCGGAGGTGTGTGGCATTTGGGCAATTTTTTAAAACAGGGCTTGAGTGTCCTATCCTCAGCCTGCGCCTTCCTCATCTCCTCTGGATGAGCGTTTATAGGTTCACCTTCTTCCTCCTTCTTCTGTGACCTGGTCTGCACTGTCGCCATGATCACAGGTTTCTCGGGATTCCCCAAGAAGACGTATCTACACCCCAATATCAGAGGGTAGATTGGTTCATCTATCACTGCTGCTCTGATTTCTCCTTCCACATAGCGAGTTTTCACCGTTATCCTTGCGATGGGAAGTGTCATGAGTGGTATGTCCTTAGTCGCCCCTTGTATTTCCACTGTTTCTGTGGTATACTGACTTGGGTCCACTAGGCTAGACTTCACAACTGAATCATAATCCAAACCTGTATCATAAAGGCACCTTATGGTGACCCCATTACAAATAACATCCTCACAAACTGGGGGGTGATAAGGTTCCTGTTGTCCCTTAGGATTAACCTTTAATCTTTGCGTCCCCGACTTCATTGCAGCAATGTTTGAAGGTTTCCTTCTACAAAATTCGGTGTTATGGTTATCCTTCTTGCACCATTTACACCATCTTTTTTCCTTGGTTCAACGGTTTTCTTTCATTGAACTTTTGGTCATTGAACTGTGAGTTTCTGTCGCGATAGTCATTTCTTGGCCGCTCAAAATTTGTCCTACCTTTATTTCCCTGCTCTCTATTATCAAATTTATTAAATTGCTGTGGAGCTTTAAAATTGTCTATGTGCTTCTTTTTAGCACCACTTACCTCTGCCTGGGCTGCCTGATACCTCTCAGCAACATTTAAAATTTCCCCCAACTTCTCTGCACCTTGTTCCATGAGAAATTTTCTCATGTCTGGAGCCATGAACTCTCTCAATTGTTCAATCATGATCATTTCTTTAAGATCTTGGGTCTTCCCCAGAGCCGTCCATTTCTCCAAATAGGTTTCTAGTCTGGCAGAGAATTGGTGGTATGTCTCCCCAGACAACAGTTTGGCATTTCTAAATCTCTTACGATAAAATTCACCATTCTTCTCGTACCTTAATAACAAAGCCTGCTTTAACATGTCATAATTGTCTTGGTCTTCCCTGTTCATTTTGGCAAATACTTCATAAGAAGCACCCCTCAATCCCTGTGATAGCTTTAAACTCCACCTCTCTCTCTCTAACCCATATGTAGTAGCTAATAACTCAAAACGTCCCAGGTACCCCTCTATGTCATCGTCTTTCTCAACAAAATGGTCTAAATGAAACCCCATAGCTGAGTTTGAGGCTCCCATACTGGGCGTAGCATCTGAGGCAAAAGGGCTGGCACCATTTTCAGGGGCCGGGCCTTGTAATTCCAGCTCCCTTAGTCGTAATTCGTGCTCCCTCTGCAACCTTCTATCTTCTGCCTCCCTTTCGGCCTTTTTATCTTCTGCCTCCCTTTGCTGTCGTTTTTCTTCTGCCTCAATCTGCAGCCTCTTAATTTCTCTATCAGCCTCAATTTGTAACCTCTTCTCTTCAGCTACCTTTCTATCTTCCCTTTCAATATATTTATCACATTCAGTCGTTACGTATTGAATTAAAATTTGACCATCCATCCCCCATCTCCTTCGCAGTGAGCACAGCAGCTGATCTAAACTTTGCTAGCTCAGCCATACTTTTCAGACAATATAATAATATACAAGCTAAGTACTTCTTATGACTATAATCTAACTAATTCTAACTAACCAGTTAACTAATTAATTATTACTGGCTGTGAAGATTCACCAACTTTTATCCGCAGGGACACTTTTAATTTTAAAGGAAATTTTACAATTTATTTCCCTACTTTTATTTCTCCCACCAGGAGATCTTAATATTACTGTTGGGCTAATTATCCCTGGACAAGACCCCAATATATGTAGTGGTATTGATGGTATTGTATGATGATGATGGTACTACATGTAAATTGTATGAGGCCAGCTGTGAAGGCTCCTGAGATAAAATGTAATTGAGAATTGTCAGAAGGCCTTTCTTGCTACCACTACGACCTCACACTTAATTTTTTTTTTAATGAATGTAGCTGCGTAAAGTGTCTAGGGTTATGATGTGTTCTGTGGTGTGATAGTTATAAATATACCCATAGATATTTAACAAGACTAATAAGATTAACAAGTGTTACAATACACTGAACTAACTCACGTGTGTAAAGTTTTTGATATAATTATATTACATTTATTTGTTCTGGATCAAGTTTTATTTTGACCAGAACTTGTTTTAAAAGAAGGATTTAAAATTTATGAAAATTATGCATGGAATGTTACATAATAAATGCAAAAGTGAACATATTTAAGTACTAGAATAGTTAGTTTTATTAAAATGTTCTGGTAGTCAGCTACTAGGGAGGATATTTATTGTCTGTGCTGTTGGGGTGGTCTCATCACACCTGTCTATATTGACTACACAATGTCCAGAAAATGGTGGGAATTTTTATGGGGTATCCGCAACTAAATGGGGTTGGTGAATATCCAGCAGACCAGAGGCTCACTCATCTGGTATTTGTAGCTCTGGTGCTGAAATCAGGCGGTCCCACCTCTCCGTGCTGGCGGGCAATAATGGTGGTCTCTGTCACAAGGACTGCACAGATACACTTGTGTAAATCACCACCCGAATAGATACTGCTTCGTTGACGACAGAAACTCGCAGCTCTGCAATCAAAGTATGGGCCATGTGTCAAAATCTATTCTCTACCCACGTCTGGACACCACACTGACACAACAACCACATTATACAGACAGGTCAGATCTCTCTGACCAAACAGCACAGTTACCATGGTGGGTTTACATCCGATAGATCCTCCCAGACTATAGATTCTGAAAATAATTATTAGTTTTCTACCCTAAAAGAGGATAGGTAATATGTTTCCTTATTCTCAACTCTTGATCTGTCTTGCATAATCCTTGCTGGTGTTTAGGTACATTGTTAGTCCCTAGACCCTGACTTGGGCGGGGGGTCTAGAGCAAAATCCCTACTTGTTTGTAAGGCTAGATTATGATATGGCAGTATCAAATCACTCGAACATGAAACAATATTCAAAATATATAAAGAAATAATTTCAATCTTACCAGATTATGAATAATTAACACAGAAGTGTTAGCAAAACTCAGCTGAGCTGCTGGCTATAGGATGGCGTCCCTAAATTTAACTCACTGTCTTTCATATGGGAAAACACCACACTTTAAAATCTGTCTAACACTGAACAATTATTGAAGAATGACCCCAAATGCGCTCTGAGCGCTAATGATATGATTGTCTGTGGCCAATCACTGCCGAGGTTTATTTTTAATTTCAAATTTCCTCACTAAAGTCATTTCAGTCAAGCTTCAGTCACGTATGGATGGTTATCTGTTAGTCTGTCCGTCTCTACTTGTGTTTCTACAAAATTGTGCTCGATTTTTGACCCAACCGTTCTCTCCCCTTCAAATTTTTGTTGTAAAAAAGTTATATTTAGACACAGCTACCACCAATGTCCCTTCACTTCTATGCCAAGTAAATTTGAACATCTGTGTCCAAGGTCGTGTTTTTGTGTGCAAATAACCACACTTTTTAGATTCAATTCAGTCTGTCGATGATGTGAACTACACTGTCTTTTGTCATTATTTTCAATATTATCTATCCGTCTGTAAAATTAAGACCATATTCGTTCACTGCTCAGAATAGGCCATCTGGCCAGCTAATTTTTATATTCCTAACATTAATATTAAGAAAAATTTACTTTTTAATTTTTGTAATTTTTTTTCAGACATCTGCGTTCTTCCGCTCAAATTCAAATCAAGCGCTTGGTATCGCAAAACGTCCAATTCCGTACCTCGTGTCAATTTGGGGAACTTGAATTTTTTTTACTTTCATCCATTTCCCCCCCCCCAATTGCGTCTCTTTAGCCTTTCCAGTCATATTTTTTTTTCCTTTTGATACTCCGTTCCCCTCCGGTCTAGCAAGTCAATTTTATGGGGGATGATGACCCGCGGTCTAGGCGATCATGTACATCAGCAGCCTACGCATTATGTTTTTATCCTTAAATGTTATCCTTGGAGGAATTTTACCGTTGTATCTCTGTCAATTTCACTACACATTTGTCAAATCATTGTAAATAGGGACAATCACAATTATGCTAATACGTTAAATAAATAAACAAAAAAAACAAAAAACAAACAAAATCAAGATGAAACTCTGAACAAGAATTATATTAAAATGGAGGGGTGTAAAGGCCTGGTGGTTCCAGTTATATAACTGACTTTAACAGATATTTAATTGACTTTCATCTGTTAAAAGTCATATGCATTGTAAGAACAGCATCAGACCTTCACATTCCCAGACACTAATATTAACATTTGTTCGTGATAAATATTGTTTGACTATATTATGCAGTTCCCTAGGTCTGTCTATTCTTAACACCTCTTCTATATTTATAAGATATTATATATATATTTATATATATATATATATATAATATATATATATATATATATATATATATATATATATATATATATATATATATATATATATATATATATATAATATAAATTACATAATTTTATAATTATATAATTTAAATATATAAAATGATATAATGTAATAAAATTTTATATTTTTATTATTTTTTAAATATTTTTTAATTATAATAAAATTATATAACATTATATAATAAATTATATAATATTATTTTTATACAATAATACAAATTATATATACAGACATCAGTCAGTTCAGGCCAATCTCACTACTCAATGTGGAAGAGAAGATATTCTTCTCAGTAATGGCGAAAAGACTCACTACATACCTCCTGGCAAATGGGTACATTGACACTACCATTCAGAAAGGAGGTATCCCAGGTAAACCAGGATGTCTAGAGCATGCCGCAATGATCTGGGAAGCAATCCAAAAGGCAAAGTCTGACAGAATAAACCTCCATGTAATCTGGTTGGATCTAGCGCATGCTTATGGATCCGTTCCACACCAGATGTTGTGGCAGGCCCTAGATATGTATCATGTTCCACAAGAGATTGCAGTAATGCTGAAGCTGTATTTCGCAGGGTTTTCTGTCAGATTTTCAACCAGAGAGTACACAACGAAGTGGATTGGCCTTGAAGTTAGAATTGCGATGGGATGTACCATCTCTCCGATACTATTCGTCATGGCTACGCAGGTAATCCTCAATGCGGCTAAAGGAATGGCTATAGGCCCAAAGCTCGGTGGAATGTGTCACATGCCACCGCTCAAAGCATTCATGGATGACACAACAATTCTGACATCAGATGAACATCAGGCCCGGAGGATGTTAGCACGCATGGATGAACTAGTCAGCTGGCGCAGAATGAACTTCAAACCCAAGAAGTCGAGAAGCCTATCAGTCAGGAAAGGGAAGATAGCAGAGGTCATATTCACGGTTTCCAGCCAAAGAATCCCTACTATAATTGAGGAACCTGTTAAAAGTCTTGGCAGGGTGTACGATGCCTCTTTAAAAGACTCGAAGGCAGTGCAACAGACAATAGAAATGGCAGACAGAGGACTACAGATCATAGACCAAAGCAGACTCCTGGGAAAGTTCAAACTGTGGTGCCTCCAGTTCATGTTGATACCGAAGTTGCTGTGGCCACTGCTTATATATGAAATAAGCACAAGTACAGTAGAAGCTATAGAGCAGAAGGTCAACAAGTTCATGAGAAAATGGCTAGGGGTACCACCAGGTCTGTCAGATGTAGCACTGTACTGCAAGAAGTCAAAACTTCTGCTTCCCTTCAAGTCAGTTGTTGAAGAGTACAAAGTTGGAAAAGCAAGGCTTGCAATGATGCTACGCGAGTCAGCTGATGACGTGGTTAAGTCCATTCACCCACACTGAAAACGGGAAGGAAGTGGAGAGTGGAAGAAGCTGTTGATGCTGCTTAAGAGTCACTCAAACTGAGAGAGGTAATCGGATACACACAAACGAATAGACGGGGATTTGGGCATGGTGACATCCACTGGTGGTCCAAGGCATCAAGCAGGGAGCGCAGAGACATGGTAGTTCAGGAGATACGAGGAGCTGAGAATGATAAGAGGTTGCAAAAAGCAGTGCAGCAGGTCCAACAAGGCCAATGGACTACATGGGAAGTGTGGTAAAGTGGGATGTTATAAATATTTATAGGGGACTTAGTGTACTGACTGAGATCAGCTGTGAAGGTATCTATATCTAATAAGAGTAGTGTATTATAGATAACCTTACTTACTGCCACATATGTATACCTCAGTCAGAATTATTCTGGAATAGTGTGATGACTACGTTATATGTCTAGGGTATGTGTAGGATGAAGTGTAAGTCATAACAACAACAGACAGATAAACAATTTAATTTATTCCACCACACTTGACAACACTGTGACACTCACATACATATAACACTCTAAGAGGATATCTTAAAGGAGTCACTGATAACTTTTCAAATAACAATATGTATTCAGTGCTGTCATGAATGTATATGTGTCCTGATTCAAATACAAAGGGAACCAGGAATCACAATCAATTTTAATTACAAGTTATATGTACAGAATTTATTAATATGATTCTTATAGTGACATATATTATTAATGGTATCCTATGTGTGTCAGTTGTGTAGTATTAATATGAGGTAATACTGGTTTTGTTTTGTTCAAGCTCTGTTGGTATTTGTCATCATGACTTCAATAGTTTGTTTCTATTGGAACTAGTATTGGAGATGTTCTCAGTTCCTGGTATTAAAACAATTAAATTCCCCTCTTAATTTTAGTTTATAATGTCATTTTAAGATGGGGGTACATAATGTTGAGCTCCATGGCCACACTCTCTTATCTTGCGTGATGACTGCAGTAAAAGACTCCTCTGCTCGATTACTTTAATGAGTTCTGGAGCCACCCCACTGGTTGCTATATGGACCAAGGAGTATGCTGTCCACCTCTGGCTTCAGCAAAGCTCTGACCAGGTGCTGCTCAATAACTTTAAGACCACGGTCCCTGAAACAAGAAGGTTGTACCTTCTACGTCAGAACTAATTTATACTCCATTTCTACACTGAGCACAATACATCACAAACATTGAGTTCAGAGCGTTAGGCCAACTGTCAGCTTCATCTGAAATACTTTATACCAGTATTTCCCTCCCTAATGGTTACTACGCCTCTGCAATTCCAGCATTATTTCTTTCTAGTTAATAATCTAGGTGTCAGTGTACTGTTTGGCCATTCCATGCAGTTTTACTTTCCTCCGACACCTTCTGTTCAGGCTGGAGCACTATAGGCTTTACATCATGTTCGCTACTGAACCACACATATATACAGACATAAATTATCAATTTACATTCAATTTTCATTAAAAGATATTGAATATTTCAAGCTTACCACAATTCATGGAAATAATAATAAACAGTTTCGTTGACTGGCAATGAATATAGCACAACTCCGATCTGCCGATGTCCCAGGCTTTATTTTATAAAAAATATACACTGGTGCTCAACGTACTGTTTCTTAGTAGGTTTATTACAAGATGTGGCAATGAACAGACGCTCTGAATTGAGTATATTCGTAGCTCTACCCAATCAAACCATGTCTACACATCTTTTCAAAAAAGTACCCCTTTCTCACGTTTCCCCTGACAACACAAGATAGTATTTATAGTCCGACCAATCGTGTTTAGTCTTTCATTTGTTGCGCTCCAATCAAATAGGAGTTAACATGGTAGGCTATTTCTGTAACGTAATGTTTCTTCAAACACGTTATAAAAAAATTTTACGAGCAGAAATGATTTCATGCTGTCAGGCACCCCCACTATCTTATTTTGGCCATAACTTGGTAATTCCTAGACTATTTGCGTAACGTTTTACATATTCTTTGTCAGCAAACCCTAAGGAACCCAAATATACGAATTTAAGGGAGCTAGGTGGCTGCGTTCAAAATGTGCATTTTCTACCACCTCCTGTTCACTTCAATCCCCATGTGGTGTCTGGGTACTGTCATGTTTTCAAACGTAAACCCATCTAATGTCATCTTTCCCAATAAGCGTTTTTCAGGATTTTAAAACCTAACTCTGGTATGGGTAGTGAATTTTATCACTGTCGATTTGAAATAAAGTTAGTGCATGTGGCCTTACACGCGTGATGGCAGCAATTGTGTATCGCGCGACGCGTGTTTAGTGTTGCAGGTGTCCCTGCTTTCTGCCTCTCCCTTCTCTCTATCCTTTAGTCCATCTGTCTTTTAGTTACGCCGTGTATAAAATGGAATGAATGAAATATTAAATTTAGGTCATTGATCAGCTTGCGTATCTCAAGGTTTTTCCAAGAAATACAGTACACGTTTCATTGAAGAAAGCGTGCAGCGACACAGTAGGCTTTTACTATCAACGTGAAAGCGTTACAATTTTGCCGACGAAGTAGAAAACAAGGGGGATTTCGAGTACAGTCATTGTGACAGCACTGTTCTTTACCATTCTTCTTTCCTTTTATTAAATTTATTTGTTAGGCTTTGCATTTACGTTTTAATTTATATATGGGGATTAGAATAATTCACGACATCTCCCCTCTTAAAACAGACATTATATGTCAGTCCTTTATTCTATATACACATAGAGAACTTTATTATTATTTCTGGGGTTTACGGTGATTCTCATCACACGGATGGCGGCTTAAAAAATCCGCTCCCAAGTTTGTTTTTCCAGATATATACTCAATGCTAAAATTATAGGGAGCCAAAAGCAAGGACCATCGGAGTAACCTAGAGTTCTCATGCCTAGCCTGGGCTAGAAACGATAAAGGTTTGTGATCCGTTTGCAACTTAAATGCCTTCCCATACAGATAAATATTGAATTTCTTTATTGCCCATATTACTGCAAGACATTCTTTTTCGCTAGTTGAGTTGTTGATTTCAGCTTTATTCAATTTTCTGCTAGCATATGCCACTGGGCTTAATTTCCCATCCAATGCATCTGATTTCTGTAGTAGAGTTGCACCTAACCCAATATTACTGGCATCCGTCCTTACTATGAATTCTTGACTTAAGTCAGGTAATTTCAAAATAGGTTTACTTGTGAGCTTTTCCTTCAATTCTTGGTAAGCCATTTCACATTGTGGTGTCCATGTAATGCGATCTGGATGTCCTTTTACGTGTCAAATCAGTTAACGGTGCACATATGGAATTAAAGTTTTTGATATACTTCTGGTAGAAACCACATAATGAGACAAAGGATCTCACGTCCTTCTTGGTTTGTGGTCTCGGGGCTTTCTTTAGTTTCTCTAAATTCTTTGGGTCAGGGGTCATGTTTCCCTGATAAACTGTGTGTCCCAAAAATTCAAATTCTTTACATCCAACGCAACATTTGGTTGGTCGGGCTGTTAAATTTGCTTCCCTAAGTCAATCAAACAGCATCTTCAGAGAGTCAATGTGTTACTCAAATGTTTTCTTGTTGCTATAAGGATATTCATACCATGAAATTTGTTATACATGGATTATTCAGG